>CM008286.1:43870731-44416716 GCA_002319775.1 Fagopyrum tataricum | reverse complement strand
CGAGGACGATGCTGAGAGTGTAGTACCTGAGACTGGAACGGCGTAGCTGGGAGACAAGGTCCACAGCGGGTCCAGTCAGATGACCCGGATGTTGTCTCCATGGAGGGACCGGTATTTCGTGAGTACATTCGGCAAGTGGGGGAGGCTGCCAGAGCAGGCAGACCTGTCCTGGATCTGCCAGTACATGAGGGATCGGCTGAGAGATCCCATGGAGTGACTCAGGTGCCAGCTGTACAGGCACATGCTGCTGAGATTGTTCGAGCTCTAGAGCAGTACAGAGGAGCTCGACCAGACAGTTGGTTGAAAGGTATTTCATCAGAAGGGAGTATCCCCTTTCTCTGGGAAGGTGGGGTTAGAGGTGGAACTGTGGATAGGACATGTAGACTCGGCTTTAGAGTCTATCAGATGTCCAGCTGACAGACAAGTAGAGTTGGTACAGACCCTGTTCCGGGACCTGGCACAACATTGGTGGAGATCTGTGCGGGTCAGGTTTCTAGCTTTGACCAGATGAGGAGTATGATCAGAGAACGTTTCTGCCCTGCCTCAATAAGGAGGGAGAAACTACGTGATTTTATGGAAGTTGGCTTTGATGACGTACCAGTCTCTGAGGCTATCAGGAGATTTCAGGAGGAGCTGGCATTGCTGAGATCAGCTGCACCTTCTGTGGATCAGCATGTATATCTATTTTCCCGACGACTGAGGGATGCCACCTGGGCCTATATGGCAGGATTTCATTGTGAGTCCTTGATGGACTACCAGGATAGAGCCGCCGATTATGAGCGAGAGCGGGTTAGGTAGAGGAGAGCTTCTCAAACCGGGAGGTCTGAGAAGAGACAGCGTACTGGGCAGGTCAGTGGTACTGCCGGAGCTGTTAGTGTAGGGGGAGACCAGAGTCGCTAGAGTCATCCCTCATCTGCACCCGTTACAGATAGGGGACGACAGTGCTACAACTGTGAGGGGTATGGACATATACGATCAGAGTGTACGAGGAAGACAGTGATTTGTTACATATGTGGTGGACGAGGACACATAGCTGTCTTTTGTAGATAGGGTGGAGTATCGTCTCAGCAGGGTTCTATTCCTGCTAGTGTAGCTGGGGGTGGACAAAGACCACCTCAGCAGCAGCAGATACAGGGACAACACAGAGTCCCGGATCATCCTACTACTCAGAGAGTTGCTCCTGGGTCGAGTAGAGGTAGAGGTCGTGGCAGGAATGCCACTGATACTAGAGGAGCTCAGGATAGAGTCTTTTGAGCTGAGGAATGCAGAGGAGTCAGCTGCACCAACGGTACAGGTACCATTCTGACTCATGGTTTACCTGTTAGGGTTTTATTTGATATGGGTGCTACACACTCTTTTATATCTGATGCCTATGGGGAGTGTTTGGTTTTGGTTTTGGTTTGACTGAGGGGACACCCTTCCGCATCGGGTTACCCGATGGTAGTAGGGTCAGAGGTACCATGAGATTCGTGATTGTCCCATTTCTGTAGGGACCCGTGTTTTACTAGTTGACTTCTCTGTCATGCCATTAGAGCATGAAGAAGTCATACTAGGTATGGATTGGATGTATAGACTTTCTACAGTCTTAGATATAGGTAGGAGGACTATTACCCTCTCTACCGAGTTAGGACAGATAGAGGTTTTCTGAGGATGAGACCTTGGAAAATCTGGTATGGTTATCAGTGCGATACGAGTAGCTAGACTGTTTGCACAGAGATGTGAGGCCTTCTGGTGTTATGCCATGAAGGAGGGGAAGAGTCCAGCATTAGAGGATATTCTAGTGGTGTGTGAGTTTGCAGATATGTTTGTTGAGCTTTCCAGTTTGCCGTCTCAGAGGAGTGTGGACTTTGGTATCAAGTTAGAGCCTGGTACGAAGCAGATCTCAAAGGCCCATATCGGATGGCGCCTGTTGCGATGTTGGAGCTGATGAAGCAACTTGAGGAGTTGGCCGAGAAGGGTTTTATTCACCATAGTGTATCTCCATGGGGAGCATCTGTCATCTTCGTACGAAAGAAGGACGGATCGTTGAGACTGTGTAGTGATTACAGAGAGCTGAACAAGGTGACCATTAAGAACAAGTATACATTGCCGTGTATGGATGACTTGTTGGATCAGCTTCAGGGAGCGACAAAATTTTCCAGGATAGACCTGCGCTCAGGATATCACCAGCTGAGGGTGAGAGAGAGGAACATGCAAGACAACTGAGGACTGTGTTATAGGTTTTTCGGAATAGAGAACTTTATGCTAAGTTTTCTAAGTGCGAGCTTTGGGACGCCAGAGGTAGCATTCCTGGGTCATGTGATATCAGCTGAAGGAATTAAGGTGGACTCGGCCAAGATTGAGGCAGTAGCAGCATGGACTACACCGACGAACGTCAAGGAAGTACGTAGCTTCCTTGGCCTAGCCGGTTATTACAGACGCTTTGTGGAGGGATTTTCTGTGATTGCCCGTCTACTGACGAGTTTTCTGAGGAAGACTACCAGATTGGTGTGGTTTGATCAGTGTATGCAGAGTTTTAAAGAGCTGAAGAGACATCTGACTTCTGCTCCTGTTTGGGCACAGCCAGAGGAGATAGAGGGATTTGGTCTGATCAGAGTAGGACTTTCAGTTTCCGGATGAGGATGCCCGGCGGAGTACTTTAGAGGTTCTACCTGATCTGTTGAGTGAGATCCAACAGAAGCAGGAGACCTGCCAGATCTTGATGAGGGTACGAGATAGGATGTCTCGGGATGAGACACCACAGTCCCTGCTGGGAGCAGAGGGAGTTTGGAGACGCCGTGGTCGCGTCTGTTTACCTGCTGATACAGAGCTGAGACAGAGATTTTTTACAGAAGGCTTACTGTACACCTTACTCTCTACATCCAGGTACGGGTAAGATGTGTCAAGACTTGAGACGTTTATATTGGTGGAAAGGGCTGAAGCCGATGTGGCCGATTTATGACACAGTGTGCGACCTGCCAGCAAGTCAAGATAGAGCATTGCAGACCTAGAGGTGAGCTTCATCCACTTCCGGTTTCACAGAGGAAGTGGGAGGACGTCACCATGGATTTTGTGATTGGACTGAGGCTGAGCCGGAGTTTTGATACCATTTGGCTCATAGTGGACCGATTGACGAAGACAGCACGATTCATTCCTATTAGAGAAACGTGGCCGGTGAGCAAATTAGCTGAGGAGTACACTAGGTAGATAGTGAGACTCCATGGTGTATCGAGGACGATCGTCTCAGACCGAGATAGACGATTTACCTCGAGGTTCTAGCAGCAGATACAGACTGCCCTGGAGATGAGTTTATATTTTATTACTGCGTTCCTTCCTCAGACAGATGGTCAGTCAGAGAGGACCATCCAAACGCTGAAGAATATGCTGCGAGTTTGTGTTTTAGTATGCATCAATTGGGATGGCCCTTTTGAGGCACTGTATGGGCAGAGATATCGTACACCGTTATGTTGGGATGAGCCTGGTATAGCCAGTGGTGTGACACCTGATCAGATTCAGGATGATATGGCTCGAGTAGTACTGATTCGAGAACGTATGTTGACTGCACAGAGCCGTCAGAGGTCGTATACGGATAGGAGGCGTAGACCTCTAGAGTTAGAATTTGAGCCTAGTATGGTTGAGAGTGTCTCCGACACGAGGTGTTAGATGCTTTGACATTAAGAAGAAGTTGAGAGCGCAACTTACAAATAGTCCTGTCTCCGAGATTCAAGGATTTACCTTGGGCTTCATGTGTCTCAGCTGAGGGACTACATACCAGCTCCGAGACACACTGTGAGTTATGATGATTTGGTGGTTGAGCCGGACCACATCTGTATCAAGCATTCTATTACAGTCCTAGGCAGAGGCATGAGATGTCTGCATTTATAGAACATTCATGTGTTGAGGATACAGTGGTTGAGACGAGAACCTGATGAGGTTACGGGAGAGACTGAGGATAGTATCCAGAGGAACTATCCAGAGTTATAGGCAAGGATAGATATACCTATGGGATCCAGGAGTAGGTCTTAGGACTAGCCTGAGGAGCGATATGATTACGTGCATATGTACTTATGTGCTTATATGTTATGCTATGTTATTTTCGTGCTAGCTATGATGTGTTTATGATCTTACTAGATCCTGTTGTGCTAATACGACTGTTGGGTATAGCTGGAGATGGTTCTTACCTCCATGCTATTGTGATACGACTGTTAGGGATAGCTGGAGATGGTTTCTACCTCCATGCTATTTTGATGGACATAGTTTGGATGGAGATGTCTTCTCCATGCCCCGATGATGGTTTGGCTAGAGATGTCCCTCTACGCCCCGGATAGTAGTGTGATCTTTTGAGGTATAGTATCATATGGGTTGATACCTTAGGTACGAGATGTGATACCTCCGATAGAGAGAGTGTACCCCGATGCTGAGTCCGAGAGGTTTCCGGGTTTGTACAAGTTTCGGGACGAAACTTGTTTTTAGGGGGGTGAGATGTGAGACCTCTATTCTTTCGGACCGAGATCGGACCATAGCCGAGATTGGCTTTGGGCCGAGATCGGCCAGCCGCACCCGCGGGCACTTGGTGCCGCCCCTGCGGTCTTGGTTGCCGCCCCTGCGGTTTCCGGCGGCTGCATCCGGCTTTGTTGACTCCTTTGACCCGTGCTTTACCCTTTACTCTTCTTATTCTTTCCCTTGGCTGATCAAGGGCTTCTTCTTCACTTCCTTTCCAGCTTCCTTCACGTTCCCCTTGCTTCCCTTGTTCTCTTTGATCTTGTTCTTGGTTTGGAAGAGTTTGGCTTGAGAATTGTGTGTGGTGGCTGTTGTTGTTGATGGTTGTGTATAGGCTGAGCTTGGAGGTCAGCTCTTGAGGTGTTTGATCTCTCCCTGTAGCTTAGGACCACAAGAGTGGTAAGTGCTTGCTTCTCCTTTCTTTCTTTCCTTCCTTCCCTTGGATTCAATCTTTCTAGCTTAGGATTAGATGCATGTTTAAGGGTGTTGATGTTAGTATGTGTATGTATATGTATATGCTTAGTTTTGGTGAAGAGAAGACGTGAATTGATCACGTGAAGAGTGAAAGAAGAACCGCGGGATTATCTTCTGCACTGTCGCCGCCCCCGCGGCCAGAAGTCACCGCCCCCGCGGCCTTTGTCTCAGCTCTTGCGCCAGAGTCAGCACCTTGCCAGCGTCGCCAGCGTCCCTTGTCACCGCCCCCGCGGCTGAGTGCCGCCGCGCCTGCGGTCGCCTGTATTCCGCCCCTGCGTCTCTCCTTCACGCAGGTGCGTTTTGTTCCGGTTCTACCTAGAGTTAGGTAGATCCTTTCCTTTCCTAGTATGAGTGGCAGTAGCATGCTAGGTACGAGTATGAGGTTAGAATGAGTTTGAGTACGGTACCGTTCGTGCCGGTTACGGCTTTGAGGTTTACGAGTTGGAATATGATCCTTATGGATCCCTTGGGTCTAGGTGTGACCCTGTTATGGATATGAGTGTGATATATATGTATGCCTTGTATAGGCCGTGTTGTCCTCCAGATTGGAGTGGACGTAGATGAGAGTTGATCATAGTTGGGATTACTTCCGAGACTGAGGTAAGTCCATAGGACTTACTTAGCTGTCATCTCTATATTGGATGTTGCATGAGTGGTGTATGTTTATGCTTGATAGTATGTGCTATTATGTTTCCCGACCTATGGTATAGTGACTTCCCATTGTAGGGCTATGACAGCTTTGCCCAGTTATCCCGCGTGGAGACAGGGAGGTTCTCTGCGGACAGGCCATATATGGAAGTGGGACGGGCACTTGCTCCAATCCTATAGGGTGCACGGGAAGTGTGAACAGATCACCACTTCAGCTGGCAACCTCCCCGAGAGGCGAGGGTTATATTCCTCGTGTCACATATGTTCATATTGATATTTATATATATACGATTTGTGTGTTGGACTACTTATATAAAGATAATGAACTGGGTAAATGTGTGATATCATGTTAAAGTGCTTAGTATGTCTGATATGTGATTGTGCTTATGTTCATTCTTTATATGTGTATGGTTACCTAATGGTTTCATACCGTGTTGTAGATCTTTACAGGTTAGGAGAACTGCAGGGTGATCTAGAGAGGGTGATCCGCTGAGGGCTCCGTACACTGGGATTATTATCGTGGGATATGGGATATTTGATGTACGGTTATATGTACCTTTTGTACTCAGCGGTACTTATGTATTACCTTTTGGGATTTATATATCAGTTTTACGTTTTGTATTTAATCTATCGGTGCCTTGTTGCAAGATTCAGTGAAATTGTTGTCAGGCTCGGGTCAGGATCCATTGTGAGATCCTAGCCCAGTAGCACCTCGAGTCCTACGGATTTGGGGTGTTACACACCAAATGGAGGCAAGGTTTGTCAATGTCACAAGCCCTAATCACTTCATGGGAGTTGTAATAGCAAGAATATAATCCACCTTTACCCACCACTCCTCATCTAATATTGTGTCTCTTACAAACTTTGCTTTATCTTGATTATCCTCCCGATATGATGTCCATCGATCACAAACAACCATGTTTTCCAATGCACTTTTGATGCCCCTAAATCTCTTAAGCATAATAACAATCGAAGCAAACCGAGTTTTCGCAACAGAAAGCAACTTCAAAGAACTAAATCAGCTATAAATGGATAATCTCGTACCATGGTTCATGATGAAGTTCTTAATTTGGACAACATCATTGTGAATTTCTGTGATCCAGTGACATTCAACATACGTATCTAGATTATTCTCCGCATTCTTTGCAGCACATATGTTCTTCAAAGCAAGATTAAGAGTATGAACAACACAAGGTGTCCAATAGATATGAGGATAGATACCTTCAATTATTTCTCCAGCTCCCTTGCAATTCCTAGTATTATCAGTCACAACTTGAACCACGTTTTGATGTCCAACTTCATCAATTACCTCTCTCATCAGATTAGCAATGAACTGCTTATCCTTAACCTCACCTGCACAATTCACAGCTTTGATAAACATTGGACCCATCTCAGAATAAACCACAAAGTTGATCAAAGACTTCCTTTGTGGATCACTCCACCCATCATTGACAATTGTGACCCCTTTTGCTGGACAACTATCTCTAATTGGTTGCAACTGTTGATCAACATGCTTTTTTTTCTAATTCAAGCAATGTGGTTCTTAGCTTGTTATACCCCAGAGGCGCATAACCTTTGAAGTTATGTTTTGCTGCATGAATAAGAGCAGCAATGAAGCTAGGGTTCTTTGCAAGAGAAAAGGGCAAGTCAGCCGTGTAAAACATTCTAGCAATGTGGCAATCCAACATTTTTGCACCAGCAACATCAAAACTTTACCCAAGCGGCGTATCATCAACTTTTCTTTTTTTTTCGATGAATCACCATTATCAATTCCACTATCAGTTGCTTCACATGGAAGAGATACCGTCTTTGTCGGAGGACATTTTGTTGCAAGATCTTCCTTTAATTTCTTCATTTCACTAATATCACCGGGCGAGACCTTTTTACAAACCGCAACTCCTTTATTTGGAATTTTCAGAAGATGAGCTTTGACCCTTGTGTAAGTGACACGAACCGCGCTTCTCAACCAATCCGGAAGCATCCGGAACGTTCGGGACGCTCGTAGAAGTCTCCGGACATGGCCGGAAGACCCTAGAGAAGTGCGGAACCATCTAGGCATGGCTAGAGCCTTGCGGAATATTCTAGATAAGTAGAGAAGCTTGTAAGGAGTTCTAGCCAAGAAGGATCCGGATTGTCCAAGACTTGTCCAAATCCGGAACCTTCCTAGGAGAGGTGGCCTTGGGCTATAAATAGGGAGTGTAACCCCCTCATTTGCATCATCCAAGTTCCAAGCTCTCATCCAAGTATTGTAAAGCTCTCTCATAATACAAAGCTTTCTTTTCCACACAAAGCCTTCAAAGTTCTCTTAGCCATCAATCTTAAGTTCTTTCGTTGGCAACATCGGGAATAGGCTGATCTTAGCACGACAAGGGGTCGAGACAAGCTAAGAGCCGCACGGTTTGGAGTTAGGGAAAACTCAGCCCGTGACAAGTGGTATCAGAGCCAACAACGTTCCAAAGGGAGGTTTCGATGGCTAGCCAAGGAGGCGTGTCGGAAGTCGTTGACGTGAGCAAGAAAGGCAAGAAGGCCGCAAGGGATGCATCAAGGGACGTGGTGTCAAGCACGGAGGCTAGGCTGGAGAAAGTCGAGCTGGCCGTGGGTGAGATGCGGGACTCCATCTTCGACGCCAACAAGCGGGTTGATGACGTCGAATCCACGATGGAATCATATATTGAGGAACTCAAGGGGGAGTTCCAAGGGGCCATGAACGTGTCCCACAAGACCCTTGCAGCAGAACATGAAGTTCTCAAGGCCAAGTTTGAGGCGCTGACCGACAAGCTGGAGACGGTCATAAGGGAGTTGGCGGCATGCAAGACAACTATGGGGGTTGGCCTTGTCGGAGTTGCCCCACTGCAGAAAGTGGACGCACCCAAACTAACGACGTTCAAGGGAAGTCGTTCCGCCAAAGATGTAGAGAACTTCTTGTGGGGCATGGAACAATACTTCCGCGTCACGGGGATCGCAGACGAGGAAAAGAAGGTAAGTACCGCTTCTCTATATCTCGGTGATATAGCTTTATTATGGTGGCGTAGAAGGACCTGCGAGAGGACCGGAGGGACCCCAATCACCACCTGGGCCGAGTTCTCGGCAGAGCTCAAGAAACAATTCTACCCCATCTATGCCGACGACGAAGCCCGGGCCAAGCTTCGCAGGCTCACTCAAAGAGGGACCGTCCGAGAGTACGTGAAGGAGTTCTCGGAGTTAATGTTGCAGATCTCAGACATGAACGAGAAGGAAGCCTTCTTCCAATTCATGGACGGGCTTAAGCCTTGGGTAAGACAAGAGCTTCACCGACAGAAGGTTCAGACCCTTACCGAGGCCATGACCGAGGTGGACTCCCTCATTGAATTCAAAAGCCAAGACCGAAGTAACTTCTCCCGTGACAAAGGAAAAAGTGGGGGAGACCAAGGACGGGGAAGGCCACCAAGACGGGACAACGACGAGTCATCCAAGGATTCATCCAAGGATTCGTCCAAGCCAAAAGACAAGGAGCGGTACACCAAGACCGACAAGGGCAAGAGACCAGCCGAGAGGCAACCCTTGAGTTGCTTCCTATGCGGGGAGAAGCACTTGATGCGCGACTGCCCTTCAAGAAACAAGTTGAGCGCCATCATAACACGGGAGAACCCGCCCGAGGACCATAAGCTGCGACTCGGGGCCATGATGCTTAGCTCCATCAAGACTAAGCGGTTCACCAACAAAAGGGGACTTATGGTCGTAGACGCCATGGTAGGCGGCACTAAAGTAAGCGCATTGGTGGACACCGGGGCCTCCGACATATTCATGTCTGAGGAAACATCAAAGAAGTTGGGGCTCGAGGTCACCAAGAGTCATGGATGGATCAAGACGGTGAACTCCAAGGAGGTCCCGACACTCGGGGTAGCACAAGGAGTAGAGCTATCATTGGGAGATTGGTCGGGCAATGCCACGATTGAGGTAATCCCTCTAGACGACTACGACTTAGTCATTGGTTTAGCATTCCTCGATCGTATCAATGCTCTCCTTGTGCCATTTGCCAACTGTATATGCATCTTGGACCCCCATCACCGTTGCATCGTGCCGGTATATCGGGAAAAGGGGCCAAGTGCTAAGGTAGTCTCGGCAATTCAACTTTCCAAGGGACTAAAGCGGGAGGAACCAACATTCTTGGCAACTCTCAAGATGGACGAGACACCATCCGGGGAAGACCCGACACCAGCTGAAGTCTGCCATGTCTTGGAAGACTTCAAGGACGTTATGCCGCCCGAACTTCCAAAGAAGCTCCCACCTAAGAGGGAGGTGGATCACAAGATCGAGCTCGTATCCGATGCTCGACCACCCGCCCGAGCACCGTATCGCATGTCTCCGCTGGAGCTAGAGGAGCTAAGGAGACAACTTAAGGAATTATTGGAAGCCGGTTACATCAGACCGTCCAAGGCACCATATGGAGCACCAGTGTTATTCCAGCGGAAGCACGACGGGAGCCTATGCATGTGCATCGACTATAGGGCGCTCAACAAGCTAACCATCAAGAACAAGTACCCGATCCCGCTCATCGCAGACCTGTTCGATAGACTTGGGGAAGCTCGGTGGTTCACCAAGCTTGATATGGGGATACTACCAAGTCAGGATCGCGGAAGGAGATGAGGAGAAGACCGCGTTTGTCACGAGATATGGGTCATACGAGTTCTTAGTCATGCCTTTCGGCTTGACAATGCACCGGCAACATTCTGCACTCTCATGAACAAGGTACTCCAACCCTTCCTTGATCACTTTGTCGTAGTTTACTTGAACGACATTGTTATCTATAGCTGCACATTAGAGGAGCACGTGGAACACCTACGGCAAGTCTTCCAAGTACTACGTGAGCACGAGCTTTATGTCAAGAGAGAAAAATGCTCGTTCGCTCAACAAGAGGTGCCATTTTTGGGACACACAGTCGGCAAGGGACGCATACGGATGGACTCCGCCAAGATCAAGGCAATCATGGATTGGGAACCGCCGACTAAAGTAACCGAGCTTCTCTCTTTCTTGGGGCTAGCCAACTATTATCGCCGCTTCATCCATGGGTATTCGCACATCACGACGCCCTTGACAAACATGCTCAAGAAGGGGATATCTTGGGCTTGGAGCAAGGAGAGTCAAGAGGCGTTCGATCGGCTTAAGAAGGCGATGACCGAAGAGCCAGTGCTAGCCCTGCCCGACTATGGGAAGCCGTTCGAAATACACACGGACGCATCAGACCATGCCATAGGGGGAGTCCTGATGCAAGAGGGACATCCGATAGCTTTTGAGAGCCGAAAGCTTAATGACACCGAGCGGCGCTACACAGTACAAGAGAAGGAGATGACGGCCATCGTCCATTGCCTAAGGACTTGGCGTCATTATCTCCTAGGGTCCAAATTCGTGGTCAAGACAGACAATGTGGCCACGAGCTACTTCCAAAGCCAGAAGAAGCTAACACCCAAGCAAGCCAGGTGGCAAGACTTTCTTGCCGAGTTCGACTACGAGTTGGAATACAAGCCGGGCAAAGCCAACCTAGTCGCCGACGCTCTTAGTCGTAAAGCGGAGTTAGCTGCCATCAGCCGACCGATAGGGACTTTGGAAGACCGCATCAAGGAGGGCCTTGATCATGACCCAACCGCCAAGAACCTAAGGGAATACGTCAAGGAGGGAAAAACAAGGCGGTTTGGGTCGAACGGGACTTGATCTTCACCAAGGGCCAACGGCTATATGTGCCCCAATTTGGAGGATTAAGACGTGAAGTCATCAAAGATTGCCATGACTCCAAGTGGGCCGGACACCCAGGTATGCATCGTACCTTAGCTCTTGTAGAAGAAAAATATTATTGGCCGCAAATGAGGGACGACGTCGAGATATATGTCAAGACTTGTCTTGTTTGCCAACAAGACAAGGTTGAGCAACGACAACCTGCGGGACTCTTGGAACCTTTGCCAATACCGGACCATCCTTGGCAAAGCGTTAGCATGGACTTCATAGTTGGTCTACCCAAGACAGACGGATTCGGGAGTATCATGGTGGTGGTAGACCAAATCTCAAAATACGCAACCTTCATACCGGCGACAAAGGAATGCCCCGCAGAAGAGGCGGCCAAGCTGTTCATGAAGAACGTGGTCAAGTACTGGGGCTTGCCACAATCCATCATCAGTGATAGAGACGGAAGGTTCACGGGGAGGTTTTGGACAGAGTTGTTCAAGATGCTCGGGTCAGACTTGAAGTTCACCACCGCCTTCCATCCTCAGACGGACGGACAAACCGAGAGGGGTAACTGCTTGCTCGAGGTCTACCTTCGGCACTATGTCAGCGCATCACAAAAGGATTGGCCGAAGTTATTGGACGTCGCTCAGTTCTCATACAATTTACAACGGAGCGAGTCTACGGGAAAGAGTCCGTTCGAGATTATCATGGGCTTCCAACCAAGTACGCCAAGTACCATCGCAACGGGATACACTGGACCAACACCAGCGGCGTACAAATTTGCCAAGGGTTGGCAAGAGGAGTTGGACTTGACGCAGGCTTGCCTTGTCAAAGCCAACAAGAGGACGAAGAAATGGGCTGACCAACACAGGAGGGACATTGAGTACCAAGTTGGGGACTTAGTCATGGTCAAGCTCCACTTCATCATGCGGCACACCGGACTACACAAGGCATTGATACGGCGGTACGAGGGACCTTTTAGAGTTCTTAAGAGAATCGGGCGCACCGCCTACAAGCTCGAGTTGCCGTCCAAACTCAAGATACACCCCGTCTTCCATGTGAGTATGCTCAAGCCTTACAACCAAGACATGGAAGACCCAGCACGGGGAGACGCTCAAAGGGCGCCAATGGGAGTTCGGACTTCTTTCGACAAGGAAGTCGAGGAGATCATGTCAGATCGGGTCGTCCACGAGAAGTATCGGCGGCCAAGACTCGAATACTTAGTGCGATGGAAGGGACTTCCTGAGGCGGAGATGACATGGGAACCGGCCGAGTCCTTATGGCAATTCAAGGACAAGATCGAGGCATACGAGGCCAACGCGACGAGGACGTCGCGGGATTCAGTGGGGGAGGATGACACGGACCGCGCTTCTCAACCAATCCGGAAGCATCCGGAACGTTCGGGACGCTCGTAGAAGTCTCCGGACATGGCCGGAAGACCCTAGAGAAGTGCGGAACCATCTAGGCATGGCTAGAGCCTTGCGGAATATTCTAGATAAGTAGAGAAGCTTGTAAGGAGTTCTAGCCAAGAAGGATCCGGATTGTCCAAGACTTGTCCAAATCCGGAACCTTCCTAGGAGGGGTGGCCTTGGGCTATAAATAGGGAGTGCCACCCCCTCATTTGCATCATCCAAAGAGGACGTTCTTCATCATTTGCATTTGATGAAATATTGTCGGTAGCACTACTACGACTGCCTTGTTGTGAACTTGATGAAGCCATAAATTCTGCACAAAATGGTAGGATTCAATTCAAGTGTTTCAAAACAGTTCACAACTAAACATTACACAATGAGTCAATGATTCAACAATATTCAGTTATTCACTATTCAATATTCACAAAGTAGCTTCCAAGATTTTTCAATTCATCAGAATACAGAAACTGTCAAGATTTTTCAATTCATCATAATACAGAAATCAACAATGTTCAAAGGAAATGTATTCAAGAGGCGATGTGATTCAACATTCAAGTATTCAACAATATTCATTATTCAATAATCACCTAATCACTAATCAGTAGATCCAAATCATTCAATAATCAATGATTCAATACTTACCTTGCTCGAACCGAAGTTGTTGTGTTGGACCGAAGCAGAGCTGCTAGAGCCTAGATGTCGAGTCGGTAGCGTTGAGGACAGGCGAGGACATGCGACTAGGCGAGTCGAGAGAAATCAGAGAAGCAGAGCTGCGCGCAGAGGATGTCGAGTCGAGAGAGTGAGCCCGACAACGAGCCATACAGCGAGAGAAGTTGAGGTCCTGAGGACGTCAAGTTGAGCTGCTGTGTCCCGGTCTCCGGTTTCTCCTACTTCCCGGACAGTGAGTAGAGTGGCAGCGAAGAGACTGCGAGAGTCGATGTCGATAGGCGGGCGAGTCGAGCGGCAGCGAAGAAACCTAGGGTTTTCAACTTTTCCAAAGTCAGAAACTCAGAACAACGAAGGGTTAGCTATTTTTTTCCTCCCTAAAAATAACGTTGACCGTGTCTTGACCGGACACGAACCGTGTCCCATTAGTGTCCGGCCCGTGTCAGGTCCTTTTTTGGCCCGTTTCCCAGCCGTGTCCACTCACCGAACCGTGTCTTGACCGTTTCCCGCCAACGTTGACCGTTTCCGAGCCGCTTCCCGACGTTTTCCGGCACTTCCATGTGTCGGACACGCGACTCCACTTTTTAGCTATGTCCGTGCATCATAGGATTGAGTTCTATCTTCAAGATGTCATTTTTTCCTAATTGTGCAACTTACCAAATAATCAACTTTGTGACTTTTATTAGGTAATTTATACTCATATCATACGGTTGAATTTTTGATAAGTGGTAGTTTATGTAGCATAGTTTAACACAACTAAGTTCAAAGTAGTTTCAACGGTTAGATCTTTAGATATTGATCTTAGAAGTTGGGTAGAAGAAAATGTTTTATCAAGATTTCTACACATTATGGAGACAAATGACTTTGGGCTCTTATTTAGATGGGTAGACTCAACTCTAATAGTTCAATTTTTTATATGATGACGGAATATTCTAGTTTGATGTAGAGTTGGAATAATTTATATCCAAACACTTGGATTGCAAGATATAAGTTGTTAAACATGATTTGATATCCATATTTTTTATGAAATTGCAAAGTCTGGAAATGTTAGTCATAGAGGCATCTTTGTGGATTTTTATAGGATTTCAAGGAGAGAATGTAGATGTCTTGTTTCGACTAACAAAGATTTGACATAACATGGTTATAAGATTTTTAAGAGTAAAAACAAAGGGTCAAAGTAGAGTCCTCGACTAGTTTTGCTTTAGAAGCAAAGGGGACTTCCTAGTAAAATTTTGAAAGTCCGGAAGTCTTTCAAAATTCTTATTAGTTCATCTAATGATTGTATCATGTTAAAATGATATAATTTGAGGTTTAAAGATTATTTGACCAATTTTGTAGTTTCTAGAAATTAAAGGGCCATATTTGAAATTTACTTCAAAGTTTGATCTAGTCTTGCAAATAAATTCCGACTAGTCCATTCTTGTTATAGAAGTCTCGTTAGGATTTCTATGGAGATAAGAACTTCTCAAATAGAAATTTTTACCGATTTGACTGCGTTTGAGGTCATATACATGATTGGATCATGACGTTGTGGTAATTGAGTTGGCGATTAATTTAAGTAAGTCATATGAACTTACTTATCTAACTTTCCTTGCACTTTCATGTGTTATAATAGTACGTGGTATGTGTTTATTAAATAATAAATATGGACTTGAGTAGAATAACATCACGTTATTAATAAGACTCGTGTGGGTGTATAAGATGAGTCGTGACACATGAACCACTCAGAACATGGTACAAGGGAGGGTCTTTGGAATCAATCCATCATAGTTATATGGAGAAATACATTGAAAGCACTCTTGCACGTGTATACGGGACAAAGGCAAGAGCTTGTGAACCTTTCGCGTCACAACATAAGTTGAGCATTGGGAATCATCTAAAGAACAAAAATAATAAAATGTTGTGAGCATGTTTATGTGTTTTTTCCAAATGTCTGGAAATGTGATACATAGTCTGTGTTTGGCACACACTAAACACTAGTGTTTACTAGTGTAAGCTAGTGTTTAGTTGTCTTTCAACTTTAAATGTGTGTTTGGCTTGCATAAATACACTATTATTTTCGGTTATTGGCAGTGTTTTTAAAACTCTGATCAAGAGGAGGTTTTGTGTTTCTTGGTAAGTGTTTTAAAAACAAAAAGATAAAGTTGTCCCTACTATTCATCATATTTACTTCTTTTACCGGGTATAACAAGAACATTCTCTCTCATCTATTGTTCATTTGCCATTGATTCTTCGACGGAAGCTCTGGTTTCCATTTTTCGACCATTGGACTGGTCTTCACTCCGGTGACGTCTGTCACCTTCCTCTTCCCTTCATTACGGGGCCATCCTACTCCGGCGTCCTCACCTTTCCGGCGACATGTTCGTTTTTTTTCTCGCTATTCCCTCTTTCGTTTCAAAGAGATAATCGAATAACATCAGAGAAACTGAGCACTTCCTTCTTCTTTCATTTCCTTCTTCCAGTTCGGTTTCGTTAATCAGAAAATTGTTCATTCCACTCCGAAAGATTAGAGAAACTGAGCACTTCCTTGTGTTTCCATGTTTATTTAGGATTATGAACATTCAATATGAATCTGATTCGAATGAGTATTGCGATTTACAAAGGAATTAGGGTTTAGTATTTGATCTTATCAATATTTGGTTTCTATATAAAGGGAATTAGGGGTTGTTAGGTTTTTGATCTTGAGTGTTGATAGTGTTTTGATATTTGAACATATTCCTCTATTATTCTAGTAAATTGGTTTATGAGGATATGTTGGTGTAGTATGTGGAATAACTTGTAAATACAACTATGCTTTACTGGCCAAACAATTAGGACATATCCGACGGGTAAAGTTGAGACTTGACTCTTTGACTCTTCGTGTAGTATGTGGAATAACTTGTAATTCATATGACTGAACATTCATATGGTAATTAGGTATTTTGTGTTTGAGTTAGGTTGTGCTTTTGTTGTCTACAACCTTCTTGTAATTATTTATAGTCGAATTTTTTTATTGACATCTCTTTCTGCGTGAGATGTGTTATTATTTTCATGTTCGAGTGTGAAATTTCTCATTGTATGTTTTGTTGAATAATACTAGCCTGTTGTTGATTGCCACAATACCCTCACCTTTGATTTACATTTGTAGAGGTTGCTTGTGATTCAACAACTTGATAAGAATTGTGAACTTTTCAGATGGAAATTATTGTCTTGTAAGTCTACATAAGAGTTGCATGATCTATTTGTTACTTTTTAATACTAAACATAAATTATAAGACTCCAGCAAGGAACTTTAAACGTATAATTCGCGGCTAAAGACATTGTACTGAATTTTGCAGTTTTTACTAGCCTGGTAGAGAGAGCTAATACAATTTGGCATTTCTGCACATCAAAGATAAATTAGAACGTAAACAAAAATTAAGAACACATGCACAAACCTTTGAAGCATACTAACATTTTATTCTTTCTTGTTTTTATCTGTTGTGTCAAAAATGTAAACATCACATATTCATTGCAAGCTAGAAAAACCAAGGTTCATATTTCCTATATTTTGAGCATTCTTAGATTTGTTCCTTTGGAAAATGGTAAAAGAATTCCCACAATTTGATTATAATCTATATAGCTCGAGATCAATTAAGAATAATAAATATTTCCTATAGTTTGGGTATTCTAACATTTCTTACTTGAGTAATAGTTGGTATCTTGTAAATTTGATTATAGTCTAAACTACAATTGGTAAAAACTAATAACACATCATGAAAAGAATTAGTGGAATACACGACAATAAAAGGGAGAGTTCCCTTTTCAAACAGTCGATTTTCGAAATTATCCTAGTATTAGGGTTGGGTGACTCGCGCTCCCCTTGCTTAGACATGTCGTCTTTTAGCCTTCCCCCTCCTTCCTCCATCTTTTCCGCTTGTCTCGGTCAGCATTCCAATCGGTGACCACTTCATTCCCGCTTCATCTCTTCATCGATCTAGCAAAAGGAGTATAGTACTGCTCTAATTTCTTCGTCCTTCATCTTCTTTTCTTCACTCATTTTCTTTCTTCTTCTATGGTTTCCAGTCTTCTCCCCTCTTCCTCCACCGTTCGCATTTTCTTCACTCAAGATCTTGAAAATTTGATGTTGATATTCAGATCACATAGTGTGATGAAGGGACTTTTAGTTATTCATGTTCGTGCTTACCATACGTCAATGAGTTATTCAAATCATATTTTAACTTTAACATATAAATATATAAAAAAATTTTTATCAATAGGTTACTCACTAAACTAACAAATGTATAAACTATTAAAATATAACTATTATATCTTAAGTAACTTTTTGTTTTTGTAAGGATCATACTTTAAATTACCTAACACAATTTTTTGATGAGCTTTTTAAAATCTATCAATTTTTAAACATTTACATTTCAATTTTGGAATTTTATTTTAAAATATTTATTTCAGTTTACTATCTTTATAATGAATTAAATTTTTTTCTTTGAAACAAAGAAACTATATTAGCCAGCATCAAGCAAGGCAACATTAGTCAAGATTACAGGGAAATTATGATGGAAAACATCAGCAATTCCATCTCTAGGCCTAAGTTTGGCTATAACATGAGCCAAATTATTACAGTTTCTGTCAACATGTTGAAAGCTACAAAAATCTAGGAGAGAAGAAAAATAACAGATGTCATCCACAATTAAACCATACATGGAAAGAACAACTTGTGCTGAATTACAGAAATTGACTGCTAGCAGAGAATCAGATTCAACAAGAATGTATCTATAGCGTGTATTAATTGCTTCTTGGAGTCCCATACAGATTGCTAGTAATTCACCCATGAGTGGATCTAAAGGGAGTGGAAGCCTAGAGACCATAACTCTCTCCATAATCCCATGATTGTTTCTCCAAACAGCACCAAAGCCAGTCCATGAGTCAGTGATAGAACAATTTGTATTAAGTTTGAGAAAAACCAACAGGTGGTGCTAACCATTAATTTAATTTAGTAGGATTCAATGAAGAATCATCATTTGTCGTAGGAGAGCTACCAATAACAGTAGAAATACACAACCTTTTAAATCTTTTTTTCACCATGGTGACATTGACATCATCCTCCCCAAATATCTGAAAGTTCCTACACGCCCAAGCCGTCCAAGTGCAGAAGAAAAAATCATTCAACATTTCTTTGTTATGGAGATCAAAGAGTTTCTTCACAATACAAGACAAAGGAAGATGAAGAAGATTCTGAAAAAAAAAGCAAAAGATGAGGATCCCCACCAGACTTTAGTAGCAGCAGGGCAGAGGATAATGGCATGACTGATACTCTCCTCAACAAGTAAATTGCATCGTGTGCAGATTGTTGAGTCAACAATGTGGCGTTGAAAAAGAGTAGATCTAACTCCCAAAGATCTTGATAGTAGTCTCCAAGCAAAAAGCCGACATTTGTTTTGGAGATTCAGTTTCCAAATTCCCTTCCACATGGATATAATGGAACCAGATACGTAAGAATGCCAGTTTTGCAATTGATGACAACGGCCAAGCCAATAGGCGCTCTTAACAGAGAAGATTCCCTTTCGCTCAGGCCACCAGAAAATAGAATCAGGAGGTCTCCTATTACTTAAGGGAATGCTCTGAATAATATGTTGATCAACATTACCAAATAAACTGGAAATAATATCCACATCCCAGCCGTCAACAAATAGTAGATCAGATTCTCTTAGAGTTAAATTGGAATCATGTGATATATGAATAGAAGGAGCTCTCATACCAACATAATCATCAGACAACCATGTATCTTCCCATACCCTAATAGTCCTCCCATCTCCAACTCGCCAACCTTGACCTTGAACTAGCAATGACTTAGCACTCAAAATGCTCCTCCAAAGAAAACTAGGATTGTGACCAGAAGTGCTATTCAAAAAATCAGAATTATGAAAATACCTGGCTTTCATGAATTTGGAAACAAAAGAATCCGGCCTATGCATTAATCGCCATCCCTGCTTGGCAAGAAGTGCTAGATTGAAAATCAAAAGATCTCGAAATCCCATACCTCCTAAACTTTTAGGCAAACAAAGATCTTCCCATTTCTTCCAGTAAATACGTCGGTGATGATCATTAGAGCCCCACCAAAACCGAGCCATGATACCATGTATATCATCAATGATGGAATCCGGAAGTTTGTAAATACTCATAGTGTATATCGGAATACTTTGAGCAACTGATTTCAACAGAACTTCCTTTCCTGCCTTAGAAAGGGATTTGACTTTGTAATTTTGTAATTTCTTTCGGATCCTATCAGTTAAACCACTGAAAACCTCTCTTTTAGGTCTTCCAAAAGAAGCGGGGAGTCCCAAATAAACAGAGTGATGATCAACAATTTTAAAACCCAAAATGGATGCAATATGGTTGCGCTCTTGAATACCAACATTTCTGTTGAAAGCCACCTCAAATTTCTCGTAATCAATCTTCTGGCCAGAAACAGATTCAAACTGATGCAGTATCTCCAGAAAAGTTTCACTGTTACTTTGGTCAGCTTTAGTGAAAACTAAGTTGTCATCTGCAAAAAGAAGGTGAGAGACCACTGGAGCAACTCTAGCAATTTTCAAACCCGAGAATCCTCCTTCAACAACTGATTTTCTAATTAAAAGCGATAGAACATCAACACATAAAATAAGAGGATAAGGAGACATAGGATCACCTTGTCGAATGCCCCGGGAAGGAGAAAGATAGCCTACAACAGAGTTGTTGATATTGAAAGAAAAACGAACAGAAGAGACACAATCCATGATCATTGCAACCCATTTGTTGGCAAAACCAAATTTATGAAGAACAACTTCTAAAAATCTCCAATCAATTCGGTCAAAAGTCTTGGAAAGATCAAGCTTCAAAGACATAAGGCCAACACCAGATTTCTTGTGCTTCATGTGATGAAAGCATTCAAAAGGAACCATTGCATTGTCTGTAATGAGCCTACCATCCACAAACGCAGATTGCTCAGTGGAGATAATTGTCGGGAGTAAAGGCTTGAGCCGGCGAGCAAAAGTTTTGGTAATGATTTTAAGAAGGACATTACATAAAGAGATGGGTCGAAGATCTTGCATCCGAGTAGGATTGTTTGTTTTGGAAATCAGGGTAATGATAGTTTTGTTAATATCACATAGTGAAACAAGGTCACACCATCATAGCTGGATAAAGCTGACAACATCCGGACCCACAATGGGCCAGAATTTATGAAAGAATCCAGCATGGATTCCATCAATCCCAGGAGGTGTCCAAGGCTTCATATTTCTGACAGTTCTCCAAATTTCAGCAGCCGTTGGTTCAAAAGTGATGGCAAGATTCATGGTGCTTGTAACTCTAGGCTCTATGACACTTATAATATCATCAAAGTTAGGAGGAAGTTGTCCAGGAGAAAAAAGATCCGAGAAATAGTCTAAAACAACTTGTTTGATATTATCATCACCTTCCTTCCAAACATTATTGGCATCTCGAAGGTTACTAATATAATTACGCCACCTGCATTCACTGGCCTTATGGTGTGAAAATAAGGAGTATTCTTATCACCATCTTTGAGCTCCATAGATCGAGATCTCATAAACCAGTAACTTTCCTCCTCCCGGTGCAATCGATCCAAATTATCAGAAACAGTTCTAATTCGAGCCAAAGAGTGAGCAGTAGGAACACCTTGTTGCAGTTGATTAAGCTCCGAATCTAAGCGTCTAATATCTTCTTTGCGTCTTGCAGTGGTCCCTTTACTCCAATAGTTAAGGTCTTGAAGAGTATGGGATAATTTACATGGGGCAGTTGTAAAAGGTAAATCATCCCAAACTCTTGTAACAACATTATGAATATCCTGATGTTCAAGCCAACACTTTTCAAGCCAACACTTTTCAACATTGGTGTCTAGACAAATCATTCCATGATTAGAGTGATAGCGAGCATAACTGTAGACTGAGTAAGAAGAAAATTTGAACTTCCAATCCTCATAAATAAGAAAGCGGTCTAGTCTCTCCCGTATCAGAGTGGATGGATGACAACCTCTTTCCCATGTGAACTTCAGACCATCCCAACCAGCATCATAAAGACCGCAAGTATCTATAGCGTCTTGGAAAGCATACATGTTTGCTAAATGACTAGTTTTTTGTACTAGTTTATAATGAATTAATTGAAGATATGAAAAACTCAAATATGTATTTAACTAGTTTTTTGTTTATGTAAAATATAATTAATTTAATGAAAACATATAAATTAATTGTAGTTTTTCTCCCAATTAATTAATTTCAACCATTATGATACATCAAATGTGTTTTGAAAATAAAAAATATAGACATATTAAACTTTGAAATGATATTCGTGTCTTGGCACGGGGAGCTATACTAGTCCTCTTATACAGTTTTACCTCCCTAGTTTTATGTTGATTGTTGGTCCTTTATATTTTTTTTTTTGCACAGTTTCACCAGAATCTTGTCAATTAGTGGCTTATGATTCCTTTTAGTGTTCATTCCCAAATGAGGAGGAGCAAATCTATCTTTTAGCTAGGTACTTGAGGATTCAACTTCGGGTGATCGTACAGTCCTACGTAATCATTTTCAAATGAGGTGTTACTTATGTTTTTAGTTTTCTCTCTCTTCTCATTTTCGTGATTTGAATTGTGTATAGTAATGACCTTTCTTATATTCTATTTTTTCCCAAAGTTCTTGCAGCATTGCTACTTAGTTCAATCTCCACTTATTAATCATTTTAAAGATTGATAATAAACCTATATATATTACTAAAACAACTCACATTTTGCCTACGTGTCAATTCCTAAGGCCACCCACGTCGGCATTTTTTCAATTATTTACATCAATGCCACTCAATAACTACAGATTTGCCATTCATATATAATTGGTCATAATTAACTTATAAATAAAGATAATTTTAATTTAAACATTAACTAACTCATTTGTTAAAGATCTCTCTAACTTAATCATTGTTAACCAAATTTTCTTAAAATAATTATAAATGTTTTCATAATTTTTCATGGCTTACCATAATAGATGACTCTAATTACAATATCTAATTTGTGTTAATCATCACTAACAAAATTATATTATATGATTACCTATTTTGTAGATAACGCGTTTGATTCAATATATGTACCACATTTATTTTTAACATTTATTATTAATATTACATATCTTATTAGTGTTACTTATTGTTTAAATGTGTTAGCTTATTCATGTTATTATTTCTGTACAGTTAGAAGAAAACTTAACGAATAATCAACTTATTTAAATAATTAGCTTATTCATGTTACGATTTTAAAAACTTTATGTAATAATATTTTTATAATGATAATTTTTCTTAATTAGAACCCGCACAAGGTGCGAGTACTCAACTAGTTAATAGCCTAAAATCTCTGAATACACAAGCTCAAGGTCAGTGAGATGTTTACTGATGTTTTTATTTGTGCTTTTACAACTACTATTGCTCAATTTTATTGTTGCTTGTCCATCAAGTGTGCTCGTCTTAGTAACTATAATCGGTATTGTTAGGAGCTGAGTTTGATGATTTTTTAAAAAAAAATTGAGAATTGAGAATCAAAGGTTGAATATTCCTCTTTTTGGCTCTTTCTTACCAATTATGCTTCAATGAAGGTGGTACTTTTTTCGCGTTTTTCGTAGGAGTTGAGTTTGATGATTTTTTTAAAAAGAACTTATTTTTTTTTGCGGTTTTGTTATTTAATACATGGTAAAGTGACAGTGGCAATTTTTTTTAATTAATTATGCAAACACAAATAATAGTGAATTGATGTATGAAAGATGGAAACCAAATGGTGGTGAATATAACGCTGAATTTTTAAAAGGTGTTGAAAAATTTATCACTTTTTCAATATCATAAGTTCATTTGATGGATGGGAAGCAGAGAAGATGTCCTTGTTCGAAATGCAAGAATGAAAGATTTCATAAATTAGATGATGTTCGAGCTTATTTATATCAAAATGGTTTCCTTAAGGATTATTTTTTTTATGAACATCACACGGGGAATCACTATTTACCTCTATGACTATTGTAGAGGAACAACTAAACTCGACGGATAATGGTATGAACTTATTCGGGATAGGGATGCATTTGTTTGATAATTTAAATCCTACTCAAATAATTGTTTTTGATGTTGTTGATCCAAGTTTTGTTCCACCTTCGTGGTTTGACCCTAACACGCTCATCAATGAGTCAAGTAACAATGATGTGTTGGATGAAACTCATATGATGATTGAAGAAGATATGAACATGGCACAACCGACAATGGTGTTTGATACCGTAAGGATAACACTTCATTATTGTCACAAAAGTGTTAAGGGTGTCAGATGAGCCACTATATCATGGTTCTTCCAATTCAAAATTACTCGTAGTGAGCTCTTTTATGGAGATAAAAAAAAAACACAATTTGTCACAAGTTGTGTATAGTGTTTTTTTTTTGAAAAATTTGGTAATATATTACTGACGGACCATACTTTTCCCAGAAGCTTTTATGAGATGAAAAAGTTATTACATATTTAGGATTTCCACACTAGAAGATTCATATGTGGCATAATGGTTGATTGTTGTTTTGGAAGGATGATGTTGATGCCACCGAGTGTAAGTTTTATAATAGTTCAACGTATAAGCTAGTGTCAGTTATCCAAGAGAGGATAACCATTACCCAATTAGGATCTACGATATTTTTCATTCATCTCACGCCTACAACGTTTGTACTCCATGGAGGAAACGACATCGGAGATGCATTGACATGTCAATCACCGACATGATTAAGACTTATGTCTCACCCGTTTGATGGTGAGTCATGAAATAATTTAATCGAACATTTCAAAATTTTACATCAAAAGTCCGTAATGTTAGGTTATGCTTATGTACAAATGGGTTATATCCTTTTGGGAAGTTTGGTAGACCATGTTCGTGCTCCTACTAATGACGATGCTATCACTTATGGTGTTCCATCTCATTTGTTAAAATTTTCTACTGAAGAAGAAAAGGTTGAGAATGAAGAACAACAAGAGAACGAGGCTCGTGGTGTTGCCCCAACTACTGACAATCAAGAATCTTCCGACTCACATGCTCAATCTTGTGAGCAAACCAAGTTGTTTTTAGGAGTTCTGGAGGATGGCACTCGGTTAGTGTTCTCTTCTTCTTTTAACGAACCATAATTAGTTAAGTTAAACTATTACAAAGCTTTGTGTTTTTAAGTGACTTTAAGCCCCGTGAACGAGCTTTTGTAAAAATGAAGGAGATTATTCATTGACGTTGTTTTGGCGTTGTCACTAAAGTGCCTTCAATTGTTGAGAACATGTGATTTGATGAATTTACGGTGAATTGTTAAAATTTCACAACATTGATGTCATATTTTAAATTCAGAGTTAGAGAATTCATGTGCTAATTGATAAGACTAATCAATAGTTAATTAATTCATATCCGTTTTTTCATTTATTTGTGTAGAAGTATTTTTGTTTCACAAAGCCTGAGGAAGAGATGAAAAAGACATTTTCACATCTAGCTAGTGTTTACATACAAAACATCATTAATGCATACCGCAAAAATAAGATAGTGTGGTTTTCTTGGGGACGAATAATAGAAAATTATGGAGAAACTTGGAAAAAGTTGTCCGAGATATTGGCGGCAATAAAAAAATTAACAAGTTGAACCGGGCTTAAAAAAGTGCAGTTGATGTTGGATTGTATGGAGGGGGTTCATGTAAAGGCAACAAAATGACTTATACATCAAATGTCCGAGATATTGGGAGGGAAAAAAATGGTAAGTATATAGTAGATCAGTATTCTTAAATGGGAGGGGAAAAATGGTAAGTATATCGTAAACTAGTTTTCTCAAAAATGGATGTTTTGTTTTCAATGTTTACTAGTCCTCGGAGACATCCATCTAAAACAGTCGGGTGTTCGACCATGGAGTTCAAGTCGGAGGCTCCAACATTTGATGGCAAGGAGACAAAATGACTTATACATCAAATCGAGGCATTTGGGTGTAAGGTGAGATAGTCAGCTAAGTAGGATGAACAGAAGTATTAGATTTAGCTAATTGGATCCACTAACTCGAATATCTTATCCGAGAATATCCAAAGTTGAAGTGATTTGTTAATTGATGATTTGAATTCGATTCTTGAGGTTTTACTGGATCATCGTATCGGATAGGATTGGGATTATGTAAATATCCGACCATCCAGATCGGATATACATTTGACTGATCTAGGAAATAACAACTCAGATCATGCGGATACCCGTTAGATATCTTGGGTGGATATCCAATATATCCGCTAAAAATAGCCTATATTTAAGGACTCATATACTCCACTCAGATATCAGATCCGGCCAAAAAGTGCAAGATATCATATCGGATTCGGATCGGCCTTTTATAACCTTATCTGATCGGATATCCAGGCTCCCGGATTGGATCTGATCTATCCGATTGCACAACCCTAACAGAGAGATATCCAATTCCCCTTTAGTACAACCTTAAAGGGTTGAATTCAATGTTAAAAGCCTCTAGAAAAATTTCAAACTTCTTAACAAGTCTCTAGAAAAAGTATAGTGCATGTGCAAGATTATAAAAAACTTGCCTATGTAGTTAGTATGGAGTTTGGCTGCCTTAAAGAAGCTTTGGATCTTGGGTTCTCACTTGCGAATTGATACAGACTCGAGGCCTTTGAGGGAGTCAAGTTCTATCAAAGGTTGTCACAATATATATCCACCCAACTTCATCAAATTCCACTAACCACTTACCAGACAACCATTACAACTTAGGTTCAGCAGAGCCAGACATAGATCAGCATAACCATGTAATAAAGTGGCATTCATCAATATCAGAAAGTTTGAAATTAGAATTAACAATTTCATAATCACAAGTATAAGTCAAGACTCATCTTTTCTCTATGAAAATCTCTTATAATCACCTAATCAATGACATCACAAAGACACAGTACTGCAGACCATATGAATCCATGGATAAAATTGCAGAAACTAAATAAGAATCGACCAAATAAATTCTACTCAAATGATTAGCAAGCATTAGATTGACCCGTGAAAGTTTCATCCAATAAACGCAGAAATGATCCATTTATCCTTACACTATCAAAATGTGATTTATGATAGTCTATTGTAAAGCACTTATCAGAGAAACACTATACCTGTGATGCATTGACTAACCAAAACCTTGACAAAAATTAGTAGCTACATCATCTAGTTGAAGGATCGGTTCCCATACAGAATAATGTGCTGCTAAGTATATTGAACAATCACCTTTGTTCTTGCTTGAGGGTGAGAAAGCTTCACACAGCTGCCAAAAAAGGAATGAAACCAGATAATCTAGTTTACTTATGTCATGAAACTCTACAAAACGCGAATGTTCAATCTGTGGTTCAAATTGAGCATTTTTTTCACAAGTAAAATTTCGTCGATGCAATTGGGAAGGATTGCGAAAAGAAGAATATGGCAATATTAACAAATTATGTAAAGGTTGAAGTTGAGGGAAACGGACCTCTCTTGGAGTCATTGTCATCTAAAAGTCGTTCAACTCTTTTCTTAGCGCAATACTGCCTATCAAAATGCTTCACCTACACAGCAACGAACACGAATTGAAGCCAAGAAATCCAATCAAAATCAGCCAGAAATGATTCGAAACTATTGATTACCCAAGTAGGTCGACAGGCATTCTCATACTGAACCCTAGATTTCTTGCAATCAACCGGGTAAAGGAGCCCCACAGAAGCAATTTCAGTGGCTCGCTTCTTCGACTCTTTCTCTAAACAAGTGTAGAATGCATCCCTTGCCTGCTTTCCCCAAAACAAATTTCCAAAAAGAATATCATTATGAATGAATCAGAAGAGAAGAAGCTACAGCGTCGATTATCACTGCTACTGATAATTTTATGAAGAAGAAATGATTACCTTGTAGCAAGCCAGTCGAGCACTAGAGAGAACATCGGTGTGGATCTTGTCGGAAGCATAACCCTCCATCGCCATTGATTTCTTCGCAAGGTTCCAATAACTTTTGTTTTATTTTTAAAATTGGAGAACGGTAATATTGTAATTCTCCGGCCCATATGGCCTGGGCCTACTCATCTTTATCCAGCCCGTTCAACTATCTGACCCGCTGTGGGTTCCAAAATTACATGACCGACCCGGTTTTTACGGTTTGCTAAAGTATGAAACATAGCCGGAAGAAACCTCCAACCCGGTTTTTCTTGTCCATCCGATTGGACTAGCCGGCCTTAACACCTGTCATCAAGGTTCAACAGATTAAGATGATTGTCCTTGAGGGAGACATGAAAGATTAACTATTTCCACATTGATAATAAAGGAATAATGAACATAGTACATATGATTTGTAGTTACTTTTCATATTATCAATTAATTTTAGAATGAAACATCACCAGATATATATATATGGCTCGGACATATTACATATCTACTTTTAGACATTTGACAAAATCCGTACATAACTATTCACCTGTGAAAATTTCACAAGCATTTTTATGGTTGTTGAATTTTGCGATTAATGGTCCATAATTTTTTTTATGTTTGGGATGTATTGATCTATAGGTTATGGTAATTTTTAGTTGAATTTAGTATATTTTGACACTTATTTTTAAATAATCCATATATCTCAACATGTATTATATTAGAATAATATTAGAATAAGTAATTGTTATATAAATGGTAAGTAATGTATAAATCTGACAATGATATTTAGTAAAAAGATAATTAATACAACACATAAATTAATTCAGTGCATGCCATCATGCATGAAAAATAACATAAACTATACTTAAACTATATGATTATTTAATTGAAAATAATTAATATGAGTTTTGTGTTAATTTAATGATAATATTGATATATGTTACAAATTTGATTATTATGACACATGCAAATTAGTATATTTCAACTTCTACATTCGATATCAATATTAATATATCACAAAAGAAATGTTATATATTACAATACATAATTAAAACAGTATAACTAGAGTTAGAAAAAAATTTAGCAAAATTTTAACATAAAAAGTAAATTTATTCAGTAAATTTATTCTTCTCTTAGGTTTGATAAAACTCTTGAAAATGCAATTAGATAAGTTAGATTTCATAGTTGTCCATCACATATTCATATCATGCCATAAGTTATTCACTAAATCCTTTTGAAAGGAGGTTGTTAACTTACCATTTTGTATAAGAAGAGTAGTTAGTATTTGAAACCCTTGAGTCGAGTTGTTTCATTTTGGATCGGATTGGAAATTATGGTCCATCATTATGTGAGTCGGATTTGGGCCAAAATATTCTGTTTCATTTTGAACTTTTATAATTTTCATAACTTCTTTTTTTAAAATGGTTACGAACCGGATCGGATTTGGATCAAATTATACCGTAATGAACTCGTACGACATTTTTTTAAAACATAAAAATTGAAAACGGATCATTTCGGTCCGGTGTTGGATTGAACTATGATGATATTGTCCATGTACCGTCAACATTTTTACATGCTAATGATCCGGTCCAGACCGTTGCAAGCCTTACCTTTTTTTATAAGGAAAGTGTTTTGATGCATTAGAAGACACACCTTCTAGTGGATCGAAGGGCCGATTAAATCGGTATACGGACTAACTGTCATGAGGGACTATTAACATAATAAAAGAGAAAAAAAATACATCAAAAGAGAACTTCAAACGCAACGAGTTAATCAAGAAGAAGCACCAAAGGAAGCGCTAGGCAATGCGAGGAAGAAACACCAAGAACAAGTTTGTAGAAGCAGTGAAGTGTACAACTCCCACGGACCACTTGTGAAAACCTCAAATTTGGACTCTCCACAACTCTTCTCACGAACAAATTCAACACTTCTTTCAAGTGAGCACACAAAATCAAGATGTAACCCGTATCATCGGACCATATAACGTAAAACAAAGTAACTTTATTGATAATCGATTGTTTTAAGTTTTTACAATAATTCTTTCTTTGTGGGTGTCTCCACTATGAATAGACCGTGTAGCTCCATTTTTTACTTCGTCAAGGAAAAAAACAATGGTGGCAAGTATACATAACATAGTAGGAGTTAGGCCAACCAAGGTTTAGCGGTCTTTAAGTGGATCTTAAGAACTAATCCCGAATACTTTTTGGTTTGAAGTTATGAAACTGTTTGCCAAGAAAAAGTGATTGTATTATGCTTTTGATTTTTGGGAACAATAACATTACAAACATCAATGAAATTGGATAGTTGTTAGGTTTAGAGATTTGTAGGTTCACTATTGGTTGCCCATTGAAATTTTCTTTGGGGGCGTCTTCCCAACTTGTTTGATTTCTTTTTTTTAAAAAGATTTTGTATCCCGTCTTTGTAAATAGAGCATTTTTGAAACTAGAGGTCGACTTTTAATACAAAAGGGGTTTTCATACTTAGTGAATTGAGCACTCAAATGAGTTAGCCTGTTAAAGAATGATCGCAAGCTTTGAGTGCACAATGAAGAGAAGTATCCAAATCATCCAAATTAACTAGAAGAAAAAGGTTGCAAAAAAGTCCATCCGAATGAATCAGAGTGGATAATGTTGTTTCTTGGGGCCTCAACGCGTTTAGATCAGACAAATGTTTCTCGCATAAGTTTTGAGGCGAGGGTCTCTCACATTGAGTTTAGGGGTGAGTGTTCCACACAATAAGTATTTGGAGATCTTCCTGAGGACCTTTTATTGTGTTATATTCCCATTGGAAGGTTTATCACTAAGATTTGAGAAGCCATTGTAGATGGAGCCTAGAAGCGGCGGAAGTTACAAGCCTAAGCCATTAAGTCAAGTTGCAAGCCTTATTAATAGTTTCTTTTTTGTAAGCAGCCGACACAAAACCTCGTTGTCCTCCTACTTTCAAAGATTACCTGAATTGTTTTTTTTATACAAGGTAAGAAAAATAGGTGAGTTAGCTTCTAGAGACCGACCGTCGACCTACAACATCCTTTCGGACGAGGTCAACAACATCATCTAGTAAAACATCATCCTCTACTAAAGCAGTGTGGCCATGCAGAGCAAGCTTATTGGCAACCTGTTTGATTTCCCTAAAAATGTGGGGGACATTGGAATGTGTGATGCTCGAGATCAAGACAGAGATATCGGAGATGATCATATCCGTCTCCCAAGGGGATTTCCAATTACAGTTGATCGAGTTAATGCTTCATTCAAGATAGATGTAATCCCTAAAAGCATGGTCTTTTGTAGACCCTCCCGAAGAGCAAACACTTATGCCTCAAGTATTGATTCTACATTACATCATCCTTTACTTGTAGCCAAAGGACAACCAAAGTTGTTACGAATGATGAAACCGAATGCATATTGATTATCGTTGTTTCTTGACGCATCAAAGTTAAGTTTGACAAAATTATCATTTGGTTTTTTCCGTTTGATCTTCTTATTTTCTTCTTCTTGTTTTCATTCCGGGAGATATTAATCATTGGTTTGGTGTTGGCTTCATCTCATTCGTCTATTTGTTTCAAAGCGATTTGTTTCACGTTAAGAGCTGGCTTTTGTTATTAAAATTATTAAGTTCCTAGCCAACCAGATATTCCACCAAATCATAACTATCTAAACTCTATTGGAGATGTGTTTTCTTTCATTTGTAGAAGGGTATCATTAATACTATGATTGGAAGTATCGTAGTTGTTCAATATTGAAGAAATTTTAACATTATATACATCTTGATGAGTGCATGGACAGTCGAAAAAAGGTGCTTAGCACTCTCGGTATGGTGATTACAGAATTCGCAATGCATTACCACCGGGATTTTTTGTTTGTCAAGATTTTCTTTTATTGGAATTCCGTTTAGGGTCAACTTCCATAGAAAGTTTTTGACTTTATTCATTATGTTCATTTTCAAATTCCATGCCAGGATTTGTCTTCCGAAACTCTAATTTTTCGTTGTTGTATCATTTTCATAGCCGATTTCGTCGAATACCAGCCATCTCGTTTACAGACCAGCAGATTTTATCTCTAATGTCTTTCACTGGGAGATTATAGTTCTTAATTTTGTTGATGATGTCATTTGATAGTACTACACTTAAGTGGCATATGAGGTGAAACATTAAATAAGTACATTATGTAAATTAAAATGAAGTTTAGAAACCGAGCTAAAATAATTGTGAACGTAAAAAAAAGGGAAATGGATGTCAGTGTGGTCCACTTTAATGTTTCACCTCATATGCCACTATCTCAGCCATCCCAAACACCTAACAAGAATTAAAAAGATGGCAGACCCGGTACTTAATAATCACTTGGTAGAATACTTGTAAAAATTGAATAACCAACAGCAGGGTAGGACACAAAACACAAGGACATGCACACACAAAGCCCTTAAGTGTGTATGTACATACACAAGTTACACAACCAAGAGTTCTGCAGCAGTACCTAACAATAGTACAATACCTCAATATGAAATTACGTAACATTACAACGATAAAGGATGCTATATTGCTAATCTTTTCCTATATGCGTGATATATACACATGTGAAGAACAAAATATACCAAACCGATTATAAACCCTTTTTAGCTCCTTTAAGATCAACAGGACGCCCCTGTCTTAATTTTCCGATCGCTTGTCGCCTTCTTCGAAGAACATGGTTATCGTTACAAGTTGTGTCTGCTTCAACTTCAACTTTAATTTCAACGTCGTCCCAAGGCTCTGCTTTTGTTATTGATTGTTGATAGTATCGGACTGCAACAAATAACATAAATGCTGCAACCAAGATAGATATATAGTGAGCTCTCCTAACACATGAAATTTAGAACAAGAATCCATCTTTGATGGTGTACTTAATTACCTGCCCATATTCGAGCAACCACAGAGGATAAGTTCCACACAACAGTAAACATGGCAAAACCTACAACCTTCTTGTGTGTGCAAGACCTCCATGCATCCTGAAACCGCAGGAACCAAAATTTGCCTACGAAAAATGAGGGTTTTGCTTAGACATGTTCATATCCTTTCAAGGCTACCGCATTGCTTGAGCCATTTTACAGGGTTTTGCTTAGTTTCGTGATCATTTTTTACTTTCTAGTATATGAAAATGTTTGCATAATACAAGGCATCCTTGTTATTTTGCATTAGTATCTATCATGGCATCTTAGGACCTTTAGAATTATGAGAAAGTTAGTATGAACACAATATAATTTACCGTATAGAGTGAATTGAGTTGAATATGAAGAGCAGAATTTTGGTAAGATGAAGGCAGCAAAGAACCCTGGCACAAGAGTTTGGTAATAAGCAAATGAATTAGTGAAGAGAATGGGATAGTCAAAATGTTGAAGGGTTGGAGGAGACAATTTACCCAATTTTACCATGTTCCAGATTGTAATGGAGCTTCCACAACGAGCCAAAGCAAACAACACAGCTGCCAACTACTCAATATTGTATAGTTTTGGTTAGGTAAGGCTACCACTACTCTACTTGCCCTATGGCGTCAAAATAATAATTAAAATCACAGTACTGATGTTAATTTTAGCAGTTAGAAAATCACCTTCATTGTTACAGCAGGATCCCCACAGAAAAGAGCTTTAAGCTTAATGAGAAATTCATTTAAACTAGGAAGAACCAATCTCGACAACCAGATTGCTTCTTCTTCTCCTATCACTACCGTTTCATAACAGTAACTCGTATCATTTTCACTTGTTATGTTCCTGCAAAGATTCCATTACTCATAATATCATATAAAGACTCAAATGCTGCTCTTGCTAAATTACTACTTTAGCTGTTAGTAGTCTACAGAAAACATTATGGGGGTGTACCTGCATTTGAAGCTCTTGAGCAAGAAGGAAATGCCCAGGTAGATCAAACCCAGATATGAAGTAACAGAAATGAAGCTGCAAAAGGTGGATCCAAACAATTGATTTGATTAACAAACCTGAGTTGTACGAGTATTGAACATAATAAAAGATGACAATGAATGAAATGATTGATACTGATTCCCGAGTTCCTGACCTGATATTAAGGTCTTTAGTGTAAGAAGATGATATTATCAGAAAGGTCCCTACACCAAATACTAGAGATGATCTGGGGACATGCTTCCACATCAACAAATCCACTGAAGATTATGAAAAAAATATTGTAAGTTTGGCGGACCCAACCCTGGAATGAATTAATATTCAATCACAACGACAGCAATTTGAATTCAACTTGCCTACACTCTGCAGCTTACTGTGGTTTTCTGTACCTCTCTGCTTTGCATCAGAGCCTCTTACTATAAACATATACGGAGTAATGATTACGTCAAATCAGCAGCAGAAATTGTTGTTAGTTAATGATAAGACAAGAACATCAAATCAACATTAAACTCGAACTCACCAGGAGTTGAATGAGTAGATCTGGAGAATTTTGGAGTTTGTTTCTTTACCGGGGAGAATTGTACGCTGCTGCTACTCCTCCTCGCAGTTACAATTGTTTTTGGTTTGGAATCGATCTCACGATTGGGAATTGAATAATTTATTTGCGTTACATTCATTTCTTTGTCTTCACAACCAGAGCTGTTGTTCTCAACTGCAAGTTCCTCCTCATCAGAGGCAATGTTCTTCTCAACCCTAATTGTCTCGTCACAAGAGATGTTCTTCTCAACCACAGCTTCCTCGTCGTAAGCGACATTCTTCTCAACCTCGATTTCCTCATCCATCCTTTCTTCCACTTCTTCTTCCTCATTTTCTTCACTAGCATAGCCGGTGGTACTTCCATGTACGCTAGGATCTACACTTTCACCATCATCAACATCTTCTTCTTGTTCATCTTCAATTAATTCGTCAGATCTTGGTTTGTCTGTTTCCGATTGAGTTAGAACTTCATCTATTTCGCCATCATATCCTCCAACTTCCTCGCCAGAATTCTTCATTTCAGTTGAAATCCTTTGATCTGGAACTTCGACTGCACGATTCGATCCATTGGCCTCCAATGAATCCTCATCTTTGCTCGATTTGAGGTCAGATCTGGAATTATCCGTCACAATTCCGCTTCTCTCATCACCGCCATCTAATGCTGACTTCCTCTTCTGAGATTGCACAGGGCTTTTGCAATTCCCGTTTAAGTAACCGACAGCAACGCAATTCTTTTTCTTCTGCAACTGAGAAGGAGATCTTACTCCAACGATCTGGACCGAATTGCTATCTGACTTGCATGTTCGTCTCTTCCCTGCTGATCCAGGCCCAGAGGCGCTTCTCGTCAGTCCTGTAGCTTGATTATCCATCTTATCATCAGCTTCTAGGCATTGTGCTCCTCCATTGATGACCTTAACACCAGCTTTCACTTGATCACTCCTCTTTCTACTATCAGGCTTCTCAGTCACTAGTACACTAACACTACTACTTCTGCTTGTTCTCACAGTAAGCTTGCTTCCACCATTACTCACCATTTTTCGTGTTCTCGAACACAAAAAAACAATTCTCGATTTGTTACCTCTCTTTCACTGATTTCAATGGATAGAACGCTTAGCGTTGAAGATATGGCAACGGCCGTTGGCGGGGTGCAACATTGGATCCATTAGAAATAGTTCAGAAGCACTATTTCTTCTTTTTCCTTTTTTTCTTTCCGACAAATAAATTTTATCATAATAATTTTTGTTACCTTTTTCTGTCAGTACCGTTAGCTGCCTTGCTGGTGCGTCCTTTACGCCTCTCAATTGATTATTCATAATTTCTGTAACCTTTTCAAAATCTCTTATCATGTGATTTTTTATTTTTTTTTAAGGTAAGAAGTTAGGATGAATCAACTCCTCGAGACTCTCCATCCTACGACATCTTTTCGGATGAGTTCATCAACATGAAACATTGATGAACTGGACACCAAATGGTCAACAAATCCAAGCTCAGCCAGCGAATCCGCTAGCTCGTTAATCTCTCTTATCATGTGATTATTATTTCTTGAAAAAATATAAAGCTTTTAATTAATATAAAAAGGATTATTAGACGTATCAGCGAAAATTACTATTTGTCACCGTATATACACACTTCGCGTGCGTAGTTGACTGGTTTCTGACTACGTATATGGATGCGTAGTTGGAGTCCGAGAAAAAATAAATAAAATTGATAAAATTAAACTACGTACGCCAAGTGCGTAGTAGAAGTAAGCAAAAAAAAAAAAAAAAATTTGTAATATTAACTACGCACCTCAAGTGCGTAGTTGAGTGAGTTCTCAACCACGCACGCGAACTGCATGGTTACGGTATCAAACAACAATTTCTACCGATACGTTTAGAAACCACGTATAAAAAAAGGTTAAAAAAAATAGTTGCATAAAGTCTAAAAATACAGTGGTGGATGATAATAGAGGTCAGACTAGATAGAAATGTACTTATGGATAACTCAATAATGTCACTTTCATTATGTAAGTAGCATGAGTAGTCAGCCTAATTTTCAAATGAGATCTATATACATATATTTCCTATCAATGTAGTAAGTTAACCCATTTAAAAATCTATTAATGTATATAAAAATGATTTTGTATGTCATTGTCAATGATGTTATTCGATTTGAACCAATAACAAAATGTCAAAATGGGTTGTTTATGAGCTTATATGAATGCATTGTATTTGAATTTGATAGGCCACGTAGAGACAAACTACTCGGCTCAACTTGTGTTTGACTAGTTAAAATTTCGGCTCAAGCTTGGTTTGTTTATAAACGAGCCGAGTTTGAGCATATTAAGGCTTGGCTTGTTCGGGTAAAGTTCGGTTGTTCGGCTAAAATAACACTATATGAGCATTATTTTAGGCGAGTTATTCGGGCTCGACCTGTTTATAAATGAGCCGTACTTGAGCATGTCAATGCTCGTATGACATCCCTAATTCTTGAGAGTTTTGAACATTAAATTTTTTTTGAACGTTAAAAAAATTTTGAATGTTATTTTTTTTTGAATTTTAATATTTTTAATGATATTCTAGCTTTTTTTCTATTATATATTTGAGAGGATTAATAAATTTGGGATAGTTATTTTTTTTACGATCGTTATATGTATATTCTAACGCCTTGTAAACTATTATTATTGATCGTTAATATAGAAACTATACATATCGGGATTGTATACGCGACCTTTATATTAACGCATTTTCAAAATATAAATACAAGATTCTTATTAAAAGTTAGTCAATACTACCATATACATAATATAATATTGAACGTTCATTTGTCTTGTTCACGTGACTGATATAAACTCCTACTCCCCACTATAAATTATGTTTTCATATGATCATATATATAATATATATATATATATATATATATATATATAAATATAAAATAACACATTAATACATCCAACTCAATATTATGCAAATTCGCACAAGATGCGTATATTACACTAGTTCTAATATTGTGGTTAAAATGAATTTTCGAGCAATCGACACAGATTGACGTGTTTGAGTCGTACACAAATTAGATTAGTATGAATTTTATCCAGATTGTAATTGATATTTTAAATATTTAAAGGTAAAAAAAAATTAAAAAAATTACCGCTCTAGACACAAAATTCAAAGGTCAACCTGTTAGGGAGAGTTTTCTCTGTTTTACCAAAAAATAAAATAAAATAGAATAGAATAGAATAGTCAATGTAAATATCTTATTTATTTTTCAAGTGAATAAGTTTTTTCTTACCCATTATAAAAATAAGATAACTCTAATTAAATTTATTTCAAATGGTGAGAAGAAAATGTTATTTAGAAAAGTATTGTTGATATGTCTCGAACAGACTACAGACCACTAAATTATAGAGATAATAGTACAACAATTATTTATATTAAGTGAGGGTTTTAGCTTATGATGACTAGTCTCGTCTAGAGGTCACACTTAAACAACATTGGCTCTATAATCGAGACATATAATTTGGTGAACTTGGTTTAATATAATATTATATGTAAGACTAGTCTCAAATTTTATTTTTTTGGTAAATGGTAAATTCGTAGACCACCCGGTTCGATCGGTTTAGCCGTTTTACGTCCGAATTGGGTAGAAAGTCGTGGTCTATTGAGGGGATACCCTCCCAATATCAATTTTTTCATACATACCGCCAAGAGGATTCGAACTCGAATCTTTAAGATAAAGACTTAAGGAGCTTAACACCACATTCCAGTAGACCAACCGAGCATTAATAGACTAGTCTCAAGTCTGATTTTATAAACGAAGGTTCATGCTGTAGATCACCTCCAAATTCCCAATGGAATTGAATAGTTAGGCACATTATTTTGGACACAACTGTTTGGCCAAATGACCCAAACTAATATATATGTTTTTTCCCCCCCTTTTATACCGTAATAGATTATTCAGAATTGGAGAATATTCTTTGAGATCTAGTTATATAGGAATTTATAGATATTTGTGTTTCATATTTACCGTGATTAAGAAAAAGTTTTCGTTTACTACCCTTAAAGTATGGTTTTTCGGATGGTTACCACTAATATTATTTTATTCGGCTTGATTTTTTTCCTTCTTCTTAAGTTTGATTTTTATTTTCTGTTAACCTACTTCACTTTTTCGGTCGGTAATATTTATTTCTTCATTTGATGCCTAGGTTTGATATTTTTTTCGTTAGTTATTCTATTTTCATTTAATCATTGTAAGATAATAGGAAAATAATTATATATTCATGTTATGTTTTTTTTATAATTGTATATATAAATATTTAAAAAATTTAAACTATTTTAGTTTTAAACCAATTTTTAAAAGCTAATTACCTTAATTACATAGAGAGAAAAAAAACTATTTGTTTGAAAAATCAATAAAAATATTAATATTTGTTTTTTATATTATGATTATATTTAAAAGTTTTTATTTTATAATTTATTACATTTTATTAGATTTAGGGCATACAATTTTACACCGAGACAACAATTTATGCCGTTAATCTTTCTTTTTCAATTGTAAAATATTTTTCCTCCAAGCCTTCTTTTTCAAATAAAACTGAAATTGCCTTAATTTTGAATTTTAAAATTCCACTTTCATAATAAGATGTATAAAGTAAATTTATAAACTACCTTATACTTTCATAAAATATAAATTTTAATATTTTATTTGATTTTCAAATAAAAACTTATTTTTGTTACAATCTAAATAAGGTATTGATTCTAAAAGGGTAAAATGGGAGACTAGGCTCCTTTTGTAGTAACGAGCACTAAGTAGGCTCATTTTCATATCAATGAACAAATTAGACCCTATTTACTTATCTTTAAAGATTAAATGAAATGGCAAATTAGAAATATTAAATTACTTAAGCACAAGCCCAATTGGTTTAATGAAAGTCCAAGCCTAATTGTTTTAACGAAGGCCCAAGTGTTTGAATAAAAGTTCAAGTCAATTGTTTTAATGAAGGTCCAAGTGTTTTAATAAAAGCTCAAGCCCAATTGGTTTAATGAAAACCCAATTGTTTTAATAAATGTTACGCCCAATACACAAGGTTCGGACATGGCCCGATACACAAGGTTCGAATAGGGCCCGATATACAAGGTTGTGACAGGGCCCGATACACAAGGTTGGGACAGGGCCCGATACACAAGGTTGATGGGTTTCGAACTCTAGATGAGAGACCCTTCCTTCCTCTCACCCTTATACCAATTTGACTAGTTGAACTTGTGTATTCCATTATTGTTTTTTGTAATGTTATACTTAAAACCGAAAGTTAATACACAATATTGATACACAATTCCAACATACACACTTCCGTCGTTTACAAAAGTATGTCGTCTACACAAGGTCAGGTTACACAAGTCTAAGCTTCAAATACACACTTTCGTCGTTTACACAAGGTCAAATTACAAAAGTCTAAGCTCAATCGAGTTGTACAATCCCATTCGAGTTACACAAGTATAAGGTCCGTCGAGTTACACAAGTCCAATTTCCGTAGAGTTACGTCATTTTTATTATAAATAGTGGAGCAGTGAGCTCTAGACAGAACCCAAAATTTAGGACAAACTCATAATCATTCTCTTATTATTCTACCAAGCTAGGCACGCCGGTCAATTGTGCATCACTAAATTAAGAACCATTGACTTATAAGCTTTGAGCAATGGTTAAGAAGATCCAAAAAGTGTCCAATTTTAAATTGTTAATGAGACCAGTAAAAAGTGACATTTGTGCACACTGCATAACCTCTATTTGCCGATCAAAATAGTGTCCAGTTCTATGCATAACAACTTAGAAGAGCAATCTTCTTCTCTGACTCTGACAACATAAAAGCAAACAATTGAAAATTAATAAGAAAAACAAAAAAGACTCAAGACTTTACTAAAATGAGTACTCTTATTCATATATCACAACAACACTTTGTTGCTCTTGACGTTAATTATTAGAGTGAAATAGATAAATCACTGGAATAACGATGAAAACGTCAGCTATATGAGATCCTTTACGTTTATTTGTAGATGAAGACTCCGTACCAGTTCTAGACCAAATAAAAACAAGCAATGAAGAATAGTAAAAATGACCAACAATGGCGGCTTCTTCGACAGTTGCGAACGACGGAGGAGAGATGCTCCATTTCCTGCGATGACGAAGGCGGCGGCGGCGGCTTCTTCGACAGTTGCGAACGACGGAGGAGAGATGCTCCATTCCCTGCGATGACGAAGGTGGCGGCGACGGCTTCTTCGACAGTTGCGAACAACGGAGGAGAGATGCTCCATTCCCTGCGATGACAAAGGCGACGGTTGTGATGCTTCCCACCTTCAATCCATCCACCCTTCTATCGAGAAACCACGGAACCCTAAAAACGAAGAGAAGGGGAAAGGTCGAAGAACAGCGTTAGATATTAGGTTTTTTATTTTTATTTTCGTTTTAAAAAAGCCAAAATACCGAACTTACCCTTGTAAAAACAATAAAATTACAAAAGGGCAACAAGCTTTAAACATTTTTTTAATTAGAAAAATGGTAAGGGCCTAGTTAATATCTATAAAACCAAAGAAGCCCTACTCTCCCATTTTTCACATTCTAAAAAATTTGTTTAAAACTGAAACTAGTGTATTACCCGTGCCTTGCACGAGATTTTGATAAAAATATTATTTGTTATTATATTATTTTAAGAGATTATATAAAAACTATTTTTTCCCTTAGATATAGTAGATAATAAGAAATAAATATTTGTACACTTTACATATATATTATATAATACATTTATAAAATATATAACCGTATAATAATTCATATATTGATTTTTCTCCCCCTTATTATACTGATTCATATTTTTTCTGCGTGACACGTGGCAAGGAGTGCTACTAAAATTTAGTTGTTAAAGGTGGATTTAATTAAGATTTTAATTGAGATGGATTTAATTAAAATTTGATTTTAATATTTAGTTAAATAATTTTTTAATGAATAAACTTAATTAGTATTTTGGTGGGTTGTGGTTAAATGATAAAATGACACGTGGCAGTGAGTTTTTTTTCCTGCGTGACACGTGGCAAGGAGTGCTACTCCTATAATATATATAAGATAGACAAAAAATATATATATTTAATATAATTATTAAAAAAAAGGCTTATGAGCACACACCCAAAAATCTTAATATACCACTATAAACTTGGACACAACTCATCGGTCAAACTGTGCAAACCATTATATATGTATATCATCTAGATTTTATTTAACTAACTAAAACAAAGAACGCTTCAAGAACAAGAATGGTGATAATCGATTACCCTGAAGAAGTCCTATGTCCAGAGAAAATAATTCGCTAGGTGAACCATCTATCAAAACTGAGAAAGAGAGCGAAGTCACACTTCATCACCAAATCAACAATACTGTCAAAATCCATGGCCGACATGCATGCTATGAGATAACTTCATTAACTCCGTCATAAACCTCCGTCATGTCCAGCTTGAGAGCCATATAACCCTTCTTTCCTTCCTTATGCTTCATGTAATTAAAAATTCTAAATCCACCAACACATTTTCTATGATGAGGCGTCTAGGAATAAAAGAACTTTGAGAATCGGAGAATCGGAGAATCGGAGATAACCTTGCCGAGACACCTTTTCAACCTTTTAGCAAGCACCTTTGCGTAAACTATATAGATCACATTACATAAGTTGATGGGATAAGCTAATGGGACGTAAATCCTTCATACTAACAAGGCTATTCACTTTGGAGAGAAATGAAAGTATTATTAAAAGAATTAGGAAAAGTGTCACACCTTCAAATAAATCAATAATAAGATTTGACAGATCGTTACCAACAATATTCTAGCGTCGCTAAAAGAACAACACATGAAGACCATCCGGGCATGGGATTTTGTCGGGTGCATATCTAAAAGATCCCTCCTAACCTCTTCCATCGAACATGTTTGAAGAAGCTCAATATTATCAGACTCACTACCCTTACCAAAATTCTCCATCCCAATAGAAAGCGGCCCTCCAACGTTAGAAGAGAAGAGGAATGAAAATAGTCCATGGCAACCTTCTGTCTACCAATGGTTGACCGCCATGACATGCCTGTAACACCCCAAATCCGTACGACTCGGAGTGCTACTGGGCTAGGATCTCACAATGGATCCTGACCCTAGCCTGACAACAACTTCACTGAATCTTACAACAAGGCACCAATAGATTAAAACAAAACATAAAACTGATATATATATATATATATATATATATATATATATATATATATATATATATATATATATACATATCAAAAGGTGATACACGGTACTGCTGAGTACAAAAGTCAAGACATAAACCCGTACAACATAAATAACCCAACCACGATATCGTCCCTGTGTACGGAACCCTCAGTAGATCACCCCTCCGGATCACTCTGCAGTTCTCCTAACATGCAAAGGATCTACAACACGGTATAAAACCATTAGCTAACTATACACATATATAAGAAGATGCTAGAGCACAAACACACGTCAATAATATTAACACATCGTCATGATATCACACATTTACCCGGTTTATTATCTTTAATAGGTCCAACACTCAATCGTATAATAAATGTATATGAATATACGTGACACGAGGAATGTATATATAACCCTCGCCTCTGCGTGCAATAGCTAGCTGGAGTGGTATCAGCGCACTTTCCCGTATACCATATGGAGTGGTAGGTGCCTTTCCCGTATACCAGAACTAACTAGCTTACAGAGAACTTCCCAGACTCCACTACGGGATGAAAGGTGAGTTGTCACAACCACTACAATGGGCGGTCAATATAACATAGGTCGGTGACCAAATAACAACACATGCTATAAAGCACATAACACACACCATTCAAGCATACATCCAATATAAGGATAGTAGCTAAGTAAGTCCTATGGACTTACCTCGATCTCAGAAGTATCTCGCTACGAACAACTCTCAGAAACGTCCACTCCAACTAGAGGAAAACACAGCCTATACAAGGCACACATACATATATATCACAATCCTATCACACGAAGGGGTCACACCTAGACCCAAGGGATCCATAAGGGATCATATCCAACTTGTAACCTCAAAGCCGTAACCGGCATATCTATAACATACTCATCATAAACCGATACCTAGCATGGTACTAGTTCCCTCATACTAGAAAGGAAAGGAACTACCTAACTATAGGTAGTTCCGGGACAAGACGCACCTGTGTGAACTAAGGACGCAGGGGCGGAACGCAGGCAACCACGGGCGCGGCGACACAAGCCGCGGGGGCGGTGACACGGAATGCAGGTAACGCAGGCAAGGCGCTGGCGCTGGCGCAGGCGCCGTGACACGTCTTCCGCAGGGGCGGTGATTTATGGCCGCGGGGCGGCGACAGTGCAGAATGAAACTTCGCGGCTTCTCTTTAGCTCTTCACGTGATCAACTCACGTCTTCTCTCCATCACAAAAACACACATGCCACAACAAACACATATCAACATCACCCTATAGTTTATACAACTAATCCTAAGCTAAGGAAGGAAGATCAAGGAAAAAGAAAGAATGAAGAAGCAAGGAGGAAGAAGCTTACCACAGCTGTGGTTAGCTAAGGAACTGATCACCAACAATCTCACTGGCTTCCAAGCACAACAGCACTCATCAAAAGCATCATCAACATCAAAGCCACAATAAAACTCTTTCAAAACCAAGGAGAATCAAGACAAGATCAAGGGAAGTTGAAGGAGAAGCAAGAAGGATGTGGGAAGCTGAAGAAAGGAATGATGATGAAACTCTTGCTCAGCAAGGTAAAACGAAGAGGTAAGGTAAAGGGTAAAGCATGGTCAAAAGAGTCAACAAAACCGGCTGAAGCTGCCGGAAACCGCAGGGGCGGTCCCATGAGCCGCAGGGGCGGGAACCCGCAGGGGCGGCGGTCATGCCTGCGGGTGCGGAAAGGCCAATCTCGGCCCAAAGCCAATCTCGGCTATGGTCCGATCTCGGTCCGAAAGAATAGGGTCTCACATCTCACCCCCCTAAAAACAAGTTTCCTCCCGAAACTTGCAAGGTCCTAAAACCACTCGAACTCAAAAGCCGAGGTAACACTCTCTATAACCTCAAACGTAAGCATGGAGAAAATCATCAACTCCAGCAGTAACTATATTTTCCAAGGCCTAGAGGATAACCATCTCTAGCCAAACCATAAACATATCACAAGGCATAGAGGAAGCACATCTCTAGCCGTATCATAACCATAACAGAAAGGCATGGAGGAAGTACATCTCCAGCACTACTATGTCCATTAAAATAGCATGGAGGAAATAACCATCTCTAGCTAAATTCTAAACGTATCACAATAGCATGGAGGAAAGAACCATCTCCAGCTATAAACAGAAAATCATACTAGCATAACAGGATCTAATAAGATCATAATCACATCAAAGCTAGTATGAAATAAACACATCATAGCATATAAGCATATAAGCAGATAAGACTCACCAAGCTAATACTAAGATCTACTCGGTGATCCTATTGGTGCACCTATCTCGGCATAGAACTCTGGATAGTTCCTTTGGATACTATCCTCAGTCTCCCATGTAGCCTCCTCGGGTCCTCGTCTCGACCACTGTATCCTCAACATAGGAATGTCCTTCGAACGCAGGTGTCTCATACCTCGCTCTAGGACTGCAATAGGATGCTCTACAAACGTGTGGTCCGGCTCAACCACCAAATCCTCATAACTCACAATGTGCCTCGGATCTAGTATGTACTCCCTCAGCTGAGACACATGAAATACAAGGTGAACACCCTCTAATCTCGGAGGCAAAGCTAATTTGTAAGCTGCGCTCCCAACCCGATCTAGAATCTCGAACGGTCCGACATATCGGGGGCTCAACTTCCCCTTAATGCCAAAACGCCTAACACCTCGTGTCGGGGACACTCTCAGTCACACATGGGCTCCAACCCTGAACTCTAGAGGTCTACGCCTCCTGTCAACATAAGACTTCTGACGGCTCTATGCAGTCAGCATACGCTCTCTGATCAATGCTACCCGAGCCATATCATTCTGAATCTGATCAGGTGCTAAACCACTGACACTGCTCTACTCATCCCAGCATAACGAGGTACGACATCTCTGTCCATACAGTGCCTCATATGGGGTCATCCCAATAGATGCATGCCAACTATTGTTGTAGGAGAACTCAACAAGTGGGAGATGATCCGTCCGCACTTGCCCTCAATCCAACACACAAGCTCGCAGCATATCCTCCAGCGTCTAAATGGTCCTCTCTGATTGACCATCTGTCTGAGGATGGAACGCAGTCGTGAAGTGCAAACTCGTCCCCAGGGCAGTCTGAATCTGCTGCCAGAATCTCGAGGTAAATCGCCCATCTCTGTCTGAGACGATCGTCCTCGGTACACCATGGAGTCTCACTATCTGCCTAGTGTACTCCTCAGCTAATCTGCTCACCGGCCACGTCTCCCTGATAGGAATGAAACGTGCCGTCTTCATCAATCTGTCTACTATGACCCAGATGGCATCAAAACTCTGGCTTAGCCTCAAGCCAGTCACAAAATCCATGGTGACGTCCTCCCACTTCCTTTGTGGAACAAGAAGGGGATGGAGCTCACCTCCAGGTCGGAAATGCTCGATCTTGACCTGCTGGCAGGTCGCACACTGAGCTAAAAATCTGGCTACATCGGGCTTCAACCCTCCCCACCAATATATACGTCTCAAGTCCTGATACATCTTACTCGTACCTGGATGTACAGAGTAAGGTGTACAGTGAGCCTCCTCTAAAATCCTCTGCCTCAGCTCTATATGAGCAGGTACACAGACGCGACCGCGGCGCCTCAAAACTCCATCTGCTCCAAGCAGAAACTGGGGTGCCTCATCTCGAGACATCCTATCTCTAATCCTCTGTAAAGTCGGGCAGGTCTCCTGTTTCTGTCGGATCTCATCCAACAGATCAGGAAGAACCTCTAAAGTACGTAGTTGGGCATCCTCATCAGAAAACTGGATGTCCAACTCTAACCATATCAGATCTCTCTACAACGGATGCTGAACTGTCAGCCTCGCAATCGCCTGCTCTCGAGGCGTCTTCCTTCTCAGGGCGTCGGCGACAACGTTCGCCTTCCCCGGATGGTACAGGACCTCCAAATCAAAATCCTTGATCAGCTCTAGCCACCTACGCTGGCAGTTATTCAATTCCCGCTGCGTGAAAATATACTTCAGACTCTTATGGTCTGTGAAGATCTGACATGTAGCACCATACAAGTAATGCCTCCAGATCTTCAGTGCATGAACTACCGCTGCCAACTCCAAGTCATGAGTCGGGTAGTTCTCCTCACACGTCTTCAACTGTCGAGACGCATAAGCAACAACTCTGCCTCGCTGCATCAAAACACATCCCAAGCCTAGCTTGGATGCATCATTGTAAACCACAAAATCCTCAGTACCCTCTAGTTGTGCCAAAATAGGAGCAGAAGTCAAACGCCTCTTCAACTCCTCAAAACTCTGCCTGCACTGATCAGACCACACAAATCTAGTAGTCTTCCTCAGCAAACTCGTCAGTGGACGGGCAATCACAGAAAAACCCTCCACGAAGCGTCTATAATAACCAGCTAGGCCAAGGAAACTACGTACTTCCTTGACCGTCGGTGTCGTCCATGCTGATACTGCCTCAATCTTCGCTGGATCCACCTTGATCCCCTCAGCTGATACTATATGACCCAGGAATGCTACCTCTGGCATCCAGAACTCACACTTAGAGAACTTAGCATAAAGTTCTCTATCCCGCAAAACCTGCAATACAATCCTCAGATGTCCTGCATGCTCCTCTCCACTCCGAGGGTATACCAAAATATCATCAATGAAGACCACTACAAACTGATCCAGGAAGTCGATGAAGATATTGTTCATTAACTCCATAAAGACGGCTGGGGCATTCGTAAGCCCAAATGGCATCACTATAAACTCGTAGTGGCCATATCTGGTCCGGAATGTTGTCCTGTGCACATCCTGCTCTCTCACCCTCAGCCGGTGATACCCGGAACGCAGGTCAATCCTGGAGAACACAATCGCTCCCTGTAGCTGATCTAACAAATCATCAATGCGCGGCAGTGGATACTTGTTCTTGATGGTCACCTTGTTCAGCTCTTTGTAATTTATGCATAACCTCAGTGATCCGTCCTTCTTCCGTACGAAGAGGACAGGTGCTCCCCATGGGGACACGCTAGGGCGAATGAAGCCCTTCTTAGCCAACTCCTCGAGTTGCTTCTTCAGCTCCAGCATCTCGACACTAAAATCCACACTCCTCTGAGGCGGCAAACTGGACGGCTCAACAAAAACATCAGTAAACTCACAGACAACTGGGATATCCAATAATGTTGGACTCTCCCCCTCCTTCATGGCATAACACCAGAAGGCCTCGCAACCCTATGCAATCAAATTAGCTGCCCGTATGGCGCTGATAACTGTACATGTCTTTCCAAGGTCCCAACCTCGGAAAACCTTTATCTGGCCTAACTGGGTAGAGAGGGTAACAGTCCTCCTACCTACATCTAAGTCTGCAGAGTGTTTATCCATCCAGTCCATACCTACAATGACTTCTTCATGCTCTAATGGCATGACAAAGAAGTCAACTAGTAACACACGGGTCCTTACAGAAATGGGACAACCGTGAATCTCACGGGTACCTCTGACCCTACCACCATCGGGTAACCCTATAATAAAGGGCATCCCCTCAACTGTATCTAACCCAAGACGCTCTACACAGACATCAGAAATAAAAGAGTCCGTAGCACCAATATCAAATAAAACTCTAACAGGTAAACCATGAATCAGAATGATACCTGTAGCAGTAGGTGCAGCTATCTCCTCTGCACTCCTCAACTCAAAAACACGACCCTGTGGGCCTCTAGTATCAGTGGTTCCCCCACCACGACCTCTGCCTCTACTCGGCCCAGGAGCAGATCCTTGAGTCGTAGGGCGATCTGGGACTCTCTGCTGTCCCTGAGTCTGTTGCTGCTGAGGTGGCCTCTGCCCACCTCCCGCTGCACTAGCAGGAGAAGAACCCTGCTGAGATGAAGCTCGGTGACCTTGCCTACCACAGGTGTAGCAAGTCACCAATGACCTCGTGCACTCTGGCCTCATATGCCCTGGATCTCCACAGTTAAAGCACTGACGTCCCTTCTCTGCAACCGGCGCAGATGAAGGCTGACTCTGGTGTCTCTGACCACGCCAACCACTAGCAGAACCACCAGTACCACTGGTTTGCCCTGTACGCTGCCTCTTCTCAGACCCTCCGGTATGAGAAGCTCTCCTCTGTCCAGCACGCTCCCTCTCATAATCGAAAGCTCTGTCCTGATAATCTGTGAGAGTCTCACAATGAAATCCCGCCATGTAGGTCCGGGTAGTATCCGTCAGTCGTCGGGAAAAGAGATAAACGTGCTGGTCTGCAGCAGGTGCAGCTGGTCTAGACCTGGGCAAACCCGGGCCGGCCCGTCCGCCCGACCCTCCTGCCCGCGAAAACGGGCGGGTATGGCATGAGGAGTAGGCCCGGCCCGCCGAGCCCGCCGAGCGGGTACGGTAGACCTAGAGGCCCGTCCGGGCCTCTAGGTCCAGCCCGTTTAAAAAAAATAATAATAAAAAAAATTAAAACTAAGCGTTTCAAGTTTCAACACATTGCACAAAGTAAAGAAGACTGAAGACCTCAATACTCATAACCCTAAAAGTAAAACGCGCCGCATCTTCAGTCTTCACTTCAGTTCTCTGGCCGTCTTCACTTGGACGACGAAGGGAAGAGCCCGTCGTTGACGCCGAAGGGAAGAGCCCGTCCTCACTTGGACGCCGAAGGGAAGAGCCCGTCTTCACTTGGCCGTCTGGCCGTCTTCACTTGGCCGTCTGGCCGTCTTCACTTGGACGACGAAGGGAAGAGCCCGTCTTCACTTGGCCGTCTTCACTTCTCTGGCGTACTCTTCTACAAGGTTAATCTCTTAATTAGTCTCTTCTTCAAGGTTAGCAAAATACTGATACTGATATAGTGATAGCACTTAATTAGCAAAATACGGATATGCTTGAAGAATCGTCATTGTTGCTCTAGAAGTCTAGATATACATACTTAATTAGCAAAATTTGTATATAATCTATTGACTATTGGTCAGATTGTATTTAAAGGGCCAACCATTACTTTTTATATGATTAACTGGGAAGTCTGGGATGTCATTTTATATAAAAATAATTATATATTGATTTTTTGAAATTGTGTGCAGATTGGAATTATGGACAACCAAAACAATGATGATTGTGTGGAAGTAGAACCAAGCGTTCAATGTACCAATCGAGGAAAAAAGTTGAAATCATCAGTTTGGGACAATATGACAAGACACGTGCTCGACAATGGAACCGTTACTGATGTCTGCAATCACTGTAAGAAAATTCTTAACGGTGCTTCTTCTAGTGGTACATCTCATCTTAAGAGACATGTTGATTCATGTCCTGCACGTCGTTCTCGTGATATTAAATCATTCTGCATTTCTGTTAGTGCATCTAATAGTAATACTGGTGAGAATGTGAACCAAATGATGGTGAGAAAACCTATTCCTAGTTTAGAAGAAGTCCGTAATGTTTTGTGTGCTTTTGTTGTGTCTGGTGGACATTCATTTAACATTGTTGAGGAACCGGGTTTTAAGTACTTAATGAATGTTGTGTTGCCTGATTTCAATCTAATGAGTAGATATACTATTAAGAGAGATGCAATGACTCATTATTCGGAGGAAAAGAAATCTGTTTGTGCTGAATTACATGAGACACCAGGCCAAATTAGTTTTACTACTGATAATTGGAGGAGTGAAAACACATCTGATGAGTTTATGTGTATAACTGCACACTGGCTTGATAGAGAATGGAACTTGCAAAAAAGGATAATTTAGTTTGCAGCTTTAACTCCTCCTTTTGATGGTGTTTCTCTTGCACATAAGATTTTGTTGTGTTTAGGTGAATGAAAAATTGCTGATAAGGTTTTCACCATGACACTAGACAATGCATTTTACAATGATACCATGATAGCATCTCTACGAAGTCATCTTTTAAGGAAACACTCTTTGGTATTACGTGGAGAATTTTTTCATATGCGTTGTTGTTGTCATATCATCAATTTAATAGTCCAAGCTGGTTTAAAACTTATTGATGATGTTGTGGTGAAGATAAGGAAAGTAGTCATATCTTTGAAGAATTCTATTCCAAAGAGAAAGACGTTTTATGAAATTGCAACTACAAATTTTGGTTTAAGTTGTGTTAAGAGGTTGCGTTTGGATACACCAACTAGATGGAATTCTACTTTTACAATGTTGGAACGTTATTTGTATTTTCAAGATGCTGTGGAAAGTTTTCTTAGCAATGATTCAGACCTGAAGATGTATTCCTTGACATTAGTTGAGTGGGATAAAGTGGTTGAACTTCAGAATTTTCTAGGCCAATTCTATGATATAACCCATGAATTTTCAGCCTCTAAATCTCCTACTTCCAATGTTTATTTTCATGGGGTTTGGACTATTCAGATGTTGTTGTCTAGTATTATTGATGGTCCTCCAAGTATGCTAACTGAAATGGTGATTGAGATGCAAAAGAAATTTGAGAAGTATTGGTCTGAGTATAATTTGTTGTTGTCATGTGCTACTATTTTGGATCCTCAGTTTAATGTGGAAGGAGTCTCTTATTGTTATGAGAAGTTGTTTGGAGAAAGTTATGCTAATGATATGGTTGAAAAGGTTAAGGCAACCTTACTTGAACTTATGGATGACTATAGAGTTGTGGTATCTTGTGAAGCTGATTCGAGTGATTCAGATGTTGTATCAAATAGGCATTCTGATTGTTCTGTTCGGAGGAATGTATTTAGTGCTCGTGCTGAATTGTTTAATCATTTGAGTAAGAAAAAGAAAAGTTCCAGCCGGTCAGAGCTTCAGATATATCTTGATGATGTTGCTAGTGGTGTCAAAGGGGACTTGCCAATCTTAGACTATTGGAAGCATAATTGTCGGCGTTTTCCATCTATATCTTCTTTGGCTCGTGATATTCTAAGTGTCCCAATATCTAGCGTGCCTTTTGAATCATCATTTAGCTTGGGGAAGAAAATTATAAAGGCTACTAGAAGTTCTCTTGCACCCTTAACAATTGAAGCACTCTCATGCTATGAAGATTGGCTACGTGTGAAGGGCTTGCGGAAAGGTAATAAATCCAAAGTTTTTTGTTACATAAAAAAGAAGTGTTAATGTGTTATGTATAAATTGTATTTACTAACTACTTTTTGTTGTTGTTTACTTGTATTCAAGGTCCATCCAAAATTCTTAAAATTGGTAGTGAAGATGCGGAGGATATTGAAGACGGAGATGATGAAAGCGCAACCATCAATTAGTGGACTTTGAACTTGTTTATTGTGTTTGGAGTCTTTGGACTTAGGATTTTGTCTTTGGACATTGGATTTTGTGTTTGGTTTGTAATGTTTGGACTTTGAACTTGTTTAATGTTTTGAACTTAGAACTTTTGACTTGGTACTTATTTATTATTGGGTTTACAGGAGTTATAGAACTAACCGTAACAGTCATCACTCAGTAGTTCAGCAGTAGACTAGCAGTGTTAGTGTAGCATAACAGTGCAAGGAAAAAAAAAGGGACCCGGCAGGTCTGAACACACTTGCCGGCCCGGAGTCCGGACTCAGCCCGAGTCCAGCCCGCATAAAACGGGCAGAATTCCAGCTAGGGTCCGGACCGAGTCCGGGGATGCCTAGGTATAAGCTGGTCCCAATAATGCCAGCTCTTTCTGAAACCTCCTGATGGCCTCAAAGACAGGTACATCCGAAAACCCAGCCTCCACAAAATCTCGCAATTTCTCCCTCCTCAAAGAGGCAGGGCAGAAACGCTCTCTAATCATCGTCTTCATCTGATCATAACTGGTAACCTGACCCCGTACTGATCTCCACCAGTGTTGTGCCAAGTCCCGGAATAAAGTCTGAACCAACTCGATCTGTCTGTCAGCTGGACATCGAATAGAGCTGAGTCTACATGCCCGATCCAGAGCTCAACCTCCAACCCACCTTCCCGGTGAAAGGGGGTACACCCATCTGATGGAATGCCTTCAACCAGGTTTCTAGTCTAGGCCCTCTATGCTCCTTTGGTGCTCTAGCAATCTCAACAGTAGGTACCTGTACAACTGGTACATGAGTAACGGTGTGGGACCTCTCAGATGGTCCCTCCTACGCCTGTAAGTCTGGGGCACGTCTACCGGCTCTGGCAGCCTCATCTACACGTCTAATATAAGCATGAAACTCTGATCTCCCCATGGAGACACGATCAGACTCGCTAGACTGGGCTCTCTGTGGCCCCTGTCCCTCAGCTGCACCGTTCCCAGCCTCAGGAACGGCACTCTCAGTAACCTCCTCGTGGATCTCTTCCGCTGCATGTGAACCACCAGCAGAAGTCCTACCCCGTCCTCTACCTAGAGGGGGTCTACCTCTACCTCGTCTTGCTGCAGGTAAGGCTCTAGTCTGATCGTGTGAACCGTCAGCAGGAGTCCTACCCCGTCCTCTACCTAGAGGAGGTCTACCTCTACCTCGTCTTGCTGCAGGTAAGGCTCTAGTCTGAACCATCTGCAGAAGACGTAAACCTATCTTAAAAGGCTATATATATTCCATATGTATAGATATATCACAGATCAATCACAACAGAATATCTATATATATCTATACTGTCGAGATCTTCAGAGGGGCGATGGTTCACGTACACGATAACCCAAAATAATTGTACTCATTTGAAAACCAAAACCTTTTGAAAAGTCAGACCCCTTTCGGGTTCTGTTTATTTACCTATTCGAACTTTATTGCAGATTACTAGTGCCATTGTTGTCAACCTGAGCTCTGATACCAACTTTGTAACACCCCAAATCCGTAGGACTCGGAGTGCTACTAGGCTAGGATCTCACAATGGATCATGACCCTAGCTTGACAAAAACTTCACTGAATCTTACAACAAGGCACCAATAGATTAAAACAAAACATAAAACTGATATAAATATATATATATATATATATATATATATATATATACATATCAAAAGGTGATACACGGTACTGCAGAGTACAAAAGTCAAAACATAAACCCGTACAACATAAATAACCCAACCATGATATCATCCCTGTGTACGGAACCCTCAACAGATCACCCCTCCGGATCACTCTACAGTTCTCCTAACCTGCAAAGGATCTACAACGCGGTATAAAACCGTTAGCTAACTATACACATATATAAGAAGATGCTGGAGCACAAACACACGTCAATAATATTAACACATCGTCATGATATCACACATTTACCCGGTTTATTATCTTTAATAGGTCCAACACTCAATCGTATAATAAATGTATATGAATATATGTGACACGAGGAATGTATATATAACTCTCGCATCTGCGTGCAATAGCTAGCTGGAGTGGTATCAACGCACTTTCCCGTATACCATATGGAGTGGTAGGTGCCTTTCCCGTATACCAGAACTAACTAGCTTACAGAGAACTTCCCAGACTCCACTACGGGATGAAAGGTAAGTTGTCACAACCACTACAATGGGCGGTCAATATAACATAGGTCGGTGACCAAATAACAACACATGCTATAAAGCACATAGCACACACCACTCAAGCATACATCCAATATAAGGATAGTAGCTAAGTAAGTCCTATGGACTTACCTCGATCTCAAAAGTATCTCGCTACGAACAACTCTCAGAAACGTCCACTCCAACTGGAGGACAACACAACCTATACAAGACACACATACATATATATATATCACAATCCTATCACACGAAGGGGTCACACCTAGACCCAAGGGATCCATAAGGGATCATATCCAACTTGTAACCTCAAAGCCGTAACCGGCATATCTATAACATACTCATCATAAACCGATACCTAGCATGGTATTAGTTCCCTCATACTAGAAAGTAAAGGAACTACCTAACTATAGGTAGTCCCGGGACAAGACGCACCTGCGTGAACTAAGGCCGCAGGGGCAGAACGCAGGCAACCGCGGGCGCGGCGACACACAGCCGCGGGGGCGGTGACACGGAATGCAGGTAACGCAGGCAAGGCGCTGGCGCTGGCGCAGGCGCCGTGACACGTCTTCCGCAGGGGCGGTGATTTATGGCCGCGGGGGCGGCGATAGTGCAGAATGAAACTTCGCGGCTTCTCTTTAGCTGTTCACGTGATCAACTCACGTCATCTCTCCATCACAAACACACACATGCCACAACAAAAACATATCAACATCACCCTATGATTCATACAACTAATCCTAAACTAAGGAAGGAAGAGCAAGGAAAAAGAAAGAATGAAGAAGCAAGGAGGAAGAAGCTTACCATAGCTGTGGTTAGCTATGGAACTGATCACCAACAATCTCACTGGCTTCCAAGCACAACAACACTCATCAAAAACATCATCAACATCAAAGCCACAATAAAACTCTTTCAAAACCAAGGAGAATCAAGACAAGATCAAGGGAAGGTGAAGGAGAAGCAAGAAGGACGTGGGAAGCTGAAGAAAGGAATGAAGATGGAACCCTTGCTCAGCAAGGTAAAATGAAGAGGTAAGGTAAAGGGTAAAACATGGTCAAAAGAGTCAACAAAACCGGGTGCAGCCGCCGGAAACCGCAGGGGCGGTCCCATGAGCCGCAGGGACGGCGGTCATGCCTGCGGGTGCGGAAAGGTCAATCTCGGCCCAAATCCAATCTCGGCTATGGTCCGATCTCGGTCCGAAAGAATAAGGTCTCACAATGCCGTTGTCATCAACTAGTCGAGTGATACGATATCGCTTTCTACGACCGTTGGCCTTCTTGTGAAAATGCACAGTATTGCGATCACCACAACTCTGCGGCTTCTGTTCTTGATATGTGCCGAGGGACTATTTAGTTTGATTCCAATGAGGTTCGTGGGGGAATTTAGGGTATCAGAATTACGACTTCTTCTCCACTTGTTTCTCATCTTTTCTTTGCCGATGATCGTTTGATTTTTGCAAAGACGTCTTGTCAATAGAGCAACGAAATTATTAATATCCTTCATTGATATGGAGCATTTTCCGGTCAACAAGTTAGTTTTGAGCTTTCATTTAGTGCCAATGTGGGACCGTGCAGAGATCTACTATTCAGTATATCCTAGGGATTCAGGAGGTCAATAGACATGAGAAATATTTGGTTTTCCTACGATGATGGAGAGGTCAAGGAAGACCATTTATGCTAACATTCGGAAAAGGGTTTGGAAAGAACTCATAGAGTGGAAGGAATCTTATTTGAGTAGGGCATGAAAGGAGGTTTTATTGAAAGTTGTAGTTCAAGCGATCCTGCTTGTACTATGTCTTGTTGAGATGCCATTTAGGGTGTATTAGGACATTAAGAGACTTATGAGTCAATTTTGGTGGGTTTTAGTGATGGTTCTCGGAAGATCCACTAGGTTAGTTGAAAAAGAATGTGTATGGCAAAGGACGAAGGAGGAAGGGGTTTCAGACATATGAAAGCTTTTAACCTTTCTTTGCTTGCGAAGCAAGGATGAAAGATGATCACTAATGTGGGTTCCTTTTACGCCCGACTGTTTAAGGTGCGGTATTTTTCGAATGACTCTTTTGTTAATGTCTTAATTGGGTATTGGCCTAGTTACACTTGAAGGAGTATTTTAAAGGGGAGAGAGCTTATTCTGAAAGGTTTAGTTCAGAATGTGAGAAGTGGTACTTCCTTGACAAATGAAAGTACGTTCTTATAAAAAAAAAAAAACAAAACAAAGAACGCTTAAGTCGTTGTCAAACAACCATATACGTTAGTTCAATTATTTTAAAAAAAATATTAACGAAATTACTATTAATTTAAATTTATTCTATAATCATTAATCTATTAAAAGGTGGTTAAAAATTAGATTATGCCATTCTCTTTGTTTATTATTATTTTTAATTCATTCTATTTTATTTTTAGATATTTAGATTGATTTTTTCCGCCGAAGCCTATCAACTTATCTTAACAAGGTGGTTAAAAATTAGATTAAAAAAATAAAACCCTAAGAATAATATCTCAACAAAGAAAAATAGCAATAATTTTATATGTACCCTTGATGTATAATTGGATCTGTCTAGATAAAACCTTAGAATTGATCACATAAAGACTTTCAATGTACTTGAGTGGATTAATAACATCATGATAATATGTGATAATTAAGTATTAAAAACTTGATGAATCTAACAACTATCGATTGATCTAGACACACTCACTTTAAAATTAGAAGGCTCTTGTTTGAACCGTTTCAAAATTGATAATGATACCCTCAAAAAATAAGCCTCATGCACATATGGTGCCCTTGATACGAGACAATACAATCAAAAAAATAATTTTCGAGGCCAGTAAAAATAAACGAGAAAAAGCCTCTAGCACCTTTACGCTAGGCCAAAAAAAAAAAGAAGAAAAAAACCCTCTCGCACATAGGGTGCGAGAGTCTAATTTAAAAAAGAAAATTTGGAGTGAGGTTGTCATATATGAGTCCCTTTATCAAGTCCTCAAAATTATAACATGGAGAAGTGATTATCTTAGATCATCTACCATCCATTAGATATTTAGAACATGTTTTGATAATGAATTTAGATTGTTTACTTGTGTTGTCGTGGTAAAACACTTGCTTTGAAAATTCCCATAATATGATAACAAAATATGTTGATTTGTTCCGTTGTGTTGCTTATTTGATCTTTATCATTTGGTTGATTGCTTAGTTAGCCTTTTTAAATTCCATAAATTCGTATTGGTTATTTGCATTTTTTTTTGTGAGATTTAAACTTATCAGGTCCCTTAAATTTGTTTAAGCTATGACATTTAAAAACTTAAAAAGCTAGGATATTTGACCATTTTATGAACCATGAATTATAAATTTGTATATGAATCATTTGTTTCTTATTTTTGATCCGTGTCTTGATTTTCTTTTTCGTCGTTGTTATTCTGGTAGTGCTTGATTCGTCCCTTTCCAACTTCATAAGTGAATGACATGTAGGCGAGAATGGCGTTAAAATACAGGACACAATCACCATAAGTGAATGACATGTTGTAGGCGAGAATGGCGTTGGTGAGAAAGTGAAAGTAAGAGACAACGGTACCTACCAACCATCAATCATTGGCCTTAGACATCAAACCAATACTTATCCATCCTTGAAAACCGGAGGAACATCTTTTAGCTTGACATCCTCAAACTCTCTCATTCTTTGAAATGGGCCACTGGAATGGCGACCCATTGGGCCTAACAATAACCGCAGATTTGGGCCGAATAACGGATCGGGTATTTGGTTAAATTTCCATATTTTGGACAACGAAATTACAATCCCTTCAGAAATTACAATCACCCGCCGTCTTCCCACCTCCGGCTTCGGCTGCTCAGTCTTCCCACCTCCGACTGCACAATCTTCTCCCTATTCGGCGGCGCTCAGTCTTCTCACCTCTGGGCCGGGCTTCCGCTCAGTCTTCTCCCGATCCGGCGGCGCTCTAGTGATCTAGTCTTCTCCCTTCTCACTCCTTCGAGACTTCAGAATAATGGTAATTTTACTTGTATAGTCTTCTCGATGTATTATCGTAAATAGTCTTCTCCCGATTCTCAGTTTCTCGTTTAGTCTCCTTCATTACAAAGTTGGTTTCCTAGTTCAGTGGAGATTTTGCTTATTTTGCTGTTGTTGAGAATTTTTATAGATCAACGTCAACTCAGTGCGCCCAAATGTTGTGATTCAGAAGGTACATATGAAAGTTTATACTTATTTCCTAAAGTTTACTTGTTTCTTTGTATTAATTTTGGTCTTCTCGATGTTTATCGTCTTTCACAATATATAGTTTACTTGTATATAGTCTTCTTTGTTTTAATTTTGTAGGGTTGAAGAGTTGAAATGCTTCACTTTGATCACATTTTCACTAATTTTGATTAATGATCTTAGACCTTGCAACTGTCTATTTGTATTTCATTACACCTTTGACATTTGATGTTTACACATGCAATTTCAACTTTATTTGAATTTTTGTATTAATAAAGCGGGATCAATTAGAATTTTTGGGTCAGTTGGGTGGAGATGTAGTCGTTCGGATCCCGGATATTCCGGATAATGATCCGATACGATCCGGATAAATCACATTCTTATTTTGAAAATAGTGGTTAAAATGTAAACACTTTAGCGATCTTGACAATTTGTCGAGTTTATGCAAAATTACCTAAACAAGGCGTGGTCTAAATGAATTTAGCAAATACAAAAATCACCCAAAACTACTAGCTTTAGGGATCTTGACAATTTGCATACAAATTATGTCATTGCATTTCCTTTTATTCTCTTATTTGTTTACATTTTAATCACTATTTTCTAAAAAAAATTGTACATTTGACATCATAATTTTGACACATAGCCAATTAGTCAAAAACGGATGATTTTGCGAAAATATTCTTTTTATGGGTGTAATAATGAAATTTTCTTTTATGGGTGACATCTTTCAATATAGTTGTTGCTGAATTAATGATTTTTTTCTTCTCCTTCATCGCAATTTCAAGCCTTATGCTGTCTATCTCAAACCTAATATCCATTGAAATTCTACACCCTAAATCCCCGATACAAATTTCGTCGTGTGTGCTCCTTCATTCCTCTAAGCTGCAAGTGAGAATGTCTTTTAGAGACAATATAAAAAGACTTTATTCTTCATCTTCGTGCATTTCCTACAATGGTGGTGGAAGTAGTGCACTTCGCAAATTCTTACAAATTGACTATAAATCCGGTGTATTTGATATTAGTGATACCCATTACTTCTTTAATCACATGCTTCAAATGAGACCCTCACCCCTGATTTCATGTTTCAGTACAATATTTAGTGATTTGGTTAAGCGTAAGTAGTTGCCTCTAGCTGTTTCTTTTTACAAGACATTAGATGACTCTGATATTCTTAGGTTGAGATCAAATTCCATCATCTTAAGTATTTGTTGAACTGCTCTTGTAAAATGAAATCAAGAAATGCTACATTTGTGGTTTTGGTCACATATTAAAAAATGGTTATCACCTGAATATCATAATTCTAAGTTCGTTGGTTAAATGATTGTGTTTGGAGAAGAATGTGGTTGAAACTTCTCATTTGGTTTCGAAAATGGATCGATTGGGTTGCACTCCTGGTGTTGTTACTTGATTGTGTAAGTTTTACCGTAATAAACTATATCCCCGCAAGGATATGGGATCACTTGTAGTATATTGATGATCGAACTCAAGGATAGTATTTGATTCAACAAACCTCAATAATAACTTAATTTAGTATTATGTGGGCAATGATGAGAAAGTTGAGAAAAGGAACAAAAACATTTGTTAATTTGAGACAGTTGTAGGAAGGAATGATATAAGGAAGTAGAGAAGCTCAGAGTTGTGAAGGAAGCTCGGAGATGTGAAAGAAGCTCGGAGATGTGAAAGAAGCTCGGTGGGGCATCGGGGACGAGTGGAGAATGGGCGAGGAGGGATTTAGTATGGAGGTTTCCTGCGGAGGGGAGATGGTGAATTGCACTAAACTACCCCTTCATTGAGAAAAGGCATTGGGCCAAAATACCTCTTATTATATTCTTGTTGGTGCGGGGAACATTTGAGCCATACATCATTGACCTTCATATAGGTAATAAGCCCGGGTACATGGTAAGTTGTGGATAAAACATAGATAAAACGGTATAAACTAGTCTTTATACGTGTACCGAGTTTATGCAAAATTACTTAAACAAGGTGTGTGTTCGCTAAATTATGATCTTTTAAAATATCAATAATGTTAAAGATTCTCAAGTTCACAACACACGATAAACTTGTTTTAAATTTATAACTTGTAATAAATACTCAATAAGTAGCGACTCCACAGTGTATGGATTGTACGAAGTAGAACATGTACTCCAAGGTTGAACACAAGGACTATGGGGACTTAATTTGCAAATATGATCAGAGGTAGTGTAAATTAAACTAAGAAATACAAGGAAAAAGTATAGGAAAGAAGATCTATGTTTTTGAAAGGTTTTTGGGGTGTTTTCAATTGAATATCAAATTCAATCAAAAATAGTTTTATAACACAAACAAACAAGGGATAATCAAATATATGGAAGAATGGATTCCAAGGGTTCAAGATCATTGTTTGTGGAAACTGGACTCAGGATAACTCGTAAAGTTATGGTAGAAAAGCCACAAGGATGAACGTTTCTCCAGTGATGATTTATTACCGGGTAAGTCTCAAGATCATCTAGTTCCAATCCTAACTACCTATTACCGGGTAAGTCTCAAGGTATCTAGGGCGGAAATTCAATACGAACCGGATTCTCTATTGAAGGACTAAGTAACCTCTTACCGGGTAAGTTTCGGGAATTACCTAACTCAGGTAGTAATCTGACACATTCAATCCAATAGAGGTTTTCACCTCTATTACCTATGGTCAATCTACTTCTGTTTCCAAGAAAAAATATCACCGGGTAAGTCTCAATTCCAACTCTAGTTGCTAGCTTTGAAAGATCTAACCTAGATTCATTCCAAACCAACCATTAGAGTTTCAAACTATTCAAACCAATTATTATATGCAACCTACCAAGCCATAAACAAATATCTATTCACCTTGGAATCACAATGATTCTAACCAATAATTATCATATGAAATTCAGCAATTAAATTGAAGAAAAACAAATAAAACATGAAATATAAGTGCAAAAGTAAGGTGATAAATCATGGCACAAAGTGACAACAATGTCTGAATCTTTAATCTAAAACTATGAAAATGCAAGGAAGAAGAAATCTGGAAGAAAATGGCAAGGTGGGAGACGAATCCCAATCTAGGGTAAAAACTAACTCTCTGCCAAAAAGAATGGGCGGAAAAGTAAAAGTCAGAAAATAAAATATAACGTTCAGGGAAGAAATCTCAGTTGAAATCTCGAACGAGATTTAAGAATCTCGGTTGACAATCTCGGGCGATATTTAGGCAATATCGGGCCTGAGATTTTGGCGCTGTCTTTATTTTCTTCACCGTTTGGAAATCTCGGTCAAACTCTGCAGTGATCTCGGCTGAGATTCCAGCCGAGATAACCCTCACTTTGGTAAATCTCGTCTGAAGTGCATGATCTCGGTCGAGATCGGTGTCCGAGATGGCTCCTTTGTCTTTTTTCATTGCTTTAGCTCGATTCCTAACCCTTTCCTTTGCACGTGTGATCGCTTCAATGCATTCACTTCGAGGCTTGATCCTCAAAATGTGTCGTTTTAGCTCCGAAATGCGCCAAATCACCTACAAAGACACCAATAGAGTGTGTAGACATCTATTCTTGCAAAGTAGAACAAAACAAGCAGACATGACACAAACTAAGGCTAAAACATGAATGCGGAAATGAAAAATCTACCTAAATGCATGAATAAACTAGGGTGATAAATCATGTTATCAGCGTGGTCTAAAGCAATTTAGCAAATACAAAAATCACACAAAACTACTCACTTTAGGGATCTTGACAGTTTGCATACACATTATGTCATTGTATTTCTTTTTATTCTCTTATTTGTTTTCATTTTAATCACTATTTTCCAAAAGGAATTGTACCTTTGACATCGTAATTTTGACACAGAGCCAATTAGCAAAAAACAGATGATTTTGCGAAAATATTCTTTTTATGGGTGTAATAATGAATCTCTTTTACGAGTGACATCTTTCAATATAATTGTTGCTGAATTTAATGAATTTTCCTTCTCCTTCATCGTAATTTCAAGCCTTATGCCGTCTATCTCAAACCTAATATCCACTGAAATTCTGCACCCTAAATCCCCAATTCAAATTTCGCCGTGCGTGCTACTTCATTCCTCGAAGCTGCAAGTGAGAATGTCTTTTAGAGGCAACATGAAAACACTTTATTCTTCATCTTCGTGCATTTTCTACAATGGTGGTGGAAGTAATGCACTTCGCAAATTCTTTCAAATTATTTATAAATCCGGTGTATTTGACATTAGTGATGCTCATCGCTTCTTTAATCACATGCTTTCGAGGATACCCTCACCCTCGATTTCATGTTTCAGTACAATATTGAGTGATTTGGTTAAGCGTAAGCAATATTCTCTAGTTGTTTCTTTTTACAAGACATTGAATGACTATGGTATTCTTGGGTTGAGATCTGATTCCATCATCTTAAGTATTTTGTTGAACTACTATTGTATATTAAAATCAAAAAATGCTACATTGTGGCTTTTGGGCTCATTTTAAAAAATGGTTATCATCCGAATAGCATAATTCTAAGTAGTTTTGGGCATAGACAAACCAAAATCGTATTTTCCAGCTCACGTAGCTCTCACTCCAACGGTTCGGCAAGTATATGAAAACCCATTCGCACTTAGAAACTCAGAAAAGATCTTGGAAACCTTCACTAGAAGTCCTTCAATTTAAAAGATACATCGACCGGTGAAATCTAAGATGATTAAGCTTCCCCGATACTTCGATAAACATGTATGCTCTCAACCAATCTCTTTTAAAACATTCAATAAAACAAAAATGTTTGGTTCTTCACTTTGTTTTATCTAAACCAAAGACGCCACTCTAATTTAACAACAGTTACTAAAAGATGGAATTCAGCCCTTTGAAAAGAAGGATTATCATAGATCTCAATTCACAAACATATATGCAATCAATAAAATTAAGACATTATAGGGTTCATCGCAATCCTTAATCAAGGAAGGAGACTAGTCACTCATGCTTACATATAAAGCGAAAAAACAATTTATTAACACTACTACAAAAAAGGTCAATTACCCCGGATATTTGGGGCTATATACGCCGGACCAAATCCGGCGTAAAGGTTTTGACATGTATTTGGTCCTTTAGTATATACACCGGATGTTTCCTTTCTATATCTGGCGTATATAGTTCGTACAAAATTCCAGCTATTTAACGCTTGTCTATATATCTGGTGTATTTGGCACTATATACCCCGGATATATATATATGGGGTATATAATATTCGACATATCCGGCGTATTTGAAGGTATATACGGTGGATATACTTATATTCGGAGTATTTGCCCGAAACATATCCGGGGTATTTGGTAGTATATAAGGCGGATGTACATCCGGGTTAAATAATGTTTAATATACCCGATGTATTTTCCCGACACTTATCCGGGGTATTTAATAACATATACAGTGGATTAACATCCGGTGTATTTGGTGGTTAATATCCCAGATTAATATCCGGGGAATCTAGTATTAAATATCCAGGTTATTTGTTTTGAAAAAATTTCTAGATCATTACGCTTATATACGCCGGATCTATGTCATCCGACGTATTTGATGTATGTTAAATTTAAAAAAGCCTAATTTTATTTTTAGAAATATAGTATAATATACACACACATATATACAAATGCGTGTGTGTGTGAAATATAGTTGACATTGTTCAACACACAATTCATTTCAATCAAAACACAACCAATATTCTCATTAACATTACCAAAAAAGTATTTCTAAGAACATACTCAAAGTGTATGGATCATATTTCTAACTTAATTAATAAAAATGTCACTAAACATATCTTACAATGCAGTGAAATCTATCATAGTAAATTCTAGCTAGCCAATCTTCATTCACTTTTTTTGGAGGCTTCATAACCAAAAAAATTCACCACTAGCCAAATATATGTAAAAGATAAAAAAAAAACTAATTATAAAAATAACAAAGTAATTTTAATAAAAAATGAAAGAATCTAATTAAACAAGGATGAAATTTGAGTATTGTCTTATGTACTCAACACAAAATTCAATTCATACCTAAAATACGAGTTGAAGTAAATATTTCAACCACTCCTTTCGAATCTCATCAATTTCATCAAGTGAGTAAGTATGTTTTTTTACCATACCACTGAAAAGTAACATAAATAACTTATATTAGATAGATTAAAAATATCAAATTTATGTAGATAAGTGTAAGGAACGTACGATCTTTGGAACACTGTGACTTCTTCTTAATATTATCTCCAACATAAACCTCATAGTGTAATATCTAGACATGATAGAGTTTGGATGGCTTGGACACTGCAATTTACAAAAAAAATATGACACTAATAATAATTTTTATCAACATTGCAATTAATATATGGAAAACAAAGATTTTACCTTGATGACATGCCATAAAGGTTTTTTTCTAGACTTGTTCTTTTCCAAATTAGTATATTTTATAGTATAACTCCTACATATAATGAAAATTGAATCAATCTCATAATCTAAGAGAATTATTTTTCTAAATTAACAAGGAACTACTTATAGATCAATTAAATGCTCACCATCTTCATTTCGTTGCCCATGCAATGGGTCAACCCAATAAGCAAAGCCTTTGTAATGATGCAATGTAACACCCCAAATCCGTAGGACTCGGAGTGCTACTGGGCTAGGATCTCACAATGGATCCTGGCCCTAGCCTGACAACAACCTCACTGAATCTTACAACAAGGCACCAACAGATTAAAACAAAACATAAAAATTGATATATATACATATCAAAAAGGTGATACAAGATACTGCTGAGTACAAAGTCAAACTCAAATCCATACAATAAGGATAAACCCCAAAATCCCACGATGTCGCCCAGTGTACGGAGCCCTCAACAGATCACCCTCTCTGGATCACTCCGCAGTTCTCCTAACCTGCGAGGGATCTACAACACGGTATGAAACCGTTAGCTAACTATACACATATATAAGAAGATGCTAAAGCACAAACACACATCAGAAAGGATAAACACTTCAACATGATATCAAACGTTTACCCGGTTTATTATCTTTAATAAGTTGAATCACTTAAATGTATATATATATATATATATATATATATATATATATATATATATATATATATGAAGATAGGTGACATGAGGAATATAATACCCGCCTCTGAGTACTCTAACCAGCTGGAGTAGTATCAGCACACCTCCCGTGTACCCTGTGGGAATGGTGAGGGCCTTCCTTTATACCAGATCTGGCCTGACTACAGAGAACCTCCCAGACTCCACTACGGGATGAAAGGAAAATGTTATCACAACCACTACAATGGGCGGTCAATATAATATAGGTCGGTGACTATCATAATCATAAGCATGCTATAAAGCATATAACAAACACCACTCAAGCATACATCCAATATAAGGATAGTAGCTAAGTAAGTCCTATGGACTTACCTCGATCTCAGAAGTAACTCAAGTATGATCCACTCTCAGAAACGTCCACTCCAAACTGGAGGACAACACAGCCTATACAAGACACACTTATATATATCACAATCCTATCACACAAAGGGTCACACCTAGACCCAAGGGATCCCTAAGGGATCATATCCAACTCATAACCTCAAGGCCGTAACCGGCATATCTATATCATACGCATCATAAACCGATACCTAGCATGATACTAGTTCCCTCATACTAGAAAGGACAGGAACTACCTAACTATAGGTAGCCCCGGGACAAAACGCACCTGCGTGATCTAAGGACGCAGGGGCGGAATGCAGGCAACCGCGGGCGCGGTGACGCTCAGCCGCGGGGGCGGTGACAAGGATTGCTGGCAACGCAGGCACGAAGCTGGCACGGCGCAGGCGTTGCGGCACGTCTTCTGCAAGGGCGGTGACTTCTGGCCGCGGGGGCGGCGACAGTGCAGAATGAAACTTCGCGGCTTCTCTTTAGCTCTTCACGTGATCAAATCACGTTTACTCTCTTCCAGATTCACATACATACATATCAATACACATTCCAACATCAAAACCCTTAACACACATCTAATCCTAAGCTAGAAGGATTGAATCAAAGAAGAAGAGAAGGAAAAGAACAAACACTCACCACTACTGAAGGTCCTAGGCTGCAGGGAGGATCAACAAACACCAAGGCTGGCTTCCAAACACAGCAACACACACTAGCATCATCACAAAACTACTATTACTTAACACGAAGGGAATATATTGATATCCACTTACCTAAGAAGATATGGGGCGAAAAATATCCGGTTTTCAATACTACCTTCCATTGCATTAGCAATATAAATAGCAAGTTCTTCGATGCTCTTACCATGACTCTTTGTGGAAATGAACATCAGACAAAGAAAACCGAATGTATCACTTGCTTTGCAATATGTCTCTAATAAATGTCTATACCAAAAAATTAATTAATTATGAATTAGAGAAATTTAAACTAAATAATTATTTTAACTTTAACACTTCATTCAAAACTAACCTCATATATATGGATATATGACACATTTCTAACTCTTCATTGTTGAGCCAAATCCCAATTTTATTTTTGCTAACGGAAATTTCAAGAGCATCTCTATGAAAAAGTTCTTTTGAATAGTGACAGTATGAGACAAGTCATCTTTAATTTCATCTAGCATCCAACGAAAATCATCAATAATACTTGCAACTAAACCCACATCTAAGGGTGGTATGCTGGATTCTTTAGTCAATACATTTCCCTCATGTACCTCTAACACTTTTGGAGCTTTTGTCGATTCCTTTCAATTCAATAACACCAACATATATTACATATAAATATAATAAGAAAGTATAAATTATGAAATGATTAAAACACAACAACTTACCATGATGGGCATCGTAAGATGACTGTGCCAAGCAATAAACTAACCTATAACATCATCTAAAGTAGATACTTCATCGGTAGGGATAGGTACCTTTACACTTCCTTGACCTTCTATAATAGTAACTATTTCGATCTTTACTTGACCTTTTTTCAATGGTTGATTGTGCAAAATTGATGTGGCCGAAGAGAAATGATACACGACCCCTTTTGCAACCTCCTCAGTGAGGTCGAGCCAAAATAACTTGCATTGACTTTTTCCCTAAACACCGTGATTGTGATAAACTTTATAAGAAATTAATTAATTATTTTAAGGTTAAAGTAATACTTACATCAATATTGGAATATCACTTGCATTTATACCTCTTGGAATGACATAATCTTCAATGATGGAACAAGAAGCTTTACCACTTGGAGAAAAATGATCATCGTGTAGAGAAACTATAAAATGAAGGATGATTGGGAGTGGTTTATTTGGACAATATTCTTTTCTCTCATCTAACAATGCTTGAATAATTTGTTTTGCTTCACCAAACATTGAACTAAAAGTCTTCATTGTCGCTTTAAACCTTTTTGTTACCTCAATAACAACAGCTTTTCCGACATCGCTCACAGAAGATGAAGATGCACGACGAGATGCATGACCAAAGTAATCACTCACATTTACCTCTTGGCCAACCCCTATAACACGGCTTGAGTGATCTTCCTTCATTAAGGCTATTGCTAAAACATCTTTACGACAAATGGAAACAAACTCTCCACTAGATTCCTTTTGAAGATAAACATCCTATAGGTAGTATAGGACACACAATTCTTAGTAGTATAACAAATTAACATGTAAACGATCATAAATATTAGTTTCATGATACAATTTGTTTATACACTTACTATCTTTTCGATCACTTGTGATTTCTCACAATATGAACCATCTTTTTGTGTTCTTGCTTCCTTGTATAAGATCGCTCGTGATACGGTAGAGGATGTATCCACATTATTTGCAAGTTTCTAAAAAAATTAGAATATGCAACATATATATTAAAAAAATCAAAGTATATATAACATACATAATACAGAAACAATATATGCAAAATATACCTTTATTCAAAAAAACCTATAAAAGTTAATTGTATGTATGCAAATGATCAACTAAACTACACTTTTATTATAAAGACTTACCGACGAGGCTAAAAACCTATGGTCGTTGTCTTTTAGCTTTTAGTCAAAGTAGAATACCTAACGTTACACTTAACCGATTTGTATAGTGTAAGGGTCGAACCCGAGAGAGTTTGGTCAAGTTTTGATTAGATTCAATTATCGATTTGGTAACCAGGGGGTTTTGGATTGTAGCAAAACAAGACAAAAGTGATTAGAAAGTAAGCAAAGTTGGTGATAATATGTATGATTAAAGAGCTACACTATGTTGGATCTTAGCATGCATACTACTTGGTTAGTTCTTTTTAGAAGCAATTCACCAATGTTCTCATCTTGATCAGAGATATGTGTTAAGCCGACCGACATTAACACAACTTTACTAGATTATTGATCCGTAAACCTACAAGATCAAAGCACAAGTTAGCATTCTAGAAAAGATAAAGAGATATAAAGAAGAATAAACAAACCGCTAAACTTTCTTTATAGTTATGTTCCTTTCCCTTAGATAATCACAACCAGATTTTACCTATGGGTTTACTACTAGATTAAGGACCCGAACCCGGAATCGATTAATCCTAGCACTTTGCATGCATTAGTACACTTAAGGTGATCAATCTAAGTGATAAAAGACATGCAAACATAAGTGAGAGATCAAGGAAACATAACACAAAGGATACTTAATTAAACTTATATTAAAAGAACTTACAACCAAATAGTAATGTAGCTTCAATCAACTCAATGTAGCAGAGGAAGCTTAGAAACTCATTACAAAATGGCACTAGAAATATAGAGCTTTTTGGGGAAAATGTGGATGATTCTAGCAATCAGCCAAGGGCTCTATTTATACTACAAAATGCATTAAAAGGGAGTAAATAGGCTGTGTAAACAACCACCATTAAAAAGGGAGTAAAGAGGTTGTGTAAACAACCACCATTAAGGTCATAAAGGTGGCGTAAACAGCCGGAGTAAAGTCCTCTGACGCTAAACCGCAGCCGCGGCCAAGGGTGGCGCAGGGGCGGTTTAGGCCAAAACGTTCTGTCTTGATCGTGGCCGCAGGGGCAGCCTGACATTTTCGCAGGGGCGGGTCTTTTGATGCTCTTGAACGTCTGACTCTTTAACTTCGTGTCGTTTCTGATGATGATCCGCAGGCGCGGCTCAGTGTTGCCGCAGGGGCGGTGACAAGGTTCTTCTGCTTCATAGGTCCGCTGGCAAGGGCGCAGGCAGGGGCGCTGGGGCGTCGGCTTCGCTTCTTCAGGCTGAGTCACCGCAGGGGCGGTGACAAGCTTCTTCTGGGCGCAGGCGAAGGCGCTGACTACGGCACTAGGCATGGGTCTTCAAGGGTGTCTCCGCAGGGGCGGCTAGGTGGCGCCGCAGGGGCGGTGAGGCACCAGAAACTTATCTTCGTTACTCCCAAGTGTTGCTCATACCTTCTTTTGCTTCATTTGGACTTCTTCATCTGGATCAAGGTATTAGTAACACAATATGACTCAAAATCATAAAAAAGACTCTAAAAACTACCTAAATTGATAGTGATTCCATCACCTATCAAACTCCCCCATACTTAGACTATTTAATCGTCCCGAGTAAACAACACATCAAACAAATCAGCACAACAAGCCTTAGGAAGTATGGTGCAGTAGAAAAAATGAGGAACAAAAGAGAAAAGTTAACAAAGAAAGTGAGAAAAGAGAGAAAAGAGAAAAGGTGAGAAAAGGTGAGAGACTACCATCCTTATTGCTCCAAGAGTGACCTACTCGGATATCCTCCTTATGACTCCCATTCTTATGTCGCCAATGCCGGAAGGAGAACCTACACTCGGTATCGCTCATTTTTGCCAAGGAGCCCTTTCGGGTTTTCACCTTGCCACTCTTATTTTTTTATTTTATTTTATTTTATGATAATCTCACAAATTCCTCACATCCCTTAAGTCAAATTTTGCACCAACCTAGAGTTGTTCGGACTACCTCCTTTTTGCCTAAACCGTCCTTTCGGATTTTCGGTTTATCAAAGGATTTTCTTGCCTTCTTCTCAATCCTTTGGCTTTTTCTCTTTTTTTTTTTAATTTTTTTTTTGACTGAATTAAACATGAATTACAACTAGAATTCTCAAAACAAACTCAAATAACTATGCATGATAAGTTCTCCCCCCCCAATACTTGAAGAATGCTTTGCCCTCAAAGTGTGAAAATGAAAGCAAATATAGTAATGTGGAGAAGGGAAATAGGAGTAGCTCACTAGTGGGATGGTCCGGCTGGACCATCCGGACCGTGCTCCGGTGGGTAGGGGAAGTGGCCGAAGAAGTGCTCCTGACGCCGGTATAAGTCGTCAAGGCGGTCCTGTTGAGCATCCATCCTAGCTCCGAAAGAGGTCTCAAAACCAGCCTGCCAAGCGAGCTGTTGTGCCTCCATCCTCTGCTGCTGAGCCGCCTGCCAAGCATCCTGACACCGGTCAAAGTGCTCGGACATCCTCTTCTCAAAGCCCGTCTGCCAAGTCTGCTCCTGCTCAAGCATCGACGTCTGGTAGCTGGTCTGCCACTACTGGTGCTGAGTGGTCAGAGTCGCCATCTGAGCTAGCAGGCTGGCGTGGGCGGTGTCATCCTCCTCTGCTGCGGTGGGCATCTCCTCATCATCAAGAACGGGCATGTGGTCCTCATATGGGACTTTGCTGGAGCTTTCCGCGTGCCGCTCAATAATGGCAACCTGTGATCGTCTCGACATGTATGGATCAGCTGCAATGTATAGGTCGGAGAGCTCATCTCCGAATGGTAGAGGTCGGGGTAAGTAGGTGATATGGCTTCCATATGCAAATGAAAGCCAAAAGAGGTGTTCACCCTCCCTCTCAACAACTTGCAATGTCGGAGAAGGCCCTCGTTGTAGAATGGGATCGCCATCCCATCCTCTAACTCGGTCAAGTCCATGACTTGCTCTGCAATCAAGGAGATGACCCCACCTCAAACAATATCCCGCGGCTCGTTCTTCCTAATCCGCTTCAAAGCTGTGAGGAAGAGGAAGATCCAATCCGGCACGTTGTCACATGCCGGAATGCAAGCATACAATAGTGGAAGGTCCTTGAGAGCGACCTTGTTCTCCTCCTTGTGTCCACAGAAGACACACATGATGATCTTTGAGAGGAGCCTCAAGTAGGGGTCAGTAAGCTTGTTGTTGTACTCACCCCCGCATGAAACTTGGAGCTGGTAGCAGCTTGCCAAAACTCCACCAAGTTCGGTGTAGGGCCTGACTCCCACCATTTGTTAGAAGGGTTCTTAGAAACCCCAAAAGCCTTATACAACTAAGAGAAGTTCACCGTGTACTTCCTCTTGTTGTATTTGAAAGTGAGGCCCATACAAATTTGGTCCTCTTTCTCCATATTGAACGTAGCCACGAACTGTTTGGTCATCTCGGGATACGTTGGGGCACTCTTTTTAAGGAAGTCCCCGAGCCCAACACTGTTGAGGAAGGACTGCATACTTTCCAACATGCCCAACTTCTCCAAGGTCGGAACATGCAAGAACCGAGTTGCAAAGATCGCTCGGTCCTGCACAATGTCATACCTTGCCCTCTCCCTCTCATTCATCTTGTATTTCCTTATAGAATCCATTCTAGCAGCAAGTTCAAGCAGAAGAATTATAATTCACAAAGAAAGGAAAGAAGATCGACCTTTCTGTTGTGATTTCCGCAAGGGCGGTTTGAGGACCCGCAGGGGTGGGCGAAGACTGGAGGGCGATCTTGTGACAGATCGTTGGTGGCCATTCATGTGGTGCTTTCCTGACGTCTGTTGGTGATGCCGATGATGGTTGATGGTGGATTAAGAGTGTGGTGAGTGGTGGTGAAAGATTAGGGTTAGGGTTGGTGAGGTAGAGGGTTAGGGGAGGGTGCAACAACTAGTGGAGGGGAGGAGGTAGTGGAAGGGTAGTGACGCAGGGACGTTGGTGAGGGCGGCAGGGCTTGCTTGCTGGCGGCGCTGGGGTGTTGTGGTGGGCGGTGTTGCAGGCTCGTGAGTTGCAGCGAGGGGGAGAAGGAAAGGTGAGGTCTAGAGAGAGAGAGAGTTAGGTGAGGAGGAGAGAGAGAGAGAGAGAGGTGGGTGGGGTAGGTGCAGACGTTGATTCCTATTTTTTTTCTTTTTTGGGTAATCCCGCAGGGGCGGGGGTTGCTACCACGGGGGCGGTGACAAGGAAGGGGGAGACGTAGGCCCAAAGCCGGACCTGTCCATCTTGAGCAAAGCTTTCTTACAAAAAGTTTCAAACGTGATTGAAATTAAAGGACTTTGTTACCCGCTTGGAAGTCCTTTCGGAGGATATTCCGGTCATGCCATGCCTTGGTTTTTTCCTTATATGCTGTGGCATGGTCATATGCATCGAGCCTCAGTTCTTCAAGCTCTTGCAATTGGAGTTTTCGGAATTCACCAACTTCATTCACGTTCATGTTGCACTTTTTCACCGCCCACCAGGCCTTGTGTTCTAGCTCCACCGGTGGGTGGCACGCCTTTCCAAACACAAGCCGGAATGGTGACATCCCAATGGGGGTCTTGTACGCCGTGCGGTACGCCCACAAAGCATCGTTGAGCCTTAAGCTCCAATCCTTCCTTCCGGGGGTAACCGTCTTTTCGAGTATCGTCTTGATCTCTCGATTTGACACTTCCGCTTGCCCATTGGTTTGTGAATGGTACACTGTGGAAACTCGTTGATGGACATGATACTTCTTGAGGAGGATGGTGATCGTCTTGTTGCAAAAGTGCGTTCCCCTATCGTTTATCAAAGCTTTAGGGATGCCGAACCTCGCAAAGATGTTATCCTTAAGAAAAGCTGCCACAACTTTAGAATCATTAGTTTTGGTGGCCTTTGCTTCCACCCACTTGGAAACATAGTCCACCGCAAGTAAAATATAGATATTTCCAAAGGAGCTAGGAAAAGGGCCCATAAAATCTATCCCCCAAACATCAAAAATTTCACAAAAAATAAGCGATGATTGAGGCATTTCATTCCTCCTAGAGATATTACCTATTCTTTGACACCTATCACACACTTTACAAAACGCAAAGGCATCTCGAAAAATGTGTGGCCAAAAGAACCCCGCATCCAAGACTTTTCTAGCAATTTTATTAGCACCAAAATGTCCCCCACATGCTTCCGAATGAGAGAAAGAGAGAACATATTGTACCTCATTATCCGGGATGCAACGGCGTATTACCTGGTCACTATAATGTTTCCAAAGGTACGGATCGTCCCAAACGTAATGCCTAACCTCGACTTTCAACTTCTCTCTCTTTGCTTTGGTGAAGTCTGGGGGGTACTCACCTCTGACAAGAAAGTTAACGATGTCAGCAAACCAAGGTTTAAACGAATACAACTTACATAAAACCTCTACAGTGTTAACCGCAGTGGCCGCCAGAGAAAGCCGCAGGGGCGTCGACAAGGGAGACGCAGGGGCGCCGGCTTCCAGCTGCAGGGGCGGGTTTGCGAAGGGGCGGTCCCCAGTGGCCGCAAGGGCGATTACACAAAAGAGAGTTGTGTAAAAGGTGTCGTCTGGGAAACTCCCTAGGATGACCTTTCCTTTTGTTGGATCTTCTTCCTCTTGTACCAACCGACTCAGGTGATCAACCACAAGGTTCTCCGCTCCCTTCTTGTCCCGGATTTATAAGTTGAACTCACTTAGAAGTAGAACCCAACGGATCAACCTTGGGTTGGCTTCCTTCTTGGTCATGAGGTAACAAAGTGCTGCATGGTTAGTAAAAACGATTACCTTTACACCAAGAAGGTATTGCCTGAATTTCTCCAAGGCAATTACCACCGCTAACATCTCCTTTTCAGTGGTGGAGTATGTAACACCCCAAATCCGTACAACTCGAGGTGCTACTGGGCTAGGATCTCACAGTGGATCCTGACCCTAGCCTGACAACAAGTTCACTGAATCTTACAACAAGGCACCAATAGATTAAATACAAAACATCAAGCTGATATAAAAGTACCAAAAGGTTTATACAACGTGCTGCTGAGTACAAACAAAACATAAATATATACATGGTCAAAATATCCCATATCCCACGAGGACGACCTAGTGTACGGAGCTCTCAGCAGATTACCCCTCTAGATCACTCTGCAGCTCTCCTAAGCTGCAAGGGATCTACAACACGGTATAAAAACGTTAGCCAACCATACGCATAAATAAGAAGATGCATCAGCACAATCACACACCAATGAATAGTAAACACATCATCATGCTATCACAAATTTACCCAGTTTATTATCTTAATAACGTCCAGTCACTCAAGTGTATATATATATCAATATGAATATATGTGACACGAGGAATATAACCCTCGCCTCTCGGGGATGGTGCCAGCTGGAGTGGTGATCCGGTCCCACCTCCCTTGTACCCTATGGGAGTGGTGCAGGTGGCCGGCCCACTGAGCCATACTGACCTGTCCGCATAGAACCTCCCTATCTCCTCGCGGGATGACAGGGCAAAGCTGTCACATCCCTACAATGGGCAGTCACTAAACCATAGGTCGGTAATCATCACAACGCATGCTATCAATATATATCACACACCACTCATGCACACATCCAATATCAGGATGGTAGCTAAGTAAATCTTATGGACTTACCTCAACCTCGGAAGTCTCAAACCCAAACGACTCCAACTCTGGAGATCAACACTGCCTAGTAACAAGGCATAACATATATCAAACTCATATCCATCATAAGGGTCACACCTAGACCCAAGGGGGCGGCTAAGGCCAAAGTGGCTCCAAAAGATCAAGGCTCTTACACCTCACCCCCCTAAAAAAACCACTCGGACTCAGAAGCCGAGGTACAACTCTCTCTACCAGAGGAATCACCTCTCCGCTCATGGTATCAACCTATATCACTCTATAACCTCAAACACGGGCATGGGGGAACTCATCATCTCCAGCTGTAAGATCACTATGCTATCCAAGGCATAGAGGAAAAACATCTCTAGCCAAAATATCAACATAACCACGGGCATGGAGGAAACATATCTCCAGCAATACTATGTCCACCAAAGTAGCATGGAGGAAAGAACCATCTCCAGCTAAACCTATCACATCACAAGAGCACGGAGGAAATAACCATCTCCAGCTATAAACAATCGCACTAGCACGACAAGATCTAATAAGATCACACATCACATCACAACTAGTACGATATTAAACACAACATGGCATAAAAGCACATAAGCATAACCAAGATAGTACTAAGATCTACCCGTTGATCCTACTGGTACATCTATCTCGGCATAGAACTCTGGATAGTTCCTCTGGATACTATCCTCAGTCTCCCATGTAGCCTGATCTGGTCCACGTCTCGACCACTGTATCCTCAACATAGGGATGTCCTTCGAACGCAGGCGTCTCATACCTCGTTCTAGGACTGCAATCGGGTGCTCAACAAAAGTGTGGTCCGGCTCAACCACCAAATCATCATAACTCATGATATGTCTCGGATCTAGTATGTACTCCCTCAGCTGAGACACGTGAAACACAGGGTGAACACCCTCTAATCTCGGAGGCAAGGCCAATCTGTATGCTGCGCTCCCAACCCGATCCAGAATCTCGAACGGTCCGACATATCGGGGGATCAACTTCCCCTTAATGCCAAAACGCTTAACACCTCGTGTCAGAGACACTCTCAGCCACACATGGGCTCCAACTTTGAACTCTAGAGGTCTACGCCTCCTATCTGCATACGACTTCTGACGGCTCTGGGCAGTCAGCATCCTCTCTCTAATCAGTGCTACTCGAGCCACATCATCCTGAATCTGATCATGTGTCAAACCACTAGCCGTACTAGGCTCATCCCAGCATAACGGTGTACGACATCTCTACCCATACAATGCCTCATAGGGGGCCATCCCAATAGATGCATGTCAGCTGTTGTTGTACGAGAACTCAACTAGTGGGAGGTGACCCGTCCACACTTGTCCCCAGTCCAACACACAAGCTCGCAGCATATCCTCCAGTGTCTGAATGGTCCTCTCTGACTGACCATCTGTGTGAGGATGAAACGCAGTAGTAAAATGTAAACTCGTCCACAGAGAAGTCTGAATCTGTTGCCAAAATCTCGAGGTAAATCGTCCATCTCTGTCAAAGACGATCGTCCTCGGTACACCATGGAGTCTCACTATCTGCCTAGTGTACTCCTCAGCTAATCTGCTCACCGGCCACGTTTCCCGAATAGGGATGAAACGTGCCGTCTTCATCAATCTGTCCACAATAACCCAGATAGCATCAAAACTCCGGCTCGGTCTCAGCCCGGTCACAAATTCCATGGTGACGTCCTCCCACTTCCTTTGTGGAACAGGAAGTGGATGAAGCTCACCTCCAGGTCTGCAATGCTCGATCTTGACCTGTTGGCAGGTCGCACACTGTGCCACAAATCTGGCCACATCGGGCTTCAGCCCTACCCACCAATATGAACGTCTCACATCGTGATACATCTTACTCGTACCTGGGTGTACAAAGTAAGGTGTACAGTGAGCCTCCTGTAATATCCTCTAGCGCAACTCCGTATCAGCGGGTACACAGACTCGACCGCGGCGTCTCAAAACTCCATCTGCTCCCAGAAGAAATTGTGGTTCCTCATCCCGAGACATCCTCTCTCGTATCCTCATCAACGTCGGGCAGGTCTCCTGCTTCTGTTGGATCTCACTCAACAGATCAGGTAAAACCTCTAAAGTACTCAGCCGGGTATCCTCATCAGGAAACTGGATGTCCATTTCTAACCAGATCAAATCCCTCTGTAACTGCTGCTGAACGGTTAGCCTCGCAATCGCCTGCTCTCGAGGCGTCTTCCTACTCAGGGCGTCGGCGACAACGTTCGCCTTCCCCGGATGATACAAAATCTCTAAATCAAAATCCTTGATCAGATCAAGCCACCTACGCTGGCGGTTATTCAATTCCCGCTGCGTGAAAATGTACTTCAGACTCTGATGGTCTGTGAAGATCTAACATGTAGCACCATACAGGTAATGTCTCCAGATCTTCAGTGCATGAACTACCGCTGCTAACTCCAGATCATGAGTCGGGTAGTTCTCCTCATACGTCTTCAGCTGTCTAGACGCATATGCAATCACTCTGCCCCGCTGCATTAACACACATCCCAAGCCTAGCTTGGATGCATCACTGTAAACCACAAAATCCTTTGTACCCTCTGGCTGTGCCAAAACAGGAGCAGAAGTCAGACGTCTCTTCAGCTCCTCAAAACTCTACGTACACTGATCAGACCAAACAAATCTGGTAGTCTTTCTCAGCAAACTCGTTAGTGGACGGGCAATCACAGAAAATCCCTCCACGAAGCGTCTGTAATAACCGGCTAAGCCAAGAAAGCTACGTACTTCCTTGACGTTCTTCGGTGTCGTCCATGCTGCTACTGCCTCTATCTTCGCCGGATCAACCTTGATCCCCTCGGCGGAAACAATGTGACCCAGGAATGCTACCTTTGGCATTCAGAACTCGTACTTAGAGAACTTAGCATAAAGTTCTCTATCTTGTAAAACCTGCAATACAGTCCTCAGCTGTCCTGCATGCTCCTCTCTACTGCGAGAATACACCAGAAAGTCATCTATGAAGACCACCACAAACTGATCCAGGAAGTCGATGAAGATGTTGTTCATCAACTCCATAAAAACTGTTGGGGCATTCGTAAGCCGAAATGGCATCACTACAAACTCGTAGTGTCCATATCTGGTCCAGAATGTTGTCCTATGCACATCCTGCTCTCACCCTCAGCTGGTGATATCCTGAGCGCAGGTCAATCCTGGAAAATACTATCGCTCCCTGTAGCTGATCTAACAAGTCATCAATGAGCGGCAATGGATACTTGTTCTTGATGGCCACCTTGTTCAGCTCTCTGTAATCAATACACAGTCTCAACGATCCGTCCTTCTTCCGTACGAAGAGGACAGGTGCTCCCCATGGGGATACGCTAGGGCGAATGAAGCCCTTCTCAACCAACTCCTCGAGTTGCTTCTTCAGCTCTAACATCTCGACAGGCGCCATCGGGTATGGGGCCTTCGAGATCGGGCTCGTACCAGGCTCTAAATCAATACCGAAGTCCACACTCCTCTGAGGCGGCAAACTGGACGGCTCAGCAAACACATCTGTAAACTCACAGACCATTGGGATATCCTCTAATGCTGGACTCTCCCCCTCCTTCATGGCATAAAAACAGAAGGCCTCACAACCCTGTGCAATCAGTCTAGCTGCCCGTATCGCACTGATAACCATGCTTGTCTTTCCAAGGTCCTAACCTCGGAAAACCTTTGTCTGACCTAACTCGGTAGAGAGGGTTACAGTCCTCCTACCTACATCTAAGACTACAGAATGTCTATCCATCCAATCCATACCTAGAATGACTTCTTCACGCTCTAATGGCATGACAAAGAAGTCAACTAGTAACAAACGAGTCCCTACAGAAATGGGACAACTATGAATCTCACGGGTACCTCTGACCCTACCACCATCGGATAACCCTATAATAAAGGGCATCCCCTCAATCGTATCTAAACTCAAACGCTCTACACAGGCATTGGATATAAAAGAGTGCGTAACACCCGTATCAAACAAGACTCTAACAGGTAAACCATGGATCAGAATAGTACTTGTAGCAGTCGGTGCAGTTGTCTCCTCTGCACTCCTCAACTCAAAAACTCGGCCCTGTGGACCTCGGGTGTCAGTGGTGCTCACACCACGACCTCTGCCTCTACTTGGCCCAGGAGCAGATCCTTGAGTCGTAGGGCGATCTGAGACCCTCTTTTGTCCCTGAGTCTACTGCTGTTGAGGTGACCTCTGCCCACCTCCCACTGCACTAGCAGGAAAAGAACCCTGCTGAGATGAAGCTCAACCCTGTCTACAGAAGACAACCCTCTGCCCTCGTCAACCACAAGTGTAACAAGTCACTGTTTACCTCGTACACTCTGGTCGAATGTGTCCATAACCACCACAGTTGTAACACTGTCGTACTCTATCAGTAGCTAGGGCAGATGAGGGATGACTTTGGCGACTCTGTCCTCGTCCTGAACCAACCGCTCCCCTACTACCACTGGTATGCCTAGTACGTTGTCTCTTCTCAGACCCTCCGGTCTGAGAAGCTCTCCTCTGACTAGTCCGCTCCCTCTCATAGTCGGAAGCTCTGTCCTGATAGTCCATCAAGGACTTAAAGTGAAAACACGTCATATAGGTCCGGGTGGCATCCCTCAATCGTCGGGAAAACAGATATACGTGCTAATCTACAGAAGGTTCAGCTGGTCCCAGCAATGTCAGCTCCTCCTGAAACCCCCTGATAGCCTCTGAGACTAGTACATCCTCGAATCCAGCCTAAACAAAATCTCGCAGTTTCTCCCTCTTCAGTGATGCAGGGCAGAAACGCTCTCTGATCATGGTCCGCATCTGATCATAACTAGCAACCTGTACTCGTACAAACCTCCACTAGTGATGTGCTAAGTCTTTGAATAGGGTCTGCACCAACTCTATCTGCCGGTCAGCAGGACACCTAATGGACTCCAGAGCTGAGTCCACATGCCCCTTCCAGACCTCCACCTCTAACCCCACCTTCCTAGAGAAAGGGGGTACACCCATCTGGTGAAATGCCTTCAATCAAGTATTTGGTCGAGGCCCTCTATGCTCCTCTGTATCTCGAGCAATCTCAACAACAGGTGTCGGTGCAGCTTGCACCTGTGTAACCCCATGGAATCTCTCAGATGATCCCTCCTGTGTTGGCAGATCAAGGGCACGTCTACCTACCCTGGCAGCCTCCTCTACCTGTCTGATATACTCGTGGAAGGCTGGTCCCTCCATAGAGATACGATCCGAGTCATCTGACTAGACTCGCTGTGGACCCTGTCTCCCAGCTATGCCGTTCCCCGTCTCAGGAACGACACTCTCAACAACATCAGCATGAACCTCCTCTACTGCACGAGGATCAACAGCAGGAATCCTACCCCTTCCTCTACCTAGAGGAGGTCTACCCCTACCCCGTCCAACTGCAGGTAAGGCTCTAGTCTGAATCATCTGCAGAGGACACAAACCTAACTCAAAAGGCTATATATATGCCGTATGTATAGATATATATCAAATCAATCACAACAGAATATCTATATATATCTATACTGTCGAGGTCTTCAGAGGGGCGATGACTCACGTACACGATATCCCAAAACATTTTGTACTCATTTTGAAAACCAAAACCTTTTGAAAAGTCAGACCCCTTTCGGGTTTTGTTTATTTATCTATTCGACCTTTATCGCAGATTACTAGTGCCATTGTTGTCAACCTAGGCTCTGATACCAACTTTGTAACACCCCAAATCCGTAGGACTCAAGGTGCTACTGGGCTAGGATCTCACAGTGGATCCTGACCCTAGCCTGACAACAAGTTCACTGAATCTTACAACAAGGCACCAATAGATTAAATACAAAACATCAAACTGATATAAAAGTACCAAAAGGTTTATACAACGTGCTGTTGAGTACAAACAAAACATAAATATATACATGGTTAAAAGATCTCATATCCCACGAGGACGACCCAGTGTACGGAACCCTCAGCAGATCACCCCTCTAGATCACTCTCCAGTTCTCCTAACCTGCAAGGGATCTACAACACGGTATAAAACCGTTAGCTAACCATACGCATAAATAAGAAGATGCATCAGCACACAATCACACACCAATGAATAGTAAACACATCATCATGCTATCACACATTTACCTAGTTTATTATCTTAATAACGTCCAGTCACTCAAGCGTATATATATATATATATCAATATGAATATATGTGACACAAGGAATATAACCCTCGCCTCTCGGGGATGGTGCCAGCTGGAGTGGTGATCCGGTCTCACCACTCGTGTACCCTATGAGAGTGGTGCAGGTGACCGGCTCACTGAGCCATACTGACCTGTCCGCAGAGAACCTCCTTGTCTCCTCGCGGGATGACAGGGCAAAGCTGTCACAGCCCTACAATGGGCAGTCACTAAACCATAGGTCGGTAATCATCACAACGCATGCTATCAACATATATCACACACCACTCATGCACACATCTAATATCAGGATGGTAGCTAAGTAACTCCTATGGACTTACCTCAACCTCGGAAGTCTCAAACCCAAACGGCTCCAACTCTAGAGATCAACAATGCCTAGTAACAAGGCATAACATATATCAAACTCATATCCATCATAAGGGTCACACCTAGACCCAAGGGATCCATAAGAATCGTATCCTAACTCATAAACCTCAAAGCCATAACCGGCATAAACGATAACATGATCAACCTCGTTCTATCCTCATATACGTACATAGCATGCCACTAAACCGCTGATACTAGGAAAGGAAAGGATCTACCCAACTCTAGGTAGACCCAGGACAAGACGCACCTGCGTGACGGAAAGATGCAGGGGCGGAACAGGCAACCCACAGGCGCGGCAATGCTCGGCCGCAGGCAAGCGCAGGCACGGGCGCAGGCGCTGTGACACGGCTCCCACAGAGGAGCGACTTCTAGGCGCGGGTGCGGCGACAAGGTACCCGCAGGGGCGGCTTTGCTATACCGTTGGGGCGGCGACAGTGCAGAAGGTGATCCCGCAGCTCTTCTTCGGCTCTTCACGTGATCAACTCACGTCTTCTTCATTCCAAAGTCACACACATGCATATACATACACATACTAACATTAATACACCTACCAATCATCTAATCCTAAGCTAAGGAAGATGGAATCAAAGAAAGGAAGAAGAGAAGGATGAAGAAGCAAGGAGCTTACCACACTTGTGGTCCTATGCAGCAAGGAAGATCAAAACCCCACCACAACTGGCCTCTAAGCTCAGCACAAAGCATAACATCAACCTCAACAGTCCACACAACCAACTCTCTTGCAAACTTCAAGAGAAACTCACACACAAGATCAAGGAGAAGAAAGGGAGAAGCAAGGAGAACGTATGGGGTCTGGAAAGGGAATGAGGAACACTTGCTCAGCAAGCCAAAGCAAGGAAAAAGGTTAAAGAAGTGAAAGAGTAAAGCACGTGTCACAGGTCAACAAAGCCGGCTGCAGCCGCAAGAAACCGCAGGGGTGGATTCCTTGGCCGCAGGGGCGGATCATGGCTCAGCCGCAGGGGCGGCTCTACAAACCCGCGGGGGCGGCTAAGGCCAAAGTGGCTCCAAAAGATCAAGGCTCTTACAAAGTAGTTCCTTTGAGCGCCATTCAACGTCATCAATGCGTAGTGGATTACATGTGATGTTCTTCCGTCCTTTTTTCCTAAGACGGCTCCTACGGTATAATCGCTGGCGTCGCACATGATCTCGATCAAAGGACTTCTCCCAATTGGGAGATCAGATGATAGGTCACTTGTGAGGCAAGCCTTCAAAGTGTCAAATGCCTTCTTGCAATTCTCATCAACTATGAACGTTACGTCTTGCTTCAAGAGCTCACACAATGGTGCTGAAATCTTGGAGAAATCCTTGATGAAGCGCCGATAGATACCTGCATGACCTAAGAAAGAACGAATTTCACGCACATTAGTAGGAGAAGGTAAACTTTGAATTACGTCAATTTTAGCCTTATCCATTTCTATCCCTTTTGATGACATAACATGACCTAGCACAATACCTTGCTCTACCATGAAGTGACACTTTTCAGAATTGAGAACTAGATTGGTTTCCACGCATTTTTGAAGAACAAGTTTTAAATGTCCTAAACATGCGTCAAAACTATCTCCATGGACGGTAAAATCGTCCATAAAAACCTCAATAAAGTTTTCAATGTACTCGGAAAAGATACTTATCATGCACCGTTGGAAGGTGCCGGGAGCATTACAAAGTCCAAATGGCATTCTGCGGTATGCAAAAGTGCCAAAAGGACAAGTGAAGGTAATCTTCTCTTGGTCCTCCAGGGCGATGGCTATTTGAAAATAGCCCGAGTATCCATCCAAGAAGCAATAGTATGGGTGACCTGCAAGACGCTCAAGCATTTGGTCAATAAAAGGCAAAAGGAAGTGGTATTTTCGGGTTACCGTGTTTAGCTTACGGTAATCGATACAAACCCTCCATCCGGTTTGAGTTTTTCTTGGAACCATCTCACCATGTTGATTTTCCATCATGGTAATCCCTCCTTTTTTCGGAACAACTTGGGTTGGACTAACCCATTTGCCATCCGAAATTGGGAAGATCATATCCGCTTGGAGGAGCTTCAACACTTCCTTCTTGACTACATCCATCATGGGCGGATTTAGTCTTCTTTGTGGTTGCCTTGATGGTTTTGCCTCTTCCTCAAGGAGGATCCAATGCATACATGTAGAGGAACTAATCCCTTTAATGTCCGCAATGGTCCAACCAAGAGCCGTCTTATGCTCTTTAAGGATGCCCACCAACTTCTCCTCTTGATGGGGAGATAATTTGCTAGATACGATTACCGGAAAATTGTCGTTCTCTCCTAGAAAAGCGTACTTGAAATGTTGGGGAAGCTCTTTCAACTCGATCACCGGAGCCTACACAATAGAAGGAACAAGCTTTTCGCTTGGAGTTAGCAAGGTGGGCTCAATGACCAAAGGTGAGAGGGGGAGCCTTTTGTGCTCATCCAATTGAGCTAGAACTTCCTGCATGTTAGATGTTAATGCATAATCCGAATTATGAATATCAATGTTGTTTTCAATTATACTTTTCAACTCATCAATATCGGAAATGTCAAAAACATCATGAATGATTGGTTCAATCACATTAATAGCACAAAGAGAATGGTCATCGATGGGGTGTCTCATAGCATCATAAATGTTAAATTCAACCACTTTACCATCAAATTCCATCGTCAATTTCCCACTAACGTAATCAATCTTAGTTCTAGCAGCTTTTAGGAACGGTCTTTCCAATAAAATAGGTGCAACATGTGAATCATGTTCCATATCCAACACAAAGAAATCAGCAGGAAAAATCAAATTATCAACCATAACTAGCACATCCTCAATTATTCCCTTAGGATAAACATTAGATCTATCTGCTAGTTGGACAACAATCCGAGTTTCAAGAAGTGGCCCAAGGCCAAGAGATTGGTAAATGGAATAAGGAAGAACATTTATTGACGCACCTAAGTCAAGCATCGCTTTGTCAAAGCGAGTTTCGCCAATGACACAAGGAATACTCACCATGCCCGGATCACTACATTTCTTGGGCATTCGTCGTTGGAAGACTACTGACACATGCTCACTTACTTGGACTTTTTGCTTCCCCTTCAACTTCTGGTTCCTCTTGATCGTGCAAAGTTCCTTCAAAAAACGAGCATATTTAGGAATACTCTTCACAAGTTTTTAAAGTGGAATGTTTACCTCACATTTGGAGAAGGTCTCAAAGAGATCCTTATCCTCTATCACCCTTCGCTCCTTGAGTGCTTCTGGAAAGGGGGCCGGAGGTTTCTCAGTATACAGTGGTGGAAAACTTGGACGGATGTAAGAATCCTTTTCAACAGAACTCTCTTTCGAATTTTCCGCAGGGGCGGAAGCTTGCAGGCGCAGGGGCGGCTCAGGGGCTGTCACCGCAGGGGCGGTGACATCCAGCCCTAGGGGCGGTGTCTATGCAGAGGGGGACGCTGGAAGACCAGTAGGGGAAGCTTTAGGGGCGGCAGAACCGTCAGAGGACATCTCTTTTGACACCAAAGCTGGCTTTGGCTACACTTGCCTTCCGCTTCTTGATATTAGAGCACTAACATTCTCCTTAGGGTTCACGACGGTCTGGGAGGGCAGGTTTCCCGAGGATCGAGCTTCGATCCTTGTGATTGCTTCCGCTATTTGTCCAACCTGTTTCTCGATATTCTTGATGCTTGATTTTGTGGTTTGGACATGAGTAGCAAAGTGTTTAGTCAAAACCTCTAACATATCTTCAGTGGATTGAAACTTACCTTGGCGGGGCTGTTGTTGTTGTTGGTTTTGTTGATCCTTCCATCGGTAGTTTTGTTGATCACGCCAACCCGGTATGTAATTCTGAGCATATGGGTTGTTCCATTGGCGTTGCTGCTGTTGTTGACCATACCCCATGGCATTCACCTCAGCAGCTTCATCTTGAACTTGTGGACACAAGTCCGTGCGGTAAAAAGGGTCGGCACAAACTCCACAAGCCTTGAGTTGTTGCGGAGTCTCCATCAAGGTTAACCTCTTAACCATCTCCTTCAATTCAGAAATTTCCGTGGATATCTCAAGACGGTTGGGGTGTACAGCATGTACCCCTCTTTTGGTAGAAGTCCTACAAAAGTTCCTTGTTCCGTCCGCCAATTCCTGAATTTTATCCAAAGCAAGTTCGGGAGTAGAGTTTATAATGTTACCTCCACAAGCAGCGTCTACGATCCTCCTTTCATTGTCTAGCAAGCCATTGTACGAGTACAAGACTAGATCTTGGGTAGAGTATCCATGGAAAGGACAGCTGGATCTCAATCGTGCGAAGCGTTCGAAATACTCATAAAGAGTTTCGTCCGCCTCTTGCTCGATGTTACTTATCGCCTTCTTCAAGATATTAGCCTTCTTTGCGGGGAAGTACTTGTCCAAAAAGGCCTTGTAGAGGTTGTCCCATGTATCAATGCTCCCGGACGGAAGATGGTAGTACCAATCATCCGCCCCATCTTTGAGGGTGAATCCAAAAGCCCGCATCTTGATTTGCTATTCGGTGAAGTTTGCCGGCTTCATGCTCATGCAAACGGTGTGGAACTTGCCAAGATGCTTGATTGGATCTTCCCCACTTAATCCATGGAAATACGGCAGCAAGTGTATCAACCCCGGTTTGAGCTCAAAGTTGACTCCTTCCCCGATTGCCGGTATGGTAATCGCAAGGGGTGTTGAGTCAAATCAGGCTGCGTCAATTGGTGGAGAGTTCGGTTTACCATTGCTTCACGAGTTCGTTGTTGCCTTCGTTGTCGATTGTGCGTTCTTTCGATTTTTGAATCAAAAGGCGCAAAATCCAAATTTGACGAGGCTAAAAACCTATGGTCGTTGTCTTTTAGCTTTTAGCCAAAGTAGAATACCTAACGTTACACTTAACCGATTTGTATAGTGTAAGTAAGGGTCGAACCCGAGAGAGTTTGGTCAAGTTTTGATTAGATTCAATTATCGATTTGGTAACCAGGGGGGTTTTGGATTGTAGCAAAACAAGACAAAAGTGATTAGATGGTAAGCAAAGTTGGTGATAATATGTATGATTAAAGAGCTACACTAGGTTTGATCTTAGCATGCATACTACTTGGTTGGTTCTTTTTAGAAGCAATTCACCAATGTTCTCATCTTAATCATAGATATGTGTTAAGCCGACCATCATTAACACAACTTAATTAGATTATTGATCCGTAAACCTACAAGATCAAAACACAAGTTAGCATTCTAGCAAAGATAAAGAGATATAAAGAAGAATAAACAAACAGTTAAAATTTCTTTATAGTTATGTTTCTTTCCCTTAGATAATCACAACCAGATTTTACCTATGGGTTTATTACAAGATTACGGACCCGAACCCGGAATCGATTAATCCTAGCACTTTGCATGTATTAGTACACTTAAGGTGATCAATATAAGTGATAAAAGACATGCAAACATAAGTGAGAGATCAGGGAAGCATAACACAAAGGATACTGAATTAAACTTATATTAAAAGAACTTACAACCAAATAGTAATACAGCTTCAATCAACCCAATGTAGCAGAGGAAGCTTAGAAACTCATTACAAAATGGCACTAGAAATATAGAGCTTTTGGGGGAAAATGTGGATGATTCTAGCAATCAGCCAAGGGCTCTATTTATACTACAAAATGCATTAAAAGGGAGTAAAGAGGCTGTGTAAACAGCCACCATTAAAAAGGGAGTAAAGAGGTTGTGTAAACAGCCATCATTAAGGTCATAAAGGTGGCGTAAACAGCCGGAGTAAAGTCCTCTGACGCTAAACCGCAACTGCGGCCAAGGGTGGCGCAGGGGCGGTTTAGGCCAAAACGTTCTGTCTTCATCGTGGCCGTAGAGGTGGCCTGACATTCCCGTAGGGGCGGGTCTTTTAATGCTCTTGAATGTCTGACTCTTCAACTTTGTGTCGTTTCTGATGATGATCCGCAGTCGCGGCTTAGTGTCACCGCAAGGGCGGTGACAAGCTTCTTCTACTTCACAGGTCCGCTGGCAAGGGCGCCGGCTTCGCTTCTTCAGGCTGAGTCACCGCAGGGGCGGCCAAAGGCGGCCGCAGGGGCGGTGACAAGCTTCTTCTGGGCGCAGGCGAAGGCGCTGACTGCGGCACTAGGCATGGGTCTTCAGGGGTGTCTCCGTAGGGGCGGCTAGGTGGCGCCGCAGGGGCGGTGAGGCACCAGAAACTTATCTTCGTTACTCCCAAGTGTTGCTCATACCTTCTTTTGCTTCATTTGGACTTCTTCATCTGGATCAAGGTATTAGTAACACAATATGACTCAAAAACATAAAAAGGACCCTAAAAACTACCTAAATTGATAGTGATTCCATCACCTATCACTTACATAATTTTCTTCGATACGAGAATAACTTTTTTTGGACCCCCTATACGTATTGTCATTCATGCGAGAGATTTTCTTGAATTTCTCACTTGTTGCCTGTTTCAAAAATAAATATACAAACAATTAACAAGCATTTTATTAGTTAAAACTATATCAAATGATATGAAACATTGAAAAAAAGAACCTGAAACTTTGTAGATCAAGTAATTTCAATAAATTTTGTCCATTGCTGCCGAGTGATGTAGGAATCATATATTTTGGGAACAATAGTTTGATATTCACCTGTATCCTTGTCCTTCACATGACGACTTCTCAAGTCTGACTTGAAATTACTCCACAACGCATTTGCTTTCTTCCAATCCATACCCATTCTTTATATATTTTTTTTTGGTAATGGTAAATTCGGAGACCACCCGGTTCGATCGGCTTAGCCGCTCTACGTCCGGATCGGGTAAAAAGTTGTGGCCCATTGCTGGGGGATACCCTCCCAATATCAATTTTTCCATACATGCCGCCAGGAGGATTCGAACTCGAATCTCCAAGCTAAACACTTAAGGAGCCTAGCACCACATCTCACTAGACCAACTGAGCATTGGTCCCCATTCTTTATATACTTTTATGGAATTGTTATGATAGCCTGTAATGTTTCAACTATAATATGCTTAAATAAAATGAAAAATAGATACACAAAAAATATTGTATAGAAGTAGTTTTTCACCACAACATCATGCCAAATACGGTCTAAATTCTCAGCAGATACAAGCTTTCAATTTTCAGTTGTAATTCATACTATTCTCTTCACTACTATACGCATTAATGTGGATAATTTGGCAGCATTTTCTCCTATAGGATGTCCTTGAATATTGAAGCTTATATCTAGAAGTTTACCTTCTCCAATGGGCTTTGTGAAACTCTTCAATAATGAAGTTCCTCGAATCCTAACGATCTTTGTGGAGGGTTGAGACGGCTCAGAGGACTTAGATTGTTGTGTTTGTTGGATCTTACGCTTTCTAGCCATCTGCAATAATGAAGATAAGTATATATAACACTGTCATGCAATCCAGTAAATGACATTGTAAGAAGTCCACAAAATTACTTTCTAATCAACCTAGAAAATGATATTGTAATCAACCCCGAAAAAATCACAGATTAATTTAGCTAGCTGATACAGTATATTTAGAAGTGAGTCATATTTCCAATAATAGATTAATTTAGCTAGACGAAATCAGCCTAGAATATGACAGATTAATTTAGCTAATATAACACTTTGTCAACAATACAGAAACTATCAGCAATCAAACTAAACTAATTAGAATAAACACAGAAAATGCATTAACAGTCCAAAAACTAAACAATCAAGAAACTAAACGGAAACAAATCACAAAAAACACAGAAAATGCATTAACAATGCAAAAACTAATCAGAAAAAACACAAAAAAATGAAATAATTGTCCAAAAACTAATCAGTCCAGAAACTAATAAAAATACTCAAAAAATGCATTAACAATCCAAAAACTAAACATTTCAGAAACTAAACAGAAACTTATCAGAAAAAACACAAAAAATGCATTAATTATCCAGAAACTAAACAATCTAGAAACTAACTAGAAAAAACACAGAAAATGACATATTACACTTAGCCCAGATAAACAGTCCAGAAACTATCAGCTTCATTTTCTCTTTTTTGTTGGATGAGCATGAGTAAACGATTAAGGTGTATCTACACTTTGTAGATTGACCCAAATGCCTTCTCGATGATCTTCTCGTACATAATTCTCCTCTTCAAATTCATCTTCATCTATAGGCTCCACCAGTGTCGTTGAGTCTCTTCACATATATCATAGATCGTTTTGATTCTATGTAAGTTAGAGGTGTATTTTCCACCTTCATTCTTTGCATCGAGAGACAAAGTTTCAAGTGATGAGTTATACCGGGTTTGTCATCAACAATTTCACTTTTCACACAAAAGCTCAATCAGACAAAAGAAAAACACAAAATTATGGCGTGACATTCGAAGCGCATGCCATGCACATTTCTAGTGCAAAAGACAATAAGGGTGTTTCTGCCAACATGTCGTATTATGATATCATTGAACACATTTGGGTTTTGTTATACTCAAAAGAGTTAAAACTTCCAGTGTTTTATTGTAAATGGGTTGATAGTAATAGCAGAGTTGACGTTGATGAGTTGGGGTTCATTTTTGTTTCTCTTCATAAAGTGAAAAGTGGGGAGGATCCCTTCATGTTAGCATCAGAAGCAAAACAAGTTTTCTTTGTCCCTGACCTTCTATGGCCGAGTTGGTCAATTGTATTGTCTACACCAAGGAGAAATATTACTGGTGAAACGAACCTTTGGTGGCTAACATAGACATTTTTCTTACATTTTGTTAAACGGCATGAGAATGTATCCTTTCCACAAATTGGACATGCAATATATCCTTTCACACTAAACCCGGCAAGATTATCATACGCTGAAAAATCATTTATAGTGTAGAAGAGCATGGCTCAAAGACGGAATTTATCTCTACGGTGTGCATCATATACTTCAACACCTTCTCCGAACAACAAATTGAAATCTTCAATCATAGGTGCCAAGTAAACATCAATATCAAATCCGGGTTGTTTGTGTTCAGGAATCAACATAGACAACATCATATATTTTCTCTTCATACACAACCATGGAGGTAAATTGTACATCACCAATAGTACATGCCATGTAATGTGCTTGAGCTTAGGTTACCATGAGGGTTCATCCCATTGGTAGAGAGTGCAAGACGTAGGTTTCGCTCTTCATTTCCAAATTGTGGGTACAACTGATGAATAATTTTCCATTGTGTACCATTCGTTTGATGTCGAATCTTACCATCTTGTACTCTTCCATTTGCACGCCAAGTTAAGTTTTTAGCCTCTTTAGGATTGCCGAACAAACGCTGAAACCTTGGAATGATAGGAAAATACCACATCACTTTTGTTGGAATATTTTTTTTCTTGTACCGCAGTATTCCACAATCGGGATTTGGGCAACTCTCTAATAAAGCATACTCTTTTCTGTTCAAAATACAATCATTCGGACAAGCATGAATTTTTTTCACAATTCATGCCCATGGAGCACAAAGTTCTCTTGGCCTCATATGTACTAACCGGAATGAAATTATCCTTTGGAAGAAGATCATTGATTAACCCAAGTACTGCACTAAAGCTAGTATCACTCCATCCATATCTGGCCTTTAGGTTATACAATTTAAGTAATGCAAACAACTTTGTATACTTAGTACATCCGATATATAATGGATTTTGTGCATCCTTTACCAAGTCTTCAAACCGATCGGGCTGATCTGCAAAATTCTCCTCTAGATCATTGATCATATCATCTAATCTATCATCCTCAAAATTGTCAAAAGAAGAGTACTCATGTGCATCATCATTATTATCAGAACATCTAGCTGCTTTCCCCCAAGCCATATCCAGCGTGTATAATCTTGAATAATTCCGTAGAAAATAAGATGATCTCTAACTTCATCGGCATTAATCCACCTTGAGTAATAGCAATCTCTGCATGGACACTTCATTCTAGTAGGATCGACACCATGATCAATCACAAATGAGATGAACTCCTCTACCCCTTGTGCATATTCAACATACATCCGACTTTTTAACATTCATGACCGATCTGACATAGTAGAAATCACCCAAAACAAAACTGCTACAAGAAACCATAAGTTAATTATAGTCATCTTAAACAAAAGTAGTTTTACTAATCAGTATTATTATATAAACACTAAGGTGTTTGTAAAATCAGTGTTATTGATCTTATGTTATTGTTCAAGTCAACCAAATAAAAGGTAATTTGGTTTTTCACTAGTCTATCTTTTTCACTTTTCCCACCTTTAAAGATAATTCAAAATTTTGAAAGCTCAAATCAGCAACTAGATAAACACTAGTAAAAACTGAAAATGGAAGGTCCAAGCAAACATGCCCTATAAATCCATATCAAAAATAAAAAGATAGAAAAGTTTAAAATGCTAACATATGAAATTTTGGAGCTAAAGATTTAGGATGAGGGTGTTGGCCAAGAAGTGTAAGGTTCATCCAATCGCAAAATCTGATTAAAACTACAAAAAGTAACTCAAGCTAAATCATGACATGCGAGAGCTTATAGTAAAAGTATGTAAAATATGTTAACTGAGGTGAAAACCTATATAAATTTACTTACTGTTTTGCTGCAAAGGTAATAATCGAATATTTTCCTTGGGTTTAGGTACAAAGAGAAAATTGGTCATCTCAATTTTAGACAAACTTCAGTTTCAACAGCCAGACACAAAAGTCAAATTCCGTCTACATCATCGAGGAAAACCATATGTGTGTGAAGATGAAAATAATCCGAAGACTTTTTTTACAACTTTCAAAAGTCAATTTAGAGAAATAACCCATAAATTTGCAAGAAAACCCCCAAAAACACAAGCATCACAAGTCATAACCAAAAACTACATCAAAATGCACCTCCTTCCTAAAGCAAGCAAAAAATGATTGCCTAAAATATGTTATCAGATTGTGAATAGAGGAAACAATCATATAATCCCGGAGTTAATGAATAAAGGAAGCAATCATATAAGTAGTGTAACACCCCAAATTCGCGGGACTCGGGATGCTACGGGCGAGACCGGACTCGGGATGCTACGGGCGAGACCTCACAATGGGTCCCGATCCTTATCTTGACAACAATTTCACCGGGACCTTTCCAACAAGGCACAAATAAAGGCGAAAACTCAAAACGTTTTAATGTATGAGAAAACCGAAATGTAAAGACTACAAAGTGGAACTTAGCCGAGTCCTCAAAACATCACAACTCCGATAAGAAAACCAAACCGTACTACATAATCCACAATACAAAGACATATCCCAAAAACGTCCCCGTCCTATAATGTACGGAGACCCCGGCTGTCCACTCCTCCACCTCACTCGGCGGCATCCCTAACCTGCAAGTCATCTACTACCACGGTTTAAAACCGTTAGCTCATATTCGAAGCATTAGAAAAGAGGTGAAGGCACAAACACACGATAGCACATAACATAAAACACACAAGTCCGGTTTATTATCTTTATATTATTAAGTCGTATCCCGTTCTAATTCAACTTAGGCTTGTGACACGAGACCACCATGGTCTCGCCTCGGTCCCTCCTACCGGCAAGGAATGGTACGGATGCACCCGACCGTATACCCGACGGGCCAGTCGCCAAGATCCTCCTAGCCCCAAGCAAGGTTAGGCAGAAGATGTCACCGCCTGTTATCATACACTTGGGCCAACATATATATAAGGTCGGTGGCTCCTATTTACCGGTTTAGTTATTTATAACAACAACATAAACACACACACACCAAGCACACATCAATGCTAATACATAAAATACAAGCTAAGTAAGTCCGGAGACTTAACTCGTCACCAATCCCAAGTCACCACACTCTTGCTTCCTTAAGGAGGAAGCCCACAAACCTGCTCACAAGAGATATGCATATCAATACACACTCACTCTCAAGAAGTCTTAGACTTCACTCTTAGTGATCTATGCAAGATCACCTAACCCTCAAACTAGGAATGCATCCTAGGTCCCAAGTACCCACCACACACTCTCCACACATGAAACAACACACGACAGTTCATAATTCCACAAGATATTAATCCTCAACCAAAGAGGCACAAGCTAGCCTAGAAGATCCATCATGCTCACATGCTCATATCCAACAATTGCATCGAGCCTTAAGGGCTCCTAGGTTCACAACCACTAAGTGGCATTCTCAAGCTACTCTAGGCTATCCTAAGCATGCTACTAACATGATTCAACAACAATACTAAGGAAGGAACGAAGAGGAAAGGAGAGGAGAAGCCTACTGTTGCAGAAACCGCAGCCGCGGAGTCAAGCTGGCGCCCTGCGGACACAGAAGCCGCCCCGCGGAACCAGGAGCCGCACCCGCCGGTCGTCTTCGTTGTGTTCTGGCGCCGCCCCGGCGGCCGTGCCGGGCCGCTCCGCGGTCGTGCTGAGCCGCCCCGCGGTCTTTGATCGTGGATCCTTGGCTCCAAAGTCCTTCTTCTCTTGCTGGATCTTCTCCAAACAACCACCACTAGTCTTAGGCACCTCTCCTTGACCTAATCGAGCTAAGAACCTGTGCATGCAAAGAGTTGAGCAAAAACTCCTCAAGATCTTCATCCATAGCCAGTTTTTGTAGATCTAGCAGTTCATCTCGATCAATTACCTTGCTACACAGTTTCTTGAAAACCAAACAAAGTTTAATTATGTTATATCTCACATCCTTCGGCAATATAAAACGAATGGAAACTGGCAATAGTTGTTGCATGAGTACATGACAATCATGTGATTTTAGCCCTATTAACTTTAAGTCTTTCATCGACACAAGATTGCTAATATTTCAAGAGTATTTGTCCGGAACTTTGACTTCATGAATAAACTTATAGATAATGGTTTTCTCCTCCTTGGAGAGTGTGTAGCATGTAGGAGGTAAAAATATACGCTTTCCTCTGACTTGTGGCTGCAACTCGGTCTAATTTTCAGATCGACATAGTCTTCTCTAACTTTAATTCCGTCTTTGTTTTTCCATGGATATTCAACAACGTACCAATAAGACTCTCACAAATATTCTTCTCTATATGCATTACATCGAGACAATGTCTCACTAACAAATGTTTCCATATGGAAGATAAAAGAAAATTGATCTTTTCTTCCACCCATCTATAACGTTTCATTTCGATTGTTTCCCAAATCTCACTTCATGTGTTTCACAATATCCAATACCTCCTCGCTAGTTAGTGGTACGGGAGCGGTTTTTGTTTGACTTGACAAATTAAACGGTCTACAACGTTTGCGCTCTGCACTATAAATATCTAGGGGAGGGAAAGAACAAGGGAAAAGCAACAAGGAAGAGAGGGGAGGAAGAGGAAGGATCTTACCAACAAAATGGATCTTCTCTTCTACAGTCCACAACCTAGATCCTCAAGCAACAAAGGAAGAATAAAAGAGAAGAGAGGAGAAGAGAAGAGAAGAGAAGGATTGTGGAAGTGAATAACGTGGACTGGGAGCAGGAGGAGAGAGAGAGAGAGAGAGAGAGAGAGACAAAGGCTGAAAAGGGGGTGTGGGGATAAGGGGTCAGCTGACCTCTTGTCCCTCACCAAGGACCGAGGGGTCGGAAATGACCCCTTGTCATTTTTAACCCGGAACGAAGGGTCGGAACGCGGAAAAAAGGGAAAATGACGAGTCTGCTTGGATTTTCTTAGGAATAAATCCGCAATTGGCATCTCGGGACTACGGGATAAATTACAAGGCGCTCTAAGTCCGAAATAAATTTCGGGCGTTACAAGTAGTTACTTAACTGATACAAACAAATTCTCTTAGTCATCTACAGTTAACATATATGTCATCAGATTGTGACCAGATTGTTAACATACAATGACTCATGCTCCTCTTGGATCAATATTATTATTAAGTCAAGTCTTACTAGTTAAATCGAAAAGTTTGTCTCCTAAATAGTGTTAGCTGTAAATTAGGTCACAACCTACACACTTATAGAGGAACCAAGCAAAAAGGACAGGAGGAGAAGTTTTCCAAAATTCTATCAATATTCTACATTTAAAAGATTTCCCTTTCAATTATCTTTAAATCCACATCCATTTTATAGATCTTAAACTAAATGTGCATGTTTTTATGTGACCCAATTAAAATCTAAAAAATCGAGTGAGTATTGTGTACTTGTCCTAGTGGCATATTTTAGTAACCTAACCTAAATAAGTAAGGAGGAAGCCATGTACAAAGATGCAAAAAAATTTTTTTTTTTTTTTTAATATAGTCTCTTCTTTATTTTATTTATTTTTTTTTTAAAAAAAAACAAAGAATATAACAGTGATAGGCTAGCACCGTGCAAGTCCTTGAACAAGTAAACTAAAACCCTCAACATGAAGTTCATCAAAAACACGACTTCTAAGCTTTCATATAGTGTATTTATTTGTCCATAAGGCTTCTAGCAAAACTTGCATCTAGAGTCACCTTATGTAGATGCCCAACAATAGTATAAGCATTAGCATTGGGACACAATCAAATTTAATAGTTATAAATTAACTACAAGTTTCAAAGAAATTTTTACACAAATTATCAAGTCATGAAGATTAACTTAACAACCTGCAACAAGAAACCATTAACTAGCAGTAGAAACTAAACTCGAATTATGAAAATCTAGTTTCCGCCAAATATCATGTCAACTAATTCAAACCAAAATTCAACAAGGTGAACTGACGCAGACTTCGATTAAAGCGGAGAATAACAACAAAATACATCAATCAACATAGGTACGTCTGAGGCAACACTGAGAGAATATAAAAGAGGATGTAAAGATTCTTACACTTACGCCTACAAGACGAGGTTGATAGTGTATCTAAAAACACTTGCCTCTCTTTGACCCGGTGAGGTATATAATTACAGAGTCGAAGAAAAGCCCCATTTTGTGTGTGTGTGTGCAATCTATTTCGTATTGAGAACTTGGAGCGATTCGCACTTAAAAAATCAAGATAGAAGAATACCTTGGAGCAATTCGCGATTCTTGAGAGGAAGTTTTCCATTCGTAGCAGGTTTTGGTCAATCTTCTTCAATCAATTGAGAATGATGACTCGTAGTTGGCACACAAAAATCGACAAGTGCTTCACCCTCTGTCTATGATGTCGCGGGAAAGTGAAGTTAGTGTTTTGTTCATGAATATTTCACTCTTCAAAACGATGCGTTGCGCAAAGTTTTTTTTTAAAGGTAATTAAATTGGTAATATTTGCATCATGCTACATAGCCGGATTTTATTATAAAGTTGTTGAAGTCAAATACCCGGGCGTTAGTAATCCGCGGTACATGCTTCAAAGATTATACAAACACGCCGGACTTGAGGTATTTGACTTATAAACTGTTAATTCATTCACCTTTATATCCCGGATATGCTAATATCCGAGATATATAGTTCCAACTCTTTTTAAAAAATTACGGCCACGGTTTAATACCTCTTTTTTGGGACGGCCGGGTTATTTTAGGGTAGTATATTCTAGGTTTCGTAGTAGTGTAAAAGCATGAAAGAGTAGAATTCACCAGGTTTTGTTCTAGGAAGAACATTACAAGTAACAATGACAACCTACTAGAATAAGAGAGAAAATAGAATTAAAAAAACAAAACTACTGAACCTAGTCGATGATTGAATCATCTAAACCTAACCCTCGGGCATGCTTATATAGGAGAGTATGTCGTCTAGGGTTTACATGAAAACCTCATTTGATTCCTATATTAATAACTTGAAAAAGACGCAAATTCGCCACGACTGACGATAAGGTGTTACGTTCTCCTTACATCCTCTTACGCTCCCTTACGGGCGTCAGCCCAACGTAAAGAGGCCATAACGGATACGTAACCTTCTTGATGGTTTGGGCCGGAGTTTTTGGATTTCTGATGAAGTGTAACTCGATCCTTATGCCCTCTTACGGCTGTCGCCTAGGCGTAAATAATGAGAAAATCTTGTTTTGCTCTTGAATCTCCGAGAGTAGGAAAAATGAGGACTCTATGTTCTATCTCCACTGTCATATTGATGTTCTTGACACTTTAATTCTCGAGAGGATGCAATTCCGATGCATTTAACACCTAAAAAGTCTAGATACAGAAAAACCAAGTTAGATATCGAAATACGGAAAGTGGAGATTTTCCATATAAAAAGGTATATGTGAGATGGAAATGAGGGTTTGAATGCATAAAAACATAAGGGAAAAGTGGTTGTTTTAACACTCATCATTACTCACAACACTGTGATCTATGATTTGTGTAAGACTGGGAATGTAGTCACAACCCTTCAGTTGCATCGGGATATGATGCATCAAACATATGATACAAAATCAGTGTATTATACTTTGACTAATGGTGGTTCTATAGAGTGGTCTGTAGTAGTTTTTTTTACAAAAAAGGATGTCAGATATTCATTCGATGTTATTTATTACAGTTGTTTAATTGATGGGTTGTGTCATTTTGTGATGGAAGAAGAAGCTAAGTCTTTGTTTGTTGAAATGATAGATCATGAGGATCTTTCTAATACAATGACTTTTATTATTCTAATTATTTTGCTCTGCAAGGAAGGTGGAACAAGCATTAGAGGTTTTGAAGAAGATGATCGCGAAGGGTGAATTCCCATACACGGTTACATATACAACTATATTGGACGGATACTAAAGAGTTCGAAATTTAGAAGAAGCAATCAATTTATATGAAGATATGAATAGTCGGGGAATTTTTACCGGCAATGTTACTACAATTGCCTTGTTGAAAAGCCTTTTTTTTATTCCAAGAGAGTAGAAGATGCTATAAGTCTATTCAGTAACATGAGGAGGATGGTGTAAAGAGAGGTCTTCTTTGTGATTGTCAACCCGATCAAACTACATATGCTATTATGATTGATGGACTTTGCAAAGGGGGGCGGGTAGATAACACATAAGAGCTTTTCTTGAAATGAAAATGAGTGGCGTTTCACTGGATGTCTTTGTCTGTTATTGTTTAATTGTCGGACTATGTAAGGATAGAAAGGTAGATAAGGCCAAATAAATCTTTGTCGGAAATGAAAATGAGTGGGATTCAGCGGATGTCGTTGTTTATAGTTGATAGACTATGTAAAAAAGGAAATGTAGGTAGGCTAAGGAACTCTCATCGGAAATGTAGAGTAATAACATTTCTCTTAATTTCCTTGTCTATAATTCTCTTATATGTGTGTTTTATGGTTCTGGAAATAATGAAGGGGTTTAAAATGTATTGGAGAAGATGATTGTAGAGGGTATTTCTCCCAATGTAGTGACATTCAATAATATATTGAATAATTTTTGCAAGAGAAGAGAGAGAAAACAAGCAAATGACCTGATAAAGGTGATGACTCTGAAAGGTATGACTCGTGACCTAATTACTTACAATATTTTGATTAAAGGCCTTTGTATATAAGGTAGGATGGATGATGCACGACACATGATTTCTTTGATGGAAACTCATGGTTGTGAGGGAAATGTCTTGATGTATACCACATTGATGTATGGGTATATCAAAGCTAGAATGCTTGAGGAGGCACACAATTTGTTTTGTTGAGATGGAAGTGAAGGGTTGTTCTTCTAATGTCAAAATATATAGTACCTTAATACAAGGATTTACTCGTCTGAATGAAAGCGATAGAGTTAAAGAGCTTGTTTCGAAAATGCATTACAAGAAGATGTCACTTGACTTATCAACGCAATGTGTTTTATTGGAATGTATCAACGAGGATGAAAATTGTGAGAGTTGGATCAACTCCCTCCATGATTTCTCTTCACTTAGAAACCCCTGAGATGGCACACACTGAGTATGTAAGTTAATTACATTGATACTAATCTTGTTGTGTGCTTTCATTTATTTGTCATAGATCATGGATCAAATTATCAAGAAGAATTGTCGACAAGGTAAGTTGTTGGTGAAGTTCGTTTTTTTTAAATGATGGGATTACTTAATTCATTCTTCTCACTTAGGAAGATTTCTAACTTAAATACAACATACCTTTCACTTAGGAAATGTGGAGCAATAGCAGCAGATGTTTATCAGTCAAATTTCACAGGAGCAATTGTCAACATTGTAAGTTGTTGCGGGTGAAGTTCGTTTTGTTTTAAATGATGGGATTACTTAATTCCTTATTCTCACTTAGGAAGATTTCCGACTTATATACAATATACCTTTTACTTGGGAAATGTGGAGTAATAGCAACAAATGTTTTGTTAGTCAAATTTCACATGAACAATTGTCGACAGTGTAAGTATTTGCCGATGAAGTTTGTTTTGTTTTAATGATGGGAGTAATTAATTCCTTCTTCTCACTTAGTAAGATTTTCGACTTATATAGAACGTATCTTTCACTTAGAAAATGTGGAGTAATAGTCACAAATGTTTTAAAATTTCACTTAGGAAGATGATGTTGGTGAAGTTCATTTTGTTTTTAAATAATGTGATTACTTAATTCATTTTTCTCACTTAGGAAGATGATGATGATGAAGATGAATATGCAGAAGATGGTGAGAATGATGACAACTATTGAACACAGGAATATGGAGAATAGAGTTGCAGGATTTGAGGGCATTGACAAAATCTCGCAGAATAAAAAGATACTCAAAGTTGAAAAGGCCGAGCTTGTAGAATTGTTAATGAAAATGTATTTTAAAGTTTATCATCAAGGATAAAAGCTACTCATATATATCTTGTTAATTTTTGATATTTATCAGCATTTTAATTTCTATTTTGAATTAAAATTCAATTTTTTTTATATTTGTCAGCATCATATATTATGTTTGGAACTGATTATTGTGATTTTTTGTAATATCAATCAACATTTTAGTTTTATGTTTTCTGTTTTGAATTGAAAATTTATTTTTTGATTTGTGATAATATTTCAGCTTTTTTGTTTGAAGTAAAAACTAAGATTCTAGAAAAAGGAGTTTCTATGAATTTGTTTTAAACTTTAAATGATATTTGTCCGTATTTAGCTAGTTTTCTAATCTAAACCTTTTTTTTCGATAGAAGGGTAAGTAGAAAAGGGGTTCAATTTCTAGAGTATAATTACCTATATATGTTTGTGGTCTTGAATTATTCTTATGGTATACTAGTGAGGTTCATTTGGCATCTAATTTGTATTGAATAGACATGTTCCCTAAGAAGTCCTTACATCTCCATTATTCAGTCTGAGCTCTGACTGAAGTGATCCAAATAAAGTTAGTTTTATCGAATAGCCATTTTTCACAAGTTCGCCGCTCGCAACTTGTTCGCTAGTTCGTCGCTCGCCTATTCGCAACATTGAGCACGCCAGTAAGCGTACAATAGTTTCAAATAACATGTCATATTGTGCTCAATTTCTACTTTGAAATTGATAGTAGAAAACAAAAAACAAACAACAACATATAAACTAGTGATCTGGATCAAGGTTGGATTCAAGACCCATATCTATCAACATTAGGGACAAAAACTTTCATTTAGCCGAAACTAGCATCTCATCAGAATCTATATGTTTTACAACAATAGTTTAAAATGGGCTTGCTAAATCTGTGACTAGGAACAAGAAGTTTATGATGCAACAGGAACACCATATGTATACGAGCTTCTATGACTTCACAAACAACGAGATCAATGGAAGCATGCTACTAGACTAATTGAAGTTGGTAATAAATAATTTATTGCCAGTAATAGTGTGGGGCCGCGTATTATAACTCAACTGTAACAAAATTTTGAGTCCTCTCTTTGTCACATTTTGTTTACTATAACACCTTTAGTTGGACCTTGACTATACTCTGGATATCATATATTCCCTACTTACCTTATATCACTTGAATATGATATTTCATGTAAGAATTCCATGTTTTAATAGGGTCTTAGAATATATTTTTAAATACCTCTAAAATCGCTTGACTTGTATTTACTTCATGTTAACTAAAGGTCTATTCTGATTTCTTTATAAGAGTTCAGGAAATCCATTTAAAATTGTGAAACATTCTCCCCAAAAGCACATGAGAAGCAGCAAGCAACTAGACCATCTGTGTCTAAACCCTTATTTCTATAAATTAAACTAAGTCAAAGCTTTGACAACCAAAACAATATTTTGGAATTTTGAAGTGCTATCATTGTGGTACTAATGCTTGTTGTATTGGCTTGGCATTCTTGCTTTGTTTGTTAAGATGTTCTAAGACAAGCCTAAATGATGAAACACTTAAGATGGGGCATGAAAAGAGTTTTACAAAATCTCTTCCACAAAACACATAAGCAGATGGATACAGTTTCTTAAAGTTACTATTGTTCATACCTGAATATAATATTTCTCTTTGTAAAACTTTATTTTAGGTGATTTGTCAAATGTAAATTGCTTCTTCCCTATTCCGGTTCTAAACGATTCTGTACAATTCCGGTTCCAAACGGTTCTATAATTTCTTTAACGGTTCTGGTTCCGGTTCAGAAAATGATTCCTTAAACGGTCCGATTCTAAACGGTTACGCCAAAAAAAAAGGAACCGAGCCGTTTACCTTAAACGGTTCCGGTTCCATAAAAAATATTCCACTTCAAGAAACGTTAATAGCCCTAGAGCCGAGGATGACTCAATGTCAAGAAGGGGAGGATGATACGATCAGAGATAGGTATATCGATTCTTCCATGACAACTTTGCATCACCTCAATAAAACTGATATTCCCGTTGTTGTGGTTGGATCTAGAAAACTCATGAATACTACTTTTCGAATATCTACAACTTTGAAGTTCACCCAAAGTCCGAATCCAATGGAAGATGCTCAAAAATGCGCAACAAGTTAGTAGGTGAAAATCCAGGGGTTCATTCCCGGACATTCAAGAGTTTTTTTTTGGTTAAAAGTGATATCCATATCCGATCCGACATTGGTTGGATATACTGCTCCGATAAGACAAAATATTGGACATCCAAATGATCCGATTACATCGCACTATAGTGAGTTGTTGTTGTTTTGTAATACAATGAATGAATTGAGTCCAAATTGTGTTGTTCTTGTTTTGTTTGATTTAAGCAAGTTTCAAAACATATTCATGGACCAAAAATACAAAATGATACAACATTTTATAAACTTTTGTTGGGATCACAAAGGTTACATATCAACTATCTATTTTCTCAAAAATCCTCTGAACACATACGATCTATTTTCTCAAAAATCCTCTGAACACATACCCGCTGCAAAAACAGCTTCGACTCAAGGATACGATTAGAAATTTTGTTGAGATAATCCATGTAGAGGTTACATATCAACTATCACTGGATGTTTCTACATAAATAAAACATTTGCATAAATCAATAAGCTAACCATTGATGAAGGAAAACCTTTGGTGTAAGAGCCTTAGTCTTTAGGTGATGAGCCAGGACCTAGCCGCCCATGCGGGTCCAGTGGGCCGCCCCTGCGTGGGTCCTGTATTCCGCCCCTCCGGCTCAGGGAGTCCGCCCCTACGGCTTCCTGCGGCTGCAGCCGGCATTATTGACTCTTGACCATGCTTTACTCTTCTCTTTTCCTATAATTATCTCCTTTGCTTCAAGATAAAGGGTTTCCTTCATTCTCCAGCTGCCTCACGTTCTTCTTCTCTCCTTCCTTCTCCTTTGATCTTCTTCTTGTTTTTTCTTGGTTTACAAGAGAGTTATGTGTGGTTTTGGTTGATGATGATGTTGAGTGTTGATGTTGTGCTGTGAGAGCCAACTGAGGTGTTGGTGTTGATCTCTTCTTCTGTTTAGTTGCAGTTGTGGTAAGCTCTTCCTCTTTCTTCTTCTTCTTTATTTCTTTCTTTCTTTCTTCCTTTCTTTCTTCCTTTCTTTCTCTTTTAGCTTAGGATTCCACAAGTTGAATCTTGTGTTAGGATTTCCTAGGCATGTATTGATGTCTATATGTATATATATGTATGTGTATGATTGTTGGATGATGAAGAAGTGAAGACAATTGAGTGAAGAAACGAAGAGAAGGCGGGAATCATCTTCTGCACTGCAAGCCGCCCCTACGTGGGAGTGTCGCCGCCCCTGCGCCTCCCAGTGCTTCACCCCTGCGTCCTTCCTGTCACGCAGGTGCGTCTTGTGCAGGACCTACTAGAGTGGTATGGATCCTTTCCTTTCCTAGTATGAGTGGGTTAGTGGCATGCTAGGTGTGTGTATGAGGATAGGATGATGATGATCATGATATCGATATAAGCCGGTTATGGCTTTGAGGTTTAGTAGGTTGTTGAGGTTTATAGGTTTGATATGATCCTTATGGATCCCTTGGGTCTAGATGTGACCCCTTTGATTGATAGGAGATTTGATATCTCTTTATGCCTTGTTATTAGGCAGTGCTGTTATCCGGATTGGAGTTGATCGTGGTTGAGGATATCTTGAGGTTGAGGTAAGTCCGTAGGACTTACTTAGCTACCATCCTTATATCGGATGTTTGCATGAGTGGTGTTTGTTATATGCTTGATAGCATGCGATGTTGATTATTACCGACCTATGGTTTATTGACCTCCCATTGTAGTGGCCGTGATAACCTTTCCCTTTCATCCCGCCGTGGAGTCTGGGAGGTTCTCTGCAGTCAGGCCAGACCTGGTATACGGGATGGGTACCTCACAACTCCCTTAGGGTATACGGGAAGGTGTGCCGATACCACTCCAGTTGGCTATAGCACTCAGAGGTAGGGATTATATATTCTTCGTGTCACATATGTTCATATACACACAGACACACACACACACACACACACACATATATATATACGATTTGAGTGTTGAACTTTATAAAGATGATTAACCGGGTAAATGTGTGACAGCATGATTATGTGTTTATGATTCCATGACTTGTGTTTGTGCTTATGCATTATCTTATATATGAATGGTTAGCTAACGGTTATATACCGTGTTCTAGATGCTTTGCAGGTTAGGAGAACTGCAAACTGATCCAGATGGGGTGATCCACTGAGGGTTTCCGTACACTAGGATTCTGCGTGGGATATGGGATAGTTTTAATATGTATGGATACATGTTTTGGTCTGTACTCAGCGGTGTTTTTGTATACCTTTTGATATATGTATTACATTTTGATGTTTTGGTTTTAATCTATTTGTGCCTTGTTGTAAGATCAAGTGAACTTGTTGTCAGGCTAGGGTCAGGATCCATTGTGAGATTCTAGCCCAGTAGCGCCCCGAGTCCCACGGATTTGGGGTGTTACATGTGGTGATTGTCGAGCTATGAAGAAAGAGAGATATCTTTGACGACTAGAATGTTATGAATACGAAAGGAGAATAGGAGAGTGATTAGGGTTTCATTGAGTTATCGTTTTACTGCAGGAATGGTTGGCGCAAAAATACATATGATAATCAAGAATAACAGAGAGAGAATGGCCGGCATCCCTACGCCCCACTCACCTATGACAGAGACGGAGTAACCGGAGAAGAGTGAAGAAGCAATAGCAGACTAGCAGCCACAAATCGCTTCAGAAAAGAAGGAGAAGCGGAGGTCGTGAGTCTCGTGACTCATGAAAATGAGTATAACTGAAGCAACATAAGTATAACTCTATGATACATATTTGAAATATAGTCGGATAACGGATATCCGGGTATTTAAAAAACACGATCCATATCCGATCCGTGTATCCGAAAATTTTAAGCGGATGGGAGCGGATATAGATAGATTTCCCCTAGATCAGTCGCATATTACCGAGCCGGATACTCGGATTATTGGTGGATAGAAATTTCTTTAACACCCCTTACGCCTACTATACTTGTTTGGTTGAGGCATACGTCTTTGGGTAGGAGTTAGACGAGCCGATCGAGGATATATGTTTTTTCTTTTACGGTTTACTACGTACCTTTGGCATGATAGGAATGCCTTGGGGTTTGACCATAATAGGATCCCCAACGATGCCTTTTTTAAATTGATCAGATCCCATGTGTTCAATTTGTTACACAAGGCCTTTCCTTCCAGAGTTGGTTAGAGGTTTGCAACATAGTGGAGTGTGACTTCTTGGTCTATTTTACTAGCTTGTATGATTGTTTGTACCGGACCTGACTTTGCATGTTGATGGCTATGCCGAAGATGGGTGGGTCTTGTTCTGAGGTTTTGCGATTGTTGGCTCTTTGGGTCTTAGTCTACTAATGACATAACCGAAGGTGGATGGATCTCTAGAGTATTGCAAGTTAATGCACGTGATGTTTTGTTTTTCGAGGGTTTTTATACTCTAGGAGCTTGCATGCCCACCTTGAGTAAGTTTTTGTTTGTTCTAGCCCTTTAACACCTCCCAACACAAGTGTCTCATTTCGTGAAATGTGAATCATTTTTCAAGCAATAAAAACTATTGTCAATATTATATTGAACATTATAATTTTTTGAGGTTCTTTCTTGAAAGTTGACATTAATGTTTCTTTTCTTCCGTCGTGTACATTTTGAAACTTTTTTTTTAATCAAGTTTAGGAATGTCTTCATTACTTTCTTCTAGTCGAGTTTAGTTATCTCATGAAATTCTAAAATTGAAATTTTTTTCATATGTTGATTAATCTTGAACCACATTTATTGATACCGCCACTCAATGGCTCAATGCAAATGCCATTGGGAAGAATAGAAGGAAGTACGCCATGATCTTTGCATTCTCCGCCACAGTTTATTTCATTTGTCTTGCAAGGAATGCCAAATTCTTTGACAACAAGCTTGTGCCGGCTACCACCACCATCAAGATCATCACAAACCATGTGTTCTTACTTATTGATAATGAATTTCCTAACAATGCTTGTGATAGACTTTAATGCTCTTGATTGATTTGTCTTGTAATTGGATTGTAACCTTGCATGGTACTGTTCACGTGGAGATACCGAGAGTATTGAGAGACATTGCCCCAGGTTAGGGTTAAGCTTGCCTTGGTCATGGATGGGTAAGTAGTAAACCTGGTGTATGTTGTTTGGTCTTTGTACGTTTTGTTGTTGGACATATGGTCTACACATGACATATGAAAGGCTTATCTTTAATCGAATTAACCATTATCTCTTAACCACATTTATTCTTCTTCTTTTTTTTTTCTTATTCTTACACTTCATGTAACAAAATTCAATACACTAGTTGTGCAAACCATTTGAAATTCTCACCAATACGAATATTGGATAAAAGAAGTTGTTGTTTAAACTTATCGAATCTTCTTTTGACAAATCTTCAACTATTTCTTTCAATATATATATCCTACCTTAGCCACTTGTATTAGAATAATGGTTATTTTTCTCAAGTTATACTTCAAGTGTGATGTGTATAATATAATTTGGGATTGATTAACTGAAAATGGATTAAAAAAAAACTTAATAATAGGTGAAATTAATTTGCATATGGAAAAAAGAACGTACAAAATACCCACCAAACAACATAATAATTGTTTTGTCAACATGAACATCGTAACTATTAAAAAATAGTTATTTGTTTTGTCAACTACACTCAAAACACCAAACTAAGTTATAATTGGTGTTATTAACAAAACTCAAAACGCCAAAATAAGGTGTTTGATATTGTCAACAACACCACCAACACCAAAATGATTTGTTTAGGTATTGTCGACAACACCATAACCCCAAAGTAAAAGTGTTTAGGTGTTTTCATTAACACCACAATACTAAATTAAGATGTTTAGGTGTTCAACAACACCTAACACAAAAATAAGGTGTGTAGGTGTTATCAACAACACTATAACATCAAAATAAGGTACTGTATTTGGTGTTGTCAACCACGCCACAAGAATAAATTAAGGTGTTTTGGTGTGCCAATAACAATAAAACATTAAAAATAAGACGTGTAGTGTGTTGTCAACAACACTATAATACAAAAATAAAGTATTTGGTGTTGTAAAGAACACCTTATATTGGTCTTAAAGTATTGTCAACAACACAAAATAAATTAAGGTGTTTAAGTAATGTCAACAACATTTATGACTCCAAAATAAAGTGTTTAGGTGTCAACAATACCACAACACCAAAATAGGGTGATTAATTAAATGTTTTTAACAAAACCACAAACATCAAAATAAGGTGTTAAATTGTTGTCAACAACACCACAACCTCAAAAGTAGTTTAGGTATTGCGATCAACACCACAATACTAAATTAAGGTGTTTAGTTTCCGTCAACAACAACACTCAAAACACAAACATAAGGTGTGTAGATGTTGTCAACAACACTATAACACCAAAATAATATATTTTGTATTGTTAACACTTAACAATACCACAAACACATTATTTTGATGTTTAGGTATTGTCAACAACACTCCAAATCTTGTTCGATTTCTATTTTTTATTATTCTTTTTTGTTTGAAAAAAAATACAATTTGTGTTTTTTTTAAAAATCGATTCAATGTTGACGAAGAAGGAGAAATCTCTTGATTTTGTTAAGAATTTAATCCGATCAAGTAACTGAAGTTGATTTTTTTTTGTTTTGAAAAAGAAAGAAGAGTTTTTGATGGTAAGGTTTTTTAAGGTTTAGGTTGAGAGATAAGTTAATTAATCCAATTAATACATTAGATGACTTGTGAGTTTAGGTGGCTATCAAGTTATGTGTCAGTAGATGATTTTCCGACAAAGTTACACAGAAGTGTGACAATGGTTACATATGATGTATAATAAACAATCACATAACAACAAAGTAGAGAATCTCTCAATTCCCAAAACACTTTAAAGTAAGATTTTCCCCATACTATACCTAGTGGAGATCCACCAAAAAGTATTGAGATCCCCACCCTAACCCATAAGACAAAAGCCCTTTACACATCAGAATCACACTTTTCACCCTTAGCATGCACTAATTAGTATTACCACCCTCCTAAGTAAAGCATGCAATGCACTGTCGATGGACGTAACCTTATTACATGATAGAACAGCCGCCTTGGTTGTCGTCGTAGTCATGGTAGTCGTGGTTGTTGTTACGGTGGACGAAGAACGGATCAGGCGGCGGTGGGAGGGTAGAGTAACCGGGATGTGTATATGAAGAGTACATTGGTTGAGAATAGAGTGATGATGTACTAATACTTGGTTGTGCAATGCTGTAACATACTCCGTACATCGGTGCCGGAAAATGAGTTGCCGGTGCTGGTGCCGGTGGGTACGGATACATTGGATGATGAATTGGAGGCGAGTTAATAATGGGTTTGGGTGTTGATGAATCGGTTTGACTCGGTTCGGTTATAGGAGGCGGTTGTGATTCGGCCACTTTACCGCCGTCGCCGGAGCTCAGACCCTCGCCGTTCTTCCCTTTCTTCTTATTCTTCTTCTTCTTTTTACCTTCGGTGTTATTCCCGCCATCCTGACTGTTTGGATCCGATGGTGTCGGATTCTCGGGTTCTTTTGGCTCCGGTGTCGGATTCTCGGGCGCTTTTGGTTCAGGTTCAGCATCAGGTTTTAGGTTCTCATCGGGTTTAGTTTTTTCACCTTCAGTAGAACTATCCTTGGCTTCGGGTTCCGGCTTCGGCTCCTTCGGCTGCTCCTCTTTCGGGGTTTCCGGCCACAGTTCGGCGTGTTTTCCGGACTTGTTGAGTTTCTTGATCAGTGTATCAGCGGTTACGTTTCCTGTCACTGTTACCTTTTGATTCCGCGAGTCTATTGCTGACATATAAACCCCTGAAATATATTCAAAAACATTACTCATATATTTACATACTATATATATAACCAATATGTAAAAAAATCTACAAATTTTAAAATTACTCCTACACAAATTATTATCTATTAAACCAACTACGAAAAAACTAAACCTACTTATATTTTTAACCTAATATATATATATATATATATATATATATATATATTATCAACATGTAAAAAAATCTACAAATTTTATAATTACTCGTACACAGATTATTATTTGTTAAACCAACCTACTTATATTTTTTACCCCCAATTGGTTTGTGGTTCGTGTTAACCAACCTACTTTTATATATATATATATATATATATATATATATATATATATATATATATATATATATATATATATATATTTGTTTTGTGTGTATAAGTACCGTCGATGCTGTGGAGGACTTTCTTGACCTTTTTCTTGCAACCTTCGCAGTGGATTCGGACTCTCAAGTGCCATGTCTAGGATGAAGTTGAGTAAGAAGAAGATTAGACGATTTTGTTGACAACCATATACAAAGATATAGATATAGAGATAGGCACATAAGATATACCTCGTACTTCAAAGGCTGAGGAGTGTTTTCAGATGGTGCTGCCATGAATATGGTCAAGTTGAAAGCAATGAGAGAATTTGATACCTTAATGTGAAGGAAAGGAGTGTATTGTGAAAGTGTCTGCACAACAATTGAGTCTTTAAGAGGAAAAAAGAAGTTGGAATGAAAAGGAAGGACAGAGGGAGCCAGCTAAGCACACAAAAAAAAAAGGCTTAAGTAGTAATTAATTAAACGATTGGGTCTAATTGGATGCTTAATTGCTTATTTGGACTTATTATAAGCAGTCTTTATCAGAAAAGGAGTCACTTTTTAGTTTCTATTATATTACATAGCCGAAATAATTTATATCGTAATTTAAGGTTCATGTGATTAGAGGTTAAATTATAAATTATTTAAACAAACTTTTCAAATTTAATAAAAAAATATATAGCGCAAGGTATCGACCACTAATTCCAGTACGGAGTTCATACCCTTTTTTTTATTTTATATTTTTTTTATCTATTAGTTCAAATTATTTGAGAGTAGTGCAAAAATAACATGAAGTGTCGTCGTTTGATATGATTCTTAGGATAGTTTTTAGTTCAAACTTTATGTACAATTTGTTCAAATTTGTTTATCTATGTATTCAAATTATTTGTACAACTAATTCATATATTTTTATTGATTTTTCTATAAGTTTAAAATAAAATAAAATATGAATTAATAATATAAAATGTTTGAATTAATAGAACACTCTATATATAACTAATAGTATAAAATTTTAAGCTAACAAGTACTATCATGAACATGTATTAATAAAGTTTGTATTTCATAAAACTAAAAATTGAGAATATATAGTGTAAAAATGACATGAAATGGTAGCGTAAAATATGTAAATTAAATTAACAAAAAGTTAAATTGTTGGTTTAAAAAATTTAAACAAACTTTTTTTATTAGAAAAAAAGGGCAATATTCATGTATGAAACACTTTCGGTAAAGGGGTATGAAGCGTCGTTGTACAGACACATCACACATGTCTATTTTTATGAACACTTTTTTTGTACGTGTACATTTTCCAAATATTTTGATTATACAATAGTTCATATATTTTTACTAATTTTTCTATAAGTTCAAAATAAAACATAAAATAATATATAAAATATTTGAACTAATAGAATAAATTATATAACTAATAGTATAAAAGTTTTGAACTGGAAAGTATTATAATGGATATATATATATATAAAAGTTGAATTGTTATTGTAAAAAATTTTAAAATAATTTTAAATTGAAAAAAAAGTGTAATGTTTTGGTATGAAACACTTATGGGACAGAAGTATGAAGTATCGTTGTATTGACACATGTCCAGTTCTTTTTTATGGACACTTTTTTAGTTTGAAATTTGTGTACAATTTTGCTCAAACATTTTGATATATCAGTTCAAATTATATATACAACAACTCAGACATTTTACTAATTTTTTTATAAGTTAAAAATAGAACATGAACTAATAATATAAAATATTTGATAACATAAAACACTCTATATAATTAATAGTATAAAAATTTTAAACTAACAAGTATTATAATAAATATAAATTAATAAAATTTGTGTTTTATAAACATTACTTAAAATAGTGCAAAAATAACATAAATTGATAGCCTAAATACGTGAACTAAATTAATAAAAAAGTTGAATTATTATTACAAAAAATTTTAATTATAAATGTAACAACTATGATTTAAATTTTCCAATAACAATATTGTTTTCCTACAAAAACTTATATATTATTTCTTAGAATAAATCTTATTTCATATTGTATTCGCACTAATAGTTCATTTTAGGTGGATTTTCAAGAAAAAAATGAACATTCTATTCATATATTAACTAACATTTCATATAATACTAACATACAATTCATCACTCCCCACCTTGATCCGTATCGGAAGAACCTATTTCACCGAATTATTCTCTTTTAACCTAAAAACAAATTCAATTAGTTATTAGTATTCTAATCGATAACAATTTATAGATGCTAAATTTAGGATACACTTCGTAATTAGAAAGTTAATAGTAGATTAATTTGATGCTATATTAAAAATTAATTTAAATCTATAATTTCATAAAAGTTACTGTTTCAAAAGGCAAACGTGACCGGGTTTTGAATTGTGCGCAATGGGTAAATGGGAACATATACACTATGTTGTTCAAGTAACCATGCAAAAAGCGTCTATTTTATATATGAAAGTGATAACTGTGCAAAGACTTGAAATAGTAAGATGCAAACAATATGATTAGTAGCAAAGTTAACCACAAGATTAAGGCGTCCACATAACCCATCCCAAACTGTTGAGAGATGTCATTAGTAACAAAAGATGCTTTATGTTTGTAAGATTTGAGTAGGAGGAGATGGGTGAAAGGGGAAAAGTCCGGTTTAGTTGTTGGTCTAGGAACAAGGACCGGGTTTGGACTCTTTTGGAGAGTGGGGTGACTCGAAAATTCGGTTTGTCAGTAAAAAAGTCGATTACGAAATAATATTGTATTGTATTCGGCTTGATAACAAATATAGTTATAAGATGTTTGTATACTATAGTTAACAAGCATAAGGTTTATATATAACGTAAAAGAATATATAAGAAGGGATATCATTATATCAATAAACAAGGAAAGGATGCGTGGTTTGTAAGGAAGGAGATGAACATCGGGGAGAAACACAAATGGAAGGTGATGAGTGTTGCGATATCATTTCCAGTTAGGATTGCTGAATCTTCTTTACTCCCCCGAGTTGGAGTGGATGTTGGAGAAATCCAACTTCGTGAGAAGGATATGCAATTGCTTGGGATGTAATTGTTTGGTGAAAATGTCGGTGCGTTGTTCAGTAGTCGATATGTATTTGGTCATGAAGGTATCACTTTGAACCTTTTCTCGGATAACATGACAATCTCTCTCAATGTGTTTAGTTCATCTGTGGAAGATGGAGTTTTATGTGATGTGGAGGGAAACCTTATTGTGACGATGAAATGGAAGGTGGTGTGATGAATGTAATAACACGAATTTTTGATTACACGATCGATTTTTCGTAGTCGTTTATTTTCTGAATTGTAGGTTTCAGTTGAATTAGAGATAGCAATTTAATTCGGGAATTAGTCACTATATATTTAATGGATAACCGATACAATTATTTCGAGGATTTCTAGTAATATATTTTATTTGGAATTTTGAGGACTAAATCGAAGAGTTATCGATATTCAATTGGTTGAAGAAAATATCAAGATTTGGTCAAACTTGTTAAATAAGTTGAGGAAAATAACGAGACGTGACGCACCGTGAGAGCAATATTTTGAAATGGAGCTCTCACAATAGCTCTCACAATTAACGCCTTTCTTTTTTAAATCCGTTATTTTTTTTCTTCTCCCCACTGATTTTAGAAGATCCTCTTGGAACGTTAAAAATTTTCAGGATTTTGCTATCTCACATCCATTATTCAGTAAGTCTGATAGTTTGAAATTTTGTATAAATAGAGGGAGAGTTTGAATCTATATACTCTACTAAAGCAGTATACATTAACGCTGACGTGGCGCGCTGTGAGAGAAACATAAATTTATTAGCCTTTTGGTTAAATTCAAGTATAATTTTTATTAAAATCGGCTTAATATCTGTTTTGTGGGTAGTTGATCTACTGTTTTGTGGGTAGTTGACCTATTGTTGTGGTACTTGTTCGCTGGTTTTACACACCTCTAAACTCCTATCAAAAGAGATAGAAATCCACAGGCTGCACAAAACGATGAGCCTGCTTTAAATTTATATTTCCGTATATCTACTCAATGCAGCAAACCCACAATATATGGATCGGATGTAGCAATGAGCAGTATTCCGGAGTCGATCTCAGGGACTAAGTTAAATTGACAATGAAATTGATCAAAAATAATAAAGATATAAAATGAGAGGGGATTGGAAAAGATAAGGAAAAGAAGGATTAAAAAGGATTTGAAAAGGTTTTGTGGATTCGCAATCAATTTCCTGAATCGATAGAAAGTCAAAAAAACAAAGAAAAACAAAAAGTTCAAATGAAAAATATGCAATTCCAGGGATTCAAGATCATTATTTATACATATGGACTCAAGATATATGAAAACTCACGCGGCTTGTATAAAGAATGAAACGCTTTGGATGAATGTTTCTTAACCTATGTTCTTTTACAATGACGTCTCAAGAACACAAAGGTCCGCAACCTAAAATCTATAGCTTTCAAGATAATGAGGGAGAAATATATAAACAAACCTTATTCTTTCAATCAAGGAAACACAATAACCATTTACAGTTACGTCTCAGAAATTATTGACTCAATGGAAGGAATAATGACACACTCAATCCAATAAAGATTAATCCTTTATTACCTAGAAACAGATTCTCTTATGTATATAAATAGGAATATCTCAGTTACGACTCAATTCCCACTTAGGTTAAAGTGGTTTAGATTAAGTCTAAACTTGCAAAAACCAAACATTTCCATAGGATTTAAAGCGATTTAACAATTATAGGGAACAATCCCTCATTGATCTTTGTATAAACACATCTTCTACTCTTCCCTGGAACCTCAAGGTTCTAGCCAATAACAATCATATCAAACAAACAAAACATAAAAAAGAAAGAAAAACTCAACTTCAATGAATAAAAACCTGGAATCTTCTCAAATCTCAACTCAACAATCTCTTCCAAACAAATCTCAATGCGAAAGTCTCAAACTTTGATCTAAACTAACTAAACTATGAAGAACAATGGTGAAGAAGAAAAAAGACAGGGTAGGAGACGGCTCCTCCCTTCTAGGGTAACTTTTGGGTGACTCCCAGCAAGCGCACATTGGAATGAATCCAAGACTTCTTTTTATAACAAAAACCTAGCTAAAATACATTGGGCCTAAAAGGAAAAAGCCCGTAAACAAAATCTAACGCTCAGGGAAGAATCTCGGGTGGGATCTCAGCCGATATGGGTCAACGTCGGGGCCGAGATTTCGTCTTCGATCTTCAGTGTCATGGATCTCGGTCAAGTCACCCGAGATGCCACCCGAGATGCCGACCGATATATTTCAATAGAAGCTTCCAAGCCTTCCATCTCGGATCGAGATAGGTTGATCTCGGCCGAGATGCTCCTTGGCCGTTCCCTTCGTGCCTTTAGCTTGATTCCTAGCCCTTTCGCGTGCACGTATTCTCGCTCCAATGCATCCACTTCGAGGCTTGATCCTCAAATACGTCATTTTAGCTCCAAAATGTGTCAAATCACCTATAAAGCCACACATAGTGTGTGTAGACAACTATTCTTGCAAAGTAGAACTAAACAAGCATAAATGACACAAACTAAGGCTAAAACATGAATGCGGAAAGGGGAAATCTACCTAAATGCGGTAGTTGACCTACTATTTTTGTGGGTCGTTGACCTACTGTTTTGTTGGTCGTTTACCTACTATTTTGTGGGTCGTTGACCTATAGTTTTGTAGGTAGTTGACCTATAGTTTTGTTGACCTACTATTTTAACATACATATACTTTCATCAAAAAAGAAAAAGAAAAATACACATATAACAAATTACTCTCGTATTAAAATCTAATCATATATATATGTATATATATATATATATATATATATATATATATATATATATTAAAATACCCGAGCAAGGCTCGGGCACTAAACTAGTTGGTTAGAAAATTTGTATCATGGTTTCCAATATGTTACTATTCTTTTTCTCCTACCTCCAAACCCTAACCCTTACCTTTCCCGGCCACCTTGGTAGCCAACCACCACCTAAACTCGCAAACCCTCACCATCCCGAGTCACCCTTGACAAACTTGAAACCGGAACCACTCTCTCGTTCGAACCAGTCCGCCATGTCTCTATTGGAGAAGACCACTAGTCGCCTATCTCATTGCCGCTGGAAGAGACGCTAGGAAAGACATGTTGATGCGAGAGCCGCAACGGGTCGCCCTACTCCTGCCTACCCGAACCAGCGAGCCCAGATTTTGCCCATCCTTGGACCGTCGAGCACCCTAGTCACTTGAGAAGACCAACCGCCACCTTCTCTCGACCCCAAACTAGAACTTCGTCGGCTTCAAGCTTTCGAACTCGCCGGAGAAGAAGCTTGTCGATCCATCTGCTCGATAAATGTTTTCTTTTATTGAATTGATTTAAGGTTTTGAAATGAGTATTGTTGGCTAGAAACCTTATGTGGTTCCAAGGTAGTTAGAGAATTGTTTATACCTTGGATTATGATGGATTGATTGCTCTTATTAATAGGTTGTACAATTCGCTTTAAATGCTTTGGAAAAGTTTGGTTTTTGCAAGTTTAGATTGATCTAAACCACCTTAACCTAAGTAAGAATTGAGTCGTAAGTGAGATATTCTTGTTTAGATACATAAGAGAACTTGTTCCTTATTGGATAGAATGTGCCATTTTTTCTTTGGCAATCATTCATGAGACGTAACTGTAAAGGATTATTGTGTTTCCTTGATTGAAAGAATAAGGTTTGTTTGTTTATTTCTCCCCCTTTACCTTGAAAGTTATAGGTATTAGGTTGCGGACCTTTATGTTCTTGAGACGTCACTGTAAAACAGCATAGGTTAAGAAACATTCATCCTGAGCCCTTCAACCTTATATATATATGCCACGTGAAAATCCATTCCAATTGTAACACCCCGAATCCGTAGGACTCGAGGTGCTACTGGGTTAGGATCTCACAATGGATCCTGACCCTAGCCTGACAACAAGTTCACTGGATCTTACAACAAGGCACAGATAAATTAAATACAAAACATGAAACTGATATATATATATATATATATATATATATATATATATATATATATATATATATATATATATATATATATCAGAAGGTAATACAAGAGTACCGCTGAGTACAAATAAAACATAACTGTACAACAAAAGATCCCAATTAATATCCCCGATAACGACCCAGTGTACGGAGCCCTCAGCGGATCACCCACTCTGGATCACTCTGCAGCTCTCCTAACCTACAAAGGATCTACAACACGGTATAAAACCGTTAGCTAACCATACGCATATATAAGAAGATGCATAAGCACGATCACACACCAATGAATAGTAAACACATCACCATGCTATAACACATTTACCCGGTTTATTATCTTAATAACGTCCAATCACTCAAGCGTATATATATATATATCAATAGGAATATATGTGACACGAGGAATATAACCCTCGCCTCTCGAGAATGGTGCCAGCTGGAGTGGTGATCCGGTCCCACCTCCCGTGTACCCTATGGGAGTGGTGTAGGTGGCCGGCCCACTGAACCAGACTGGCCTACCCGTAGAGAACCTCCAGACTCCCAACGGGATGAAAGGACAAGTTGTCCCGGCCCTACAATGGGAAGTCACTAAACCATAGGTAGGTAATCATCACAACGCATGTTATCAATCATATAACACACACCACTCATGCACACATCCAATATATGGATGGTAGCTAAGTAAGTCTTATGGACTTACCTCAAACTCAGAAGTAGTCTCAACTACGATCAACTCTCAACCTGGTCCACTCCAATCTGGAGGACAACACTGCCCAGTAACAAGGCATAACAAGATATCAAACTCATATCCATCAAAGGGGTCACACCTAGACCCAAGGGATCCATAAGGATCGTATCCTAACTCATAAACCTCAAAGCCATAACCGGCATATACGATATCATGATGATCCTCATTCTATCCTCCTATACGTACCTAGCATGCCACTAAACCGCTCATACTAGGAAAGGAAAGGATCTACCTTACTCTAGGTAGACCCGGGACAAGACGCACCTATGTGACAAGAGAGACGCAGGGGCGGAACAAGGCAACACGCAGGCGCGGCGATGCTCGGCCGTAGGCGCGGTGACAGTGGCCGCAGGCAAGCGCAGGCGCTGTGACACGGCTCCCGCAGGGGCGGCGTCTTCCAGGCGCGGGGGCGGAGACAGTGCAACGTGTGATCCCTCGATTCCTCTTCGGCTCTTCACGTGATCAAATCACGTCTTCTCTCATCCAAAATCAAGCACATACATATACATACATAAACCAACATCAATATACCTCAACATGCATCTAATCCTAAGCTAGGAAGAGGAATCAAGGAAGAAGAAAGGAAAGAGAAACAAAGAGCTCACCTCTACTGCTGGTCTAAGCAAGGAAGATCCACAACCACTAGCTCAGCTGGCTTCCAAGCTCAGCAGCAACATCTAACATCATCATCAACCACAACAACACACAACTCTCTTGCAAACTCAAGAAAACTCACACAAGATCAAGAAGGAGAGAAGGAGAAGCAAGAAGGACGTGAATTGGCTGGGAAAGGAAGTGGAAACCCTTGATCACGAGCCAAGGACGAGGCTTAAGAAGGAAGGAAGAAAAGAGTAAAGCAAGTCAAAGGTCAACAAAGCCGGCTGCAGCCGCAAGAAACCGCAGGGGCGGTTCCCTGAGCCGCAGGAGCGGAACAACAGACGAGCCGCAGGGGCGGCCTCACGGACCCGCGTGGGCGGCTAAGGCCGAAACTAACTCCAAAGACTAAGGCTCTTACACCAATGTGTATAAATAATGATCTTGAATCCTTGGAACTACATTTCTTTCCATATATTCATTGTTTGTTTTTCTTTGTTTGCATTTGATATTCAATCAATTCAGAATAATTGATTGCGAATCCACCAAAACTTATATAACATTTTTGACCTTCTTCCCTTTCTTTTCCAATCCCTTCTTATTTTGGGTCTATACTATTCTAGATCATTTTCATTGTCATCTAACTTAGTCCCTGAGATCGACCTCGGAATACTTGCTCATTATTGCGATTGATCCATACACTATGGGTTCGCTGCAATTGAGTAGATATCACAAGATTATAAATTTAAAGCAGACTCGTTGTTTTGTGCATTATGTGGATTTCTATCTTTTGATAAGAGTTTATAGGTGTGTAAAACCAGCGAACAGTTACGTCCTAGCCCGTGACATCCCGAGTTCCTAGAATTTGGGGTGTGATAACATAGATACCTTGTTGTCAATAGGTAAATTAGAGATGTTGAGGTATTGAGTTTGTTGCTCTTTTGATCCTCGCATATCAAGAACCTTCATCCTCTTGCTTTTGTTGTTGTCAAGTGGAGTTCTTATCTTGCTTCTATTTACTGCATTATTCAAATGTACGGAACTTTTATTATAGATTATACAACTACACTTGGGACAGTTGGTTTTTTTTATTTATAACGGAAAGCGGTTAGGTTGGTCTACCTCATAGAGGTAGTCCAACCTAAAGCAGACTTGCAGATGAGAACACGAAGTTCGAAATCATCAAAACAAACCGGTGTTGGGTGTCGAGATTTCCAACTAGGTCAACCGGTCAGAAACACTGTTAATTTCTCTAAAAACATGCATGATTAGACTTCGTTACAGAATCAAAGATTCAATGGGGTCGGATAAAATCATCTTGACATCCCACGAACAACTCTACAAACCAAAGAGTGCCTTGATGACACACAAACCGTCACCCTCGATTTCGATCGTTTTTGTTTGCAATTTGATAGCTTTTTGTAACCTAGATTTAAGAGAAAATGCTTATGATTTTAGCACCGAATTAAAATGATTTTTTTTTGCATCAAAAGTAATAACCTCTCCATTGTGTTCCGAATAAAAAAACCGATGGAGGTAGCCCCAAAATCAAGTATCGAGCCATCGAAATTAAGTTTGTGAAAACCAAGCTTTGTTTTTTCATTTGATGTTATTTTTTCCGTTTGGTATTGTTTTTATTTTTTATGTGGGTCTTATGTCATAGTCATCCTCGTCTTTGACAGTTTTTTGTCATTCTTAGATTTGATTCTTAATAAAAATAGTTGTTTTATTAAATGAGTCAAAAGACTCATCATTAAAAAATAGTTTTGTTTCTAGAAAACCAAATACCCCACCGAATAGTGACACGATGTAACACCCCAAATCCGTAGGACTCGAGGTGCTACTGGGCTAGGATCTCACAATGGATCCTGACCCTAGCCTGACAACAAGTTCACTGAATCATACAAAGGCACCAATAGATTAAAACAAAACATAAAACTGATATATATATATATACATATCAAAAGGATGATACAAAGTATTGCTGAGTACAAAGTCAAACAGAAATCCGTACAATATAATAACCCAAAAACCCACGATATCGCCCAGTGTACGGAACCCTCAACAGAGCACCCCTCTGGATCACTCTGCAGCTCTCCTAACCTGCAAAGGATCTACAACACAGTATAAAACCGTTAGCTAACCATACACATATATAAGAAGATGCTACAGCACAAACACACATCAATAATATTAACACCTCATCATGATATCACACATTTACCCGGTTTATTATCTTTATAACGTCAAGCACTCAAGAGTATATAAATCGGTATATGAAAATATGTGACACGAGGAATGAATATAATCCTCGCCTCTGCGTGCAATAGCTAGCTGGAGTGGTATCAACGCACTTTCCCGTATACCATATGGAGTGGTAGGTGCCCTTCCCGTATACCAGAACTAACTAGCTTATAGAGAACTTCCCAGACTCCACTACGGGATGAAAGGTAAGTTGTCACAGTCACTACAATGGGCGGTCAATATAACATAGGTCGGTAATGAACCATATCGCATGCTATAAATCATATAACAAACACCACTCAAGCATACATCCAATATGAGGATAGTAGCTAAGTAAGTCTTATGGACTTACCTCAATCTCAGAAGTCGTATCACTACGATTAGCTCTCACTCATGTCCACTCCAAACTGGAGGACAACACGGCCTATACAAGGCATACATATATATATATATATATATATATATATATATATATATATATATATATATATATATATATATATATATATATATATATATATATCAAACTCCTATCACACAAAGGGGTCACACCTAGACCCAAGAGATCCATAGGGATCATATCCAACTCGTAAACCTCAAAGCCCTAACCGTCATATCTATATCATACTCATCAACATCCGATACCTAGCATGGTACTAGTTCCCTCATACTAGGAAAGGAAAGGAGCTACCCCACTATAGGTAGTCCCGGGACAAGACGCACCTGCGTGATCAAGGAACGCAGGAGCGGAACAGGTAACCCTCAGGCGCGGCAGGGAGCAGCCGCAGGCGCGGTAACAAGGGGCGCAGGTAACGCAGGCAAGGCGCGGGCGCTGCGGCACTGCTTCCCCAGGGGCGGCGGCTTCTAGGCGTGGGGGCGGCATCTGTGCAGAACGTGAACCCGCAACTTCTCTTTGGCTCTTCACGTGATCAAATCACGTCTTCCCTCATCCAAAACCACACACATACAAATACATACACATTCCAACATTAATCTATGATCAATACATCTAATCCTAAGCTAAGGAAGGAAGAATCAAGGAAAGAAAGCAGGAGAAGCAAGAACACTTACCACCTGTGTGGTCCTAGGCTGCAAGGAGAGATCACACACCTCAATAGCTGGCTTCCAAGCTCAGCATACACATTAGCTCATCAACCAACATCAACCATGTAACACCCCAAATCCGTAGGACTCGGAGTGCTACTGGGCTAGGATCTCACAATGGATCCTAACCCTAGCTTGACAACAATTTCCCTGATCTTACAACAAGGCACCAATAGATTAAAACAAAACATGAAACTGATGTATATATATATCAAAAAGGTAATACAATGTACCACTGAGTACAAACAAAACCATATTGTACAACAAAAGAACCCATATCCCCGATAACTCCCTAGTGTACGGAGCCCTCAGCGGATCACCCACTCTGTGTCACTTTGTAGTTCTCCTATCCTGCAAAGTATCTAAAACACGGTATAAAACCGTTAGCTAACCTACTCATATATAGGATTATGCTAGAGCACAAACACACATCAGAAATCTTAACACCTCATCATGCTTTCACACATTTACCCGGTTCATTATCTTTATAAAGTTCAGCAATCAACTCATATATAAATATCCATATAAACATATGTGACACGAGGATATAACCCTCGCCTCTGGGTCCAATAGCCAGCTGGAATGGTGCCTGGAACACTACTCTGTGTACCCTAAGGGAATGGGGAGTGCCCGAACCGTTTACCAGGTCTGGCCTGCCTACAGAGAACCTCCCAAACTCCCGGCGGGATGAAAGGGCAAGTTATCACGGCCCTACAATGGGCAAGCAATATACCATAGGTCGGTGACCATCATAACGCATGCCATAAACATATAACAAACACCACTCATGCACAACATCCTATAAAGGAATGGCAACTAAGTAAGTCCCACGGACTTACCTCAACCTCGTAGTCGTCTCACTGGATCAACCCTCAACTCATTCCACTCCAAATTGGAGGACAACACGGCCTATACAAGGCATACATATATATCAGACTCCTATCACACAAAGGGTCACACCTAGACCCAAGGGATCCATAAGGATCATATCCAACTCGTAAACCTCAAAGCTGTAACCGGCATAACTATATCATGAAGGACGTGAAGCTGGATTGGAAATGTGATGAAACCCTTGCTCAGCAAGGTAAAACGAAGGAAGTAAGGAAAGGTAAAGCACGAGTCAAAAGAGTCAACAAAACCGGTTGCAGCCTTTGGAAACTGCAGGGGCAAGTTTCCTGGCCGCAGGGGCGGAACAACAGGGGAGCCGCAGGGGCGGCCTCACAGAACCGCGGGGGCGGCTAAGGCCAAAAATAGCTCCCAAAACTAAGGCTCTTACACCTCACCCCTCTAAAAACAAGTTTCGTCCCGAAACTTGTAAAATCCTCAAACCACTCGGACTCACAAGCAGAGGTACAACTCTCTTTATAACCTCAAACATAAGCATGGAGAAAACCATCCACTCCAGCAACAAACTATACTATCCAGGGCCTAGTGGAAAGCCATCTCTAGCCAATCAGAACATACCACAATAGCATGGAGGAAAGAACCAACTCCAGCTATAAACAAAATCATGCTAGCACAACAAGATCTAATAAGATCATAACCACAACAAAGCTAGCATGAAATAACATATCATAGCATATAAGCATGTAAGCACATAAGACTCACCAAGCTAGTACTAAGATCTACTCGGTGATCCTACTGGTGCACCTATCTCGGCATAGAAATCTGGATAGTTCCTCTGGATACTAACCTCAGTCTCCTATGTAGCCTCCTCGTGTCCTCGTCTCGACCACTGTATCCTCAACATAGGAATGTCCTTCGAACGCAGGCATCTCATACCTCGTTCTAGGACTGCAATAGGATGCTCGGCAAACGTGTGGTCTGGCTCAACCACCAAATCATCATAACTCACGATGTGTCTCGGATCTGGTATGTACTCCCTCAGCCGAGACACATGAAATACAGGGTGAACACCCTCTAATCTCGGAGGCAAGGTTAATCTGTAAGCTGCGCTCCCAACCCGGTCCAAAATCTCGAACGGTCCGACATATCAGGGGCTCAACTTCCCCTTAATGCAAAACGCCTAACACCTCGTGTCGGGGACACTCTCAGCCACACATGGGCTCCAACTCTGAACTCTAGAGGTCTACGCCTCCTATCAGCATATGACTTCTGATGGCTCTGCGCAGTCAGCATACGCTCTCTGATCAATGCTACTCGAGACATATCATCCTGAATCTGATCAGGTGCCAAACCACTAATACTACTATGCTCATCCCAGCTTAACGGGGTACGGCATCTCTGTCCATACAGTGCCTCATATGGGGCCATCCCAATCGATGCATGCCAGCTGTTGTTGTATGAGAACTCAACGAGTGGGAGATGATCCGTCCACACCTGTCCCCAATCCAACACACAAGCTCGCAGCATATCCTCCAGCGTCTGAATGGTCCTCTCTGACTGACCATCTATTTGAGGATGAAACGCAACCATGAAGTGCAAACTAGTCCCCAGGACAGTCTGAATCTGCTGCTAGAATCTCGAGGTAAATCGTCCATCTCTATCTGAGACAATCGTCCTCGGTACCCCATGGAGTCTCACTATCTGCCTAGTGTACTCCTCAGCTAATCTACTCACTGGCCACGTCTCCCTGATAGGAATAAAACGTGCCGTTTTCGTCAGTTTGTCTACTACAACCCAGATGGCATCAAAACTCCGGCTCGATCTCAGCCTAGTAACAAAATCCATGGTGACGTCCTCCCACTTTCTCTGTGGAACAGGAAGTGGATGGAGCTCGCCTCCAGGTCTGAAATGCTCTATCTTGACCTGTTGACAGGTCGCACACTGAGCCACAAATCTTACCACATCGGGCTTCAGCCCTCCCCACCAGTATGAACGTCTCAAATCCTGATACATCTTACTCGTACCTGGATGTACCGAGTAAGGGGTGCAATGAGCCTCCTGCAAAATCCTCTGTCGTAAATCTGCATCAGCAGGTACACAGACGCGACCACGGCATCTCAAAACTCCATCTGCTCCTAGCAGAAACTGGGGTGCCTCATCTCGAGACATCCTATCTCTAATCCTTTGTAAAGTCGGGCAGGTCTCCTGCTTCTGTTGGATCTCCCCCAATAGATCAGGTAGAACCTTAAAGTACTCAGCCGGGCATCCTTATCAGGAAACTGGTTTGTCCAACTCTAGCCAGATCAGATCCCTCTGCAACTGATGCTGAACTGTCAGCCTCGCAATCTCCTTCTCTCGAGGCGTCTTCCTGCTCTGGGCGTCGGCGACAACATTTGCCTTCCCCGGATGATACAAAATCTCCAGATCAAAATCCTTGATCAGCTCAAGCCACCTAAGCTGGCGGTTATTCAATTCCTGCTGCGTGAAAATGTACTTCAGACTCTGATGGTCTGTGAAGATCTGACATGTAACACCATACAAGTAATGTCTCCAGATCTTCAGTGCATGAACTACCGCTGCCAACTCCAGATCATGAGTCGGGTAGTTCTCCTCATACGTCTTCAGCTGTCTACGCATATGTCATCACCCTGCCTCTCTGCATCAAAACACATCCCAAGCCTAGCTTGGATGCATCACTATTGATAACATGATTTATCGACCTGTTACACTCATGCATTTAGTTAGATTTCCCCTTTCCACATTCATGTTTTAGCCTTAGTTTGTTCCATTTATGCTTGTTTAGTTCTACTTTGCAAGAATAGATGTCTACACACACTATTTGTGGCTTTCTAGGTAATTTGGCACATTTTGGAGCTAAAACGACGTATTTGAGGATCAAGCCTTGAAGTGGACGCATTGGAGCAAGCATACGTGCACGGAAAGGGCTAGGAATCGAGCTAAAGACACGAAGGAACGAAGGGATGGCATCTCGGCCTTGATCTCGGTCTTACTAGACCGAGATGGCCTGATCTCGGCCGAGATCCATTGATCTCGGGCCGAGATCCATAATTTCGGGCGATCTGGAAAGTTTCTGTTGTGAAATCTCGGTCCCGATCTCGGCCGAGATTTTTGACCGAGATTTTTGACCGAGATTTTTGACCGAGATTTTTGCCCGAGATTTTCTGTTCGGCGATTTTATCTTTTTTTGGGTCGGTTTTGGCCCAGCCCATCCTTTGTAAGATTGTTGCCTATAAAAGGGAAGCTCTAGGTTATTTCTAAGGGTCCGAATTAGTCCGTTTCTTTTAGCGTTAGGTTACCCCATAGGGGGGAGCCGCCTCTCTCTCTTTCCCTTCTTCTTCTCCATTGTTCTTCAATAGTTTCGATTCAAGAATCATACTTTTACATTCAGTTTTGTTTGGAAGACCTTGTTGGATTCAAGATTGAAGGTTTCCATTTATTCAAGTTAAGTTCTTTTTATTCCCTTTTTGTTATTTATTTATTTGTCTTTCCTTGATATGATTGTTATTGGCTTGAACCTTGCGGTTCCAAGGTTGACAGGGATTTGTTTATATCTTTGATTATGATGGAATGTTGTGCTTTATGTTTTGGCTTTGACTTGCTTGAAATCCTATTGGTTGGCTTGTTCTTGAATCTAGTTAGAATCCTTCTAGCTAGTAACCTAAGTTGGAATTGAGACTTGTCCGGTGATATTCCTTCATAGATTCATGAGAGACTGATCATAGGTAATAAAGGGTTATCCTTTATTGGTTGAATGTGCTTAGATTCCTTGCTAAGTAGGGTAATACCTGAGACTTACCCGGTAATGGTTTACCTTTCCCTTAGTTTGTAGTATGGTTTGTTTAGAATTTCCTACCTCTCTACCTTGAGACTTACCCGGTAATAGGTAGTTGGTTTGGAACTAGATAGTCTTGAGACTTACCCGGTAATAGACTGTCAGCCTAGAAACGTTCATCCCTGTGGATTTTCTACCATATATCTTTATGAGTCTTCCTGAATCTATATGTATAAACAATGACCTTGAACCATTGGAATCCATTTTCTTCCCTTTAACTTGATTATCTTTGTTTTCTTTTTATTTATTTGTTTTGACTTTCAATCAATAGTGACAATTGATTGCGAGTCCTTTAAACCCTTTTAAAACCTTTTTGATTTCTTTCCCTTATCTTTTCCAACCTCCTGTCTTTAATTGATATTTATTCTATTTATAATCATTATTGCATTTTAATCCCCTCAGTCCCTGATATCGACCCTGAAATACTTACCTTTATTGTGATTGACCCATACACTGTGGGTTCGTTGCTATTTAGGAAATTATTACAGGTTATAAATATAAAATTATCCCTTCCTTGTTTTACTAACATATGCAATCACCCTGCCTCTCTGCATCAAAACACATCCCAAGCCTAGCTTGGATGCATCACTATAAACCACAAAATCCTCAGTACCCTCTAGCTGTGCCAAAATAGGAGCAGAAGTCAAACGCCTCTTCAACTCCTCAAAACTCTGCATGCACTTATCAGACCACACAAATCTGGTAGTCTTCCTCAGCAAACTCGTCAGTGGACGGTCAATCACAGAAAATCCCTCCACAAAGCGTCTGTAATAACCGGCTAGGCCAAGGAAACTACGTACTTCCTTGACGTTCGTCGGTGCAGTCCAAGCTGCTACTGCCTCAATCTTCGCTGTATCCACCTTGATCCCCTCAGCTGATACTATATGACCCAGGAATTCTACCTCTGGCATCCAGAACTCACACTTAGAGAACTTAGCATAAAGTTCTCTATCCCGCAAAACCTGCAATATAGTCCTCAGATGTCCTGCATGCTCCTCTCCACTGTGAGAGTATACCAGAATATCATCAATAAAGACCACCACAAACTGATCCAGGAAGTCGATGAAGATATTGTTCATCAACTCCATAAAGACGGTTGGGGCATTCGTAAGCCCAAATGGCATCACTACAAACTCGTAGTGGCCATATCTGGTCCGGAATGTTGTCCTGTGCACATCCTGCTCCCTCACCCTCAGCTGGTGATATCCGGAACGCAGGTCAATCTTGGAGAACACAATCGCTCCCTGTAGCTGATCTAACAAATCATCAATGTGTGGCAGTGGATACTTGTTCTTGATGGTCACCTTGTTCAGCTCTCTGTAATCTATGCATAACCTCAGTGATCCGTCCTTCTTCCGTACGAAGAGGACAAGTGCTCCCCATGGGGACACGCTAGGGCGAATGAAGCCCTTCTCAGCCAACTCCTCGAGTTGCTTCTTCAGCTCCAACATCTCGACAGGCGCCATCCGGTATGGGGCCTTCGAGATGGGTCTCGTACCAGGCTCTAACTCGATACTGAAATCCACACTCCTCTAAGGCGGCAAACTGGACGGCTCAACAAAAACATCAGTGAAATCACAGACAACTGGGATATCCTCTAAGGCTGGACTCTCCCCCTCCTTCATGGCATAACACCAGAAGGCCTCGCAACCCTGTGCAATCAATCTAGCTGCCCGTATAGCGCTGATAATTGTGCCTATATCTTTCCAAGGTCCCAACCTAGGAAAACCTCTATTTGGCCTAACTCGGTAGAGAGGGTAACAGTCCTCCTACCTACATCTAAAACCCCAGAGTGTCTATCAATCCAGTCCATACCTAAAATGACTTCTTCATGCTCTAATGGCATGACAAAGAAGTCAACTTGTAACACACGGGTCCCTACAGAAATGGGACAACCGTGAATCTCACGGGTACCTCTGACCCTACCACCATTGGGTAACCCTATAATAAAGGGCATCCCTCAACCGTATCTAAACCAAGACGCTCTACAAAGGCATCAGAAATAAAAGAGTGCGTAGCACCCGTATCAAATAAAACTCCAACAGGTAGACCATGAATCAGAATGGTACCTGTAGCAGTAGGTGCAACTGGCTCCTCTGCACTCCTCAACTCAAAAATTCGGCTTTGTGGGCCTCTAGTATCAATGGTGCTCCCACCACTTCCTCTGCCTCTACAAGGCCCAGGAGTAGATCCTTGAGTCGTAGGGCGATCTAGGACCCTCTGTTGTCCCTGACTCTGCTGCTGATGTTGAGGTGGTCTCTGTCCACCTCCTGTTGCACTAGCAGGAGAAGAATCCTGTTGTGATGAAGCTCTCCCTAGTCTACAGAAGGTAGCTCTATGACCAGGTCTGCCACAAGTGAAGCAGGTCACCGGCTGCCTAGTACACTCTGACCTCATATGCCCATACTCACTGCAGTTGAAGCACTGTACTCCCTTATCTGCACCCGGTGCAGATGGAGGATGACTTTGGCGACTCTAGCCTCGCCCTGAACCAGCAGCTCCACCAGTGCCACTGGTCTGACCAGTCCTCTGTCTTTTCTCAGACCCTCTGGTCTAAGAAGCTCTCATCTGGCTAGCTCTCTCCCTCTCGTAGTCAGAAGCCCGGTCCTGATAATCGACCGAGGTCTCACAGTGGAAACCCGCCATATAGGTACGTGTAATATCCCTCAAACGTCGGGAAAACAAATACACATGCTGATCTGCAGGAGGTGTAGTTGGACCCAACAATGTCAGCTCCTCCTGGAATCTCCTGATGGCCTCAGAGACCGGTGCATCCTCGAACTCAGCCTCAATAAAGTCTCGCAGTTTCTCCCTCCTCAACGAGGCAGGGCAGAAACGCTCTCGGATCAGAGTCCTTATCTGCTCATAACTAGTAACCTGTACTCGTACAGACCTTCACCAGTGTTGTGCCAAATCTCTGAACAAGGTCTGCACCAGCTCAATCTGCCTGTCAACTGGACATCTAATAGACTCCAGAGCTGAGTCTACATGTCCTATCCAAAGCTCCACCTCTAGCCCCACTTTCCCAATGAAAGGGGGTACTCCCATATGATGAAAAGCCTTCAACCAAGTGTCTGGTCGAGGCCCTCTATGCTCCTCTGTAGCCCGAGCAATCTCAACGGCAGGTGCCGGGGCAGCGGGCACTTGTGTAACTGCATGGGATCTCTCAGATGACCCCTCCTGTGCTGGTAAATCCGGGCACGCCTACCTGCCCTGGCGGCCTCCTCAACACATCTAATGTACTCGCGGAAGGCTGGTCCCTCCATGGAGACACGATCAGACTCCCCAGACTGGGCTCTTTGTGGCCCCTGTCCCTCAGCTGCACCGTTCTCAGCCTCAGGAACAGCACTCTCAGCAATCTCCTCGTGGATCTCTTCCGCTGCATGTGAACCACCAGCAGGAGTCCTACCTCGTCCTCTACCTAGAGGGGGTCTACCTCTACCTCGTCTCACTGCAGGTAAGGCTCTAGTCTGAACAATCTACAGAAGACGTAAACCTAACTTAGAAGGCTATATATATGCCATATGTATAGATATATATCAAATCAATCACAACAAAATATCTATATATCTATACTGTCGAGGTCTTCAGAGGGGTGATGGCTCACGTACACGGTATCCCAAAACATTTGTACTCATTTCAAAATCAAAACCTTTTGAAAAGTCAGACCCCTTTTCAGGTTCTGTTTAGTTATCTATTCGACCTTTATCGCAGATGACTAGTGCCATTGTTGTCAACCTGGGCTCTGATACCAACTTTGTAACACCCCAAGTCCGTAGGACTCGGAATGCTACTAGGTTAGGATCTCACAATGGATCCTGACCCTAACCTGACAACAATTTCACAAATCTTACAACAAGGCACCAATAGATTAAAACAAAACATGAAACTGATATATATATATATATATATATATCAAAAAGGTAATACAATGTACCGCTGAGTACAAACAAAACCATATTGTACAACCAAAGAACCCATATCCCCGATAACACCCCAGTGTACGGAGCCCTCAGCGGATCACCCACCCTGTGTCACTCTGCAGCTCTCCTATCCTGCAAAGTATCTACAACACGGTATAAAACCGTTAGCTAACCATAATCATATATAGGATTATGCTAGAGCACAAACACACATCAGAAATCTTAACACCTCATCATGCTTTCACACATTTACCCGGTTCATTATCTTTATAAAGTTCAGCAATCAACTCGTATATAAATATCAATATAAACATATGTGACACGAGGAATATAACCCTTGCCTCTGGGTCCAATAGCCAGCTGGAATGGTGCCTGGAACACTACCCCGTGTACCCTAAGGGAATGGGGAGTGCCCGAACCGTTTACCAGGTCTGGCCTGCCTACAGAGAACCTCCCAGACTCCCAACGGGATGAAAGGGCAAGTTATCACGGCCCTACAATGGGCAAGCAATATGCCATAGGTCGGTGACCATCATAACGCATGCTATAAACATATAACAAACACCACTCATGCATAACATCCTATAAAGGAATGACAACTAAGTAAGTCCCACGGACTTACCTCAACCTCGTAGTCGTCTCACTGGATCAACCCTCAACTCAGTTCACTCCAAACTGGAGGACAACACGGCCTATACAAGGCATACATATATATCAGACTCCTATCACACAAAGGGTCACACCTAGACCCAAGGGATCCATAAGGATCATATCCAACTCGTAAACCTCAAAGCCGTAACCGGCATAACTATATCATACTCATCAACATCCGCTACCTAGCATGCTACTACCGCTCATACTAGGATAGGAAAAGATGTACCTAACTCTAGGTAGATCCGGGACAATACAAACCTGCGTAAAACAAGGGACGCAGGGGCGGAGCAAGCAACCCGCAGGTGCGGCGGAACTCAGCCGCAGGCGCGGTGACAAGGTTGCGGGCGAACGCAGGCACGGCGCAGGCGCTGGCGCGGGCGCTGCGGCACGGCTTCCGCAGGGGCGGCGGCTTCCAGGCGCGGGGGCGGCGATAGTGCAGAACGTAGCCCCGCGAGTCTTCTTCCACTCTTCACGTGATCAAATCACGTCTTTATCATTCCAGATTCATACACAAGCATAAACATACACATTTCAACATCACCCTATGCTCAATACATCTAATCTTAAGCTAGGGAAGGAAGAAACCAAGGAAGAAGGAAGAGAAGAAGGAGAAGAAGACTTACCACTGCTGAAGGTCTAGGCAAGCAAGAGCACAAGCACAACTCAGTTGGCTTCACAAGCTCAGCAACCACATCACTAGCATCAACAACCACAATACCACACAAAACTCTTCCAACTCAAGGGAAAACCAAACTCAAGCTCAAGGAGAAAGAAGAAGAAGCAAGAAGGACGTGAAGCTGGATTGGAAATGTGATGAAACCCTTGCTCAGCAAGGTGAAACGGAGGAAGTAAGGAAAGGTAAAGCACGAGTCAAAAGAGTCAACAAAACCGGCTGCAGCCGCCGGAAACTGCAGGGGCGGGTTTATTGGCCGCAGGGGCGGAACAACAGGGGAGCCGCAGGGGCGGCCTCACAGACCCGCGGGGGCGGCTAAGGCCAAAACTAGCTCCCAAAACTAAGGCTCTTACAAACCACACACCAAAACTCTTCCAAATTCAAGAGAGATCAAAAACAAGATCAAGAAAGGTGAAGGAGAAGCAAGGAGGACGTAGGGGCTGGAAAGGAGAAGTGAAGAAGGTATCCCTTGCTCAGCAAGGAAAGGAAAGAAGTAAGCAAAGGGTAAAGCACGGGTCAAAGGAGTCAACAAAACCGGCTGCAGCCGCCGGAAACCGCAGGGGTGGCAGTCATGCCCGCGGGTGCGAAAAGGCTAAACTCGGCCAAAGCCAATCTCGGCTAAGGTCCAATCTCGGTCCGAAAGACTAAGGCTCTTACACACAACATGTGATCATCTTTTGTCCAATTTTATCTTTAATTTCCTGATGAATGTCATTTTTTTTTATTCTCATATTTGATCCTATTAGTTTTGTCTAGGACTGTTTTGTCAATTTTATGAATGATTTGTTTGATAAAAGGGCAATCCAAAAGTAAATGACATAAGTCCTCAAGTTGATGGTTACACAATTCACAATTTCTAGTAACTGCAAATTCTCTGTCGTTCAATTTTGTTTTTATTGGTAATCCATTTTTAAAAATTTTCATAAGAAGTTATTTATTTTAGGTTGCGTGTAATGTTTCCAAATCCAGTTGCAAGTATTATAAAAAGTGACACACCTATTCTCCATTAACAACTCACAAGCCGTTGAAAAGCACCCATTTTGGTTGTACCGCCAATATAACCAATCTTGTATTTCATTTTTATGATATAATTGTTCCTTAAATTTTCTCCAACACATCCAGGCTAATAATATTTTAGATTTCGTCATTAATTTTGTAAATATATCATTCCCTATAACTATTTATATAATGATTTACTTTGATGTTGACATTAATTTGATTTACATTTTGAACCAATTTTACAAGTGGAGATGTGGTTACCCAACTATCATGCCAAAATTTGATTATTTTGTCATTTCTGCCATGCTAGATAAGTCCTATCTTAAAATCGCATTTAAGTTTTATTAGGTTATCCCATTGCCATGATGTTGGCCCTTTCTTTTCATAATGCAATATGTTAAGATTTTTCATGTATTTTTCTTTCACGAATTTTACCAACACGTTGCTCGGTTCTGCCAAAATATTCCACAAAAGCTTCATTTGTAAGAATTTGTTCATGATGTTTTATCAAACCAAGAATACCATTCTTTTTTAGTTTACAGAAATTTTGTCTCAACCAATGATAGGCCTATGTTGGTCTCCTTTATTCCAAAAGAACTTTTTATAGGTTTTGTCCAATTACTCAAGATTGTGGTTTGAAAGCATAAAACTTTGATTTGTTATAATTGGTTTGGTAGCTAAATTGTGTTTTATAAGGGTATTTCTTCCTTCTTGTGATATCAAATTAGCTTTTTATTTTGTGAGTTTTTGCTTTTTTGTATTAATATATTTAAATGTATTTGTTTTTAACTCTGTTGTTAATGATTGGGCCTCCCAAGTATTAGTCAAGGGTGGTTGCGTGGTTCATATCAAGCACATTTTTAATTGATCAATGTAGTTGTCACTTGTATTCTTTGTTGTTTGACAAACTGATTTTTGGTACTTAGTTTTTTTTGTCCCTAGATGGAACAATAGATTTTCAAGATTTGTTTGGTCCTTTAGCAAGAAGCTACATTTATTTTAGTGAAAATTATCATGTCGTTCGCAAAGGGCAAGAACGGGATTGAGGTTCCTTGTCTACACAATGAAAACCAATTATCGTTGTCATAGTTATCACATTAGTTTTGTAATAAATGTGCAAGAACATCAACCCCCAATACAAAGAGTTGAGATAAGGGGTTTTTTTGTCTTAGTTGAAAAGAATTGTTTTGTCGGTCCGTTGTTAACCAAAACGAAGAAATAGACTATTGTAACTAGACTTATTTTGTTGGTCTATTGTGAAAATTATCATGTCGGTCCGTTGTCAAATAAAATATAATGTAACTAGACTTAAAAAGGTATATGCATAATATGAATCATTAGCGGTTAACCAATAAAATCTAATTATCTTAACAAATCTAATCCTTGGATTAATTCTAATCTTATGAATTTCTCAACAACGTAAGCATTCTCCTATAAATTATATTTAGTTATGGGATTAGAGTAAGTATACTAAATAATAATAAATAAATAAAAAACCATAGCACTTATCTTAACAAATTTAATCATGTGAAAATCTACTTTTAATAAATAATATACTAGAGTTTTCCTAACACATGTATAAATATCTTTGATACCTTAAACCTTAGTTACGGTGAAGTTTTTGAAAAAAAACTTCACGTAGAATTGAATGAATCTCAACCATTGAATGATAATTCATGGTTAGATTAAGTTTATCTTCACTCTACAAATCTTTTTATTTTCAATTATCTTTACTGATTTTAATGTTTTCAATGAGATTTTAAAAACTTCACCTAGAATAAATCTAGGAGAACAAGACCAGATTGTACCTAAATTCGTCATTGTGGTTGATATTGATTGTGCCGAAATTAGAGTTGGATATGAAGCTTGACGGCAAGCTTCATATCCAACTCTAATTTCGACACAATCAATATCAACCACAATGACATATTTAGGTACAATCTCTATACAATCATAGAGGTAATTGTTCTAATTATGAAAAAACCTGTCCAATGAAAAAGAACGCGCTCTGGGATTTTCCACACGCGCCCCTCTTTCCCCCGATGAAGAGAGAAAACCTAGGAAATCTTAGATCTCGAGTCGATTTCGTCGTCTAATCCTCAACTCCTTCAAAGAACCATTGCGTTGCGTTGATCTTTACTTTGATTGATGGACGGCGGAATTTGTGGTGGCTCTTCTTCTTTTGGTGGATTAGAGGCACTAGGGTTCGTATTCTGTCTGGATTGGTGTACTGTTGGGCTACTTGGAGGCGTTGCTAGCAAATTCCCTTCCTTGTTGGTAAAGGGGCGATTGAGTACTTGAATATACATCCTAAGGTTGGTAGAGTTCCGGCGGCATGTGATTGCCCTAACGCTACCTCTTCTATCTTGCCTCGAAGGCTTGATCTGGTAAGAAATTTTAGAATAAACAGAATTACGTTATGTGGGCTAGTGAGTCTGATAACCCCCTACGATCTCAGTTACCTACTACTGGTAGGATCTGAGTTCGAATTTAATTTTAAAAATCTGTTGAAGGATCCCTCTCACCTCAAGCTTAGTAGAATATATAGCATAAAAGGGAACCTGGTGTTCTGTTCGAAAAATGATCTCCTTTACCATTCCTCTCTCTATAAATTGAGTTGCTTCTTCTTCTTAAGTTCTAATATCTGTCTTTTATGTGGGTACCGAGCTTGTTCCCTGAATATGGCGTCTTCTTCTCGGTCCTTTAAGGAAGTTGTCTGCGCTATCCCACCTTCGAAGGATGGTGGGGAGACTGATCACAATACTACTGTTGACAAGGTGGAAACTGCAAGAAAAGGTTCTCATACTGCAATTCCTAACTCTTTCAATAAGAATAATCTGGATGTGACTAGTTATCTAGATAAATTGTCTAAGGTCAGAACTGATTTTTGTAAACTGAAAGAATCATGCCTTATGGGACACATTTTTGGTGATCCCATCGACTTCCCTAAGATCATAATCAAGCTTCTTTCAGAATGGAAAAATATAAAAGGGGAAGTGTCAATGATTCCCAAAGGGAATTATTGGTTTGAGATCAATTTCTCCAATGTTGACAAGAAAGTGGTATGGGATCTTCAACCATACCATGTTCTAGGCCAACTTGTGATTCTTAAACCTTGAAAACCTAACTTCAATACCTTGACAGAATTTGTCACTGAACTTGACCTATGGGTCCGAATCCCTCTGCTTCCAGCAGAGTTTGCAAACAAAGAAACAATCAGAACTATAATAGAGGAAAATAATGTTGGGAGATTCATCAAACTTGATCCTTTCTCATCTACTGGAAAGGTTGGCATCTATATCAGGATTTGCATCAACATTGATGTGGATGATAAGAAAATTATTAATGATTCGGTTCATATACCAGATGAGAATGATAACTTGCATGATTTTCCCATTTGATGGTTGCCCTATGAGAATGGCTCATTCTAAAAAAGTTAGTATCAACTTTAAAAGGAACAAAAATGAAGGAAAAGGAAAAGGCAAAGAGATGGAGCAAGGCAGAGATGGTGCTTGGAAAAATAAAGGAGGTAAAGTGAGAAACAGTGAGACTGCTTCCTTTGCTACAGGTGGGTTTCGACCTTACCTGTCTAGTAAAGGAGGAATCACTATAAATTTCAAGTCAGATTTATCTCCCTTCAGCTCGGTTAATAGTCACAAGAATTCCAAAGGGGAGTCCAGTGATAAAGTCAACTCTCCTAAAGATCTTGTGATCCTAAGGGTGCCCACCAATGAGACTTCACAGTTGGCTGCTGGTATCCTTTGTGAGGATTTGAAGAAGACTAATAACCCTAATGATGAAACTAATGAAGGAAATAGAGTTATATCTGAACCATCTCCCTTGATTCCTGCGCTTGAGAATGAAGAGGTGAATAACAAAGCTATACCCATGTTTGGTGAATTTGATCTGCTGATCCCTAATGATATTGACACTCTTGAATTCATCAACGATGATGTCCTGGCTGAGTTTATGGTGAATGATGACCTAGGAGTTGAGGAAGAGGAAGATGATTACTTCTCTGACATTCCTTTCAATCATTCAATAGTGTAAATATGCTCTTGAATAGCATGGAGGTTGAGAACCAAGAAACCAAGACTAACTCTGACTCAAGCAAAAGGAAATCGATGGAGGTGGATGATGATACCGCTTCCTCGGTTCTGAAGCTTTCTAAGAAAATGAAGACTTAATCTGTTTCTTATGAAGTGATTTCTTATGGCTTTTTGGATGTGGTATGCTTCCTTGAACACTCAGTTGCAATCTGAAATTAAGATAATTAATAATGCCTATTTCTGTTCAAATAATGACACTAACGGATTATATCATTGGCAGGTTTTTTTGCTATCTTGGCCTTGTCTTAGCTGGCGACTTGTTCTTGTTATAATTTGGTCTTGCAATCCTCTATGTACTCTTGTTTGTTGGCCCAAGTACAACAGGATTACAAACTTTTGGTTCTACTCGGCATTTCTGTTAATGAAGACAGTGAAGGTTGTATGTAACAATAGAACAGCTCTTACTTATCTGTTTCTTATGGAAAACATTGGATATGCTGTAATATTAGGTAAAATATTAATGTATGGTATGCTTGTGTTGATCTCGAGGTTATTAAGACTGTACACGTCCTTTCCTCCTAATTATGAATGTTTTTTTTGGCCCAAGTTGTGGGATTTGGGCGTCACACTCACGGTTCAGTATTGGATTGTTTCATACCCAATGAATGAACCTATACAGAATTTTAACGATAAGCTGCGTAAGAATGTAAAGATGGATAAGCCCAAAATCATTTGTTTTCATAATCATGAAAATAACAATGATTTGCTCCACAACAATTTAATTAATTCTGAAATTGAGTTTTGGTGCATGCTAGGGACTGCTGCTTCCTTGTATTATGGTTTGCGAAGCAACTATCTTACTTTGCAGATTTCTTCGATGGTTTTGGAAAATCCGAAGCCATTTAAGCTGTTTGGGAAGTCTAAACCCTGTTTACTCCCTTTAAAGGCATCAGTAATGACAAAAATGTGCAACATTAAAACTTAGTCATACGAAGTAAAGAAAGACGCTCTTACTCAAAAAGTTTATGTTTGGCAAATGTTCGAGATTTGCTAGATTTTGGAACGGGTTACCTTAAATTTGGTTATAAATGAAGATTGCAGGTTGGAATTGTAAAGGGATGCGGAAAAAGAACTTTTGGACGGATCTAAAAAGTTGATTGATATGATTATGTTAGCAAAAATTAAAACGGAAATTGATTGATATGATTATGTTAGCAGAAAGAAAGACGCTCTTACTCAAAAAGTTGATTGATATGATTATGTTAGCAGAAATTAAAACGGAAATTGAACCCATCGAAAGTAACTGGATAAATGTTGGCTTTGACTCTTGTCTTTTTATCCCGTCGACGGGACGGGACGGTGGTCTTTGTCTTTTATGAAAAAATTCTAAATTTGTTAATGACAAAATTAAAATTACCCACTCGGATGATCGTTTTGTCACTCCAGAACATACAAATTTAGAAAATAATTTTACTTTTAATATAATTTTAATATATGCTCCGCCTATGGAGAGACTTAAGAACGAATTCTGGAATAAAGTATATAATTGTATTAAAGAGAACAATTGTCCTTCCATGATTATGGGAAATTATAATGACCTCATTTGTCCAGTGGATAAACTTGGAGGGGCGTATCCAACTAATAACCGCTTTATGAGAATGAATAACATAATACAGAAATGTAATATGATGGAAATTGCTTCGAGAGGAAACGAATTTACGTGGAGGAAAAAGGAAAGAAGGTGATAACAATACATTTGAAAAACTAGACCGAGCATTGGCATATTTTAAAATAATTAATAAATATAACCAGATTCATGTAGGGAATCATGCATTCTCTTCTTCAGACCACTGTATGATTTCCATTAACCTAAAGGTATCCAGGCAATAGTTTAAAAATAAACCATTTAGATTTGAATCTATGTGGAATTTAGATTTGAATCTATGTGGAATTTAGATTTGAATCTATGTGGAATGACAGGGAAGACTGTAAGAACGTAAATAAACAAGTCTGGCGTAATCATATTTTAGGTACTAATATGTTTAAACTTACTAAGAAATTAAACTTAGTTAAAAATAAACTTAAGATTTGGAGCAAGGAAAAGTTTGGGAATATTAATAAGCAAGTGAAAAATGTTGATTGCGCGATTGAAAAAATTCAAAATGCGAACTATAAGGTTTATAATCAAAACAGAAATGATAAACTGGTAAGATTAAATAAGAAAAGGGAATGCTTAATAGAATATCAACAGAAATATTGAATGCAGAGAGCTAAAGCCAAATCCGTCGAAGACGGGGATAAAAACACAAAATATTTTCATCGGAAAGCGACGGGGAGAAGAAACCAGAAAATGATTAATATTATACAAAAAATGATGGTCAATGGATTAACACTGAAAAAGATATTAATCAGGAATTCATAAACGAATACAAAAAAAGATTTAAAGCAACTGAAGGTAATCAAAAATCTATGTGAACAATTTCGTCAAGTTATTACTCAAGAAGTATCGGATAATGATAATGATATGCTAACTAGACCTTTCTCTAATAGTGATATTAAAAACGCTGCGTTTAGCATTGGATGTGACAAATCCCCTGGACAAGATGGTATGTCTGCCGGTTTCTTCCAATGTCATTGGGATATTGTTGGTCTGGCGGTCTGTAAGGCTGTTAAAAGCTTTTATCATTCCGGAAAACTCTTAAAACAAGTTAATCATACATTAATTACTCTTATTCCAAAAAATGATAATCCTATAACGACAAAAGACTTCAGACCTATAAGTCTTTACTCAACGTCATAGAAAATTGTAGCAAAAATTCTGGCTTCAAGACTTAAAGCTATTCTGCCTAAGCTTATCAACCCTCTTCAAAGTGCATTTGTCCAAAAACGTGCCATTCATGACAACATCCTAAATTCCTAATCGCCCATGAAGTCTTACATGGTTTTAGATCCAAAAAAGATAAAAGAGGGTTTTATGGCAATTAAGCTTGATATGGAAAAAGCATATGACAGAGTGGAATGGGCATTCATTCGAGCGGTCCTTGATAAATTTGGCTTTAATGATAAATTTATTAATTGGATTATGGAATGTATCTCCTCTGTCTCATACTCGATCTTAATTAATGACAGACCATCGAATATTATCTTTCCTAGCAAAGGTATTCGTCAGGGTGACCCGATTTCACCTATGATCTTCAATCTTGGTGCTGAGGTTTTAGCAAGGAATATTCAATATGAGAGTAATCGAAACAAAAAGAATATTGGATTCCCAATCTCGAAACAGGGTACTCATATCCCTTTTTAGCCTTTGCTGATGATATCATTATTTTTACCAAAGCCTCAACGGGTGCGAGCTTAAAAATCTTATAAATTTTAAATGGATATTGTCGTATCTCCGGACAAAAGATCAATCTACAAAAATCTGCTTTCCAAACTTCCAAAAATGTAGAGAACTCAACTAAAAGACAAATCCAAAGCTGTTTGGGCATCTCTGCTTCAAATTGTTTGGAAAAGTATCTTGGTTGTCCGATCATTAATGGAAGAGTGAATAAAAGTGTCTTTGAAGACATACTCACTAAATCGAAACAACAGTTAACAAAATGGAAGACTTCTTCCCTGTCTCAAGAAGGAAGAACTACCCTTATCAAGGCTAACTTGAATGTTAAACCAAATTTTATTATGCAAAGCTTCATGCTACCAGCAAGTATACATATTGAATTAAATAAAATTAATAGAGATTTCTTCTGGAATAAAGGCCCTAAGTTTCATCCTCTAGTGAGCAGGGACAAAATTTGTAGACCGGAAAAGTTTGGTGGAACGGGGATTAGAAAATCTGAAGAAATGAATAAAGCACTCTAAATGAAATTATTATGAAAAATAATTAAGGAACCGAATAATATTTGGGTGAGAATCACTAATGAGAAATATCTTAAAGGAAATGTCCCCTGGAATTATACTCCTAAAGGAAATATGTCTTGGCAATGGAAGAGACTTATGAAACTTAGAATTGAATTTAAATCAAGATTCAGATGGAATGTAGAAGATGGTAATATTGTTAATTTCTGGAAGGACTGTTGGATTAGAGATGAGCCTCTAATCAAGGTTTGCAAAAATACTAGAGAGATCAATGATATGGTGAATGTTAAATATTTTATCAAGGAAAATAAATGAGATGTTGGTAAAATTGATTTGGAAATTGGAAGTAATCTTCCACTAGATATCATCAAATCAATTAAAGATTATCAATTTCCTAAAATATTTATCCAAGATCGTCTCTACTGGGCCCCGGCTGATGATGGGAGCTTCTCTACTAAGTCAACTTTTAATGTTGTGTATTGAAGAAAAGGAATCCAACCTAGTTTGAACGAATGGATCTAGAAAATGGATATATTGCCTAAAGCAAAGAACTTTCTATGGAAATTATCTATAAATGGATTACCGACTAAAGAAAATTTAGAAAAACAAAAGGTCCCGGTACCGATGAACTGTTGTATGTGCAATAATCCATACGAATTTGCTGATCATCTGTTCTTTAAATGCCAATTTACTTTGGATTGTATATTGAATGAGAAGGCTAAAATTGCAATTAGATCAGCTAATGTTCGTAAAATTAATAGACCTGATAGGATTGTATGGATCAAGGAGAACCTGTCAGAAAAAGATCTCAGATATCTAATTTTAACCTGGTGGACTGTTTGGTATACTAAGAATCAAAAAATTGTTAGTAACAAAGAACCCCAAGATATAGAAATAATCGTACAAAAGCATATTAAAGAATGGGAACAGGCTAAAAAAGAAAAAAAAATTGTTGTAGGAATAATACGAATAAGGTATATAGAAAAACAAAAAATATTCGGTGGGATAAACCAGAAAAAGAAGTCATCAAGTTAAATTTTGATGGCTCAAAGAAAGATTCGGGAAGTTCTGCCTATGGATTTATCCTCAGAGATCATAATGCTATGACAGTTTCTCTTGGCTATGGGAGATATGGAAACATATCAGCCCAACATGCCGAAGCATGTGCGCTAAGAGAAGGCCTGGTTAGAGCTTATGATCTTATGATCTTGGGATCAGAGGTGGAAACCTCCTTGGTAGCTGGATCTTATTTTGTCTGACATTTCATCTATTCTTTTGGGCTTCTGTCAGGTGGAGATTCGGCATGTGTTTAGGGAAGTTAATGGTGTTGCTGACATGCTAGATGTAACACCCCAAATCCGTAGGACTCGGAGTGCTACTGGGCTAGGATCTCACAATGGATCCTGACCCTAGCCTGACAACAATTTCACTGATCTTACAACAAGGCACCGATAGATTAAAACAAAACATGAAACTGATATATATATATATATATATATATATATATATATATATATATATATATATATATATATCAAAAGGTAATACAATATACCGCTGAGTACAAACAAAATTCACATTGTACAACAAAAGAACCCATATCCCCGATAACGCCCCAGTGTACGGAGCCCTCAGCGGATCACCCACTCCGGATCACTCTGCAGCTCTCCTATCCTGCAAAGTATCTACAACACGGTATAAAACCGTTAGCTAACCATACACATATATAGGAAGATGCTATAGCACAAACACACATCAGAAATCTTAACACATCATCATGCTTTCACACATTTACCCGGTTTATTATCTTATAAAGTCCAGCAATAAACTCGTATATAAATATCCATATAAACATATATGACACGAGGAATATAACCCTCGCCTCTGGGTCCAATAACCAGCTTGAATGGTGCCTGGAACACTACCCCGTGTACCCTAAGGGAATGGGGAGTGCCCGATACCAGGTCTGGCCTGCCTATAGAGAACCTCCCAGACTCCCGGCGGGATGAAAGGGCAAGCTATCACGGCCCTACAATGGGCAAGCAATATACCATAGGTCGGTGACCATCATAACGCATGCTATAAACGTATAACAAACACCACTCATGCACAACATCCTATAAAGGAATGGCAACTAAGTAAGTCCCACGGACTTACCTCAACCTCGTAGTCGTCTCACTGGATCAACCCTCAACTTAGTCCACTCCAAATTGGAGGACAACACGGCCTATACAAGGCATACATATATATCAGACTCCTATCACACAAAGGGTCACACCTAGACCCAAGGGATCCATGAGGATCATATCCAACTCGTAAACCTCAAAGCCGTAATCGGCATAACTATATCCTACTCATCAAGATCCGCTACCTAGCATGCTACTACCGCTCATACTAGGAAAGGAATGGATCTACCTAACTCTAGATAGATGTGGGACAAGACGCACCTGCGTAAAACAAGGGACGCAGGGGCGGAGCAAGCAACCCGCAGGCGCGGCAGAACTCAGCCACGGGCGCGGTGACAAGGCTACAGGCAAACGCGGGCACGGCGCAGGCGCTGGCACGGGCACTGCGACACGGCTTCCGCAGGGGCGGCGGCTTCCAGGCGCGGGGGCGGCGACAGTGCAGAACGTGATCCCGCGGCTTCTCTTCGGCTCTTCCCGTGATCAAATCACGTCTATTCCAATCCAAAGTCACACACATGTCACAACATACACATTCCAACATCACCCTATGATCAATCATCTGATCCTAAGCTAGGGAAGGAAGAAACAAAGGAAGAAGGAAGAGAAGAAGGAGAAGAAGACTTTCTACTGTTGAAGATCCTAGGCTGCAAGAGCACAAGCACAACTCAGCTGGCTTCACAAGCTCAGCATACACATCACTAGCATCATCATCAACCACAAAGCACACTACTCTCTTCAAACTCTAAGGAGAAAAAGAGCAAGATCAAAGGAAGGTGAAAGAGAAGCAAGGAAGACGTGAAAGCTGGATTGGAGATGAAGAAGTAACCCTTGATCAACCAAGGGAAGGAAAGAAGTAAGCTAGGCAAAGGTAAAGCACGAGTCAAAAGAGTCAACAAAACCGGCTGCAGCCACAAGAAACCGAAGGGGCGGGTTTCCTGGCCGAAGGGCCTGAACAACAGGGGAGCCGCAGGGGTGGCCTCACATACCCGCGGGGGCGGCTAAGGCCAAAACTAGCTCCCAAAACTAAGGCTCTTACACCAGCATTGTTGGGACATGATTGCCTTCGCCCATCCTGTTCGTCCACTGCGGTAGTTGACGATCTCATCCGAAAGGATGCTTTAGGGAAGAGAGTCTCGAGGAGATAATCTTTTCTAAATGCTTATCTTGTAGAATCAAAAAAAATAGAGGTAATTGTTCTTTGAATCTATTTTTTCACGTGTTTTCTATAAATTTTGCTATTTCAATTATTTTTCTAAAGTTTAAGCGCGGTAATTTCATATTAGATTAACAAATCGATTTCGGTAGATCGATAAATGTAATCAACCTATCGTTTTCTACAATTCTCACCCAAATATTTCAAAGCATAAATTTATATAAAAAAAAATCCCTCAATTTAAGATTGGTTCACTCTTCATTCGATAGTTACTTTTAAATTATTTTTTCTATCGCCTAATTTATAATACAATTTATTTGATTAGTATTAGTTAATTTTATTATCAACTAAAAAACAATCGAAATGTTTATTACAAACAGTCAAAATCTGAAGGGGGGTGTTAAGATTTATACACATATTATCTAATTATATGGAGACCGTTTTACCTAATTTTCTGATGTTTACAATTGAACAGGTTGAGGGAAATAGTAATCCCAACCTAGTTAAAAATAGTCAATTTCGGAGGAGACGATATCCAAATTGGAAGACTGTGTGTGACGATCTTGAAATTACAAACAATCGAAGAATTAGGTTTGATACTTAATAAATAAACACATAGATCAACAAAAAAAAATTATCGAGTTTGTACCCTAATTTATTTTGTTTGAAACATGTTGTCGGAGGTAGCTTCTTCCAGCGATTTTTGTAATAGCATCGTCGAACTCAGAATAGCTGAAAGGATGTAACGAATCTGATAGTTGGAAGCGGCGAGATATAAATCGGTGGACATGTTCATCCCTTTCACGGATCCGGTTACAACTTCGGATACAAGAGGTGCTATTTTCGAGTTTGGTTAGATGAGTTCTGATTTTGAAGAGTGGAATACCTATATTGCCCCTACATTAGTTGGACAATTTTTTATTCATACTTTATGCCCCACAGTTGTATGAACATTCGTTGCCATTTCTCTTTCGGTTGCTACACATGCCCTTGTTGTGTCAACACCTTCGTTTGCCACACCTCCCAACCGCTTATGTTGCTCTTCGTTCTTTAACGTTATCGGAAGATACAACGCTCCAAGTACGTTGTTCTGCTTTGAAACTTCAATTTCCTCTTCTTCAATCTTTCTTCTCTTCTCTTTTTCCATATTCAGATTGACGGATTTTTAGTGAAGTTTGCATTGTTATCTTTTGTTAATCAATAGATCTTTCAAATGTTTGGATTTTCGAACTGGGTTTCGATTTGATTGTTGATCTAATGCTTTGATTTTGCAGGAGGGAATTTTACAGTTCTAGCCGCATCATATCTTTCCTTTCTCACACAAAAGTTCGCTTTCGCCGAAACCCTAATCTGCTCTTCGTCTTTTCATGAAGATATCTTCGGCCGTATCGGGATCCAACAATTAAGAACCCGCCTTATCCCTATCCTCCACCAACTCTAATGCTTGAATTGTGTCCCCTAGTACATCGACAACTCTCTTCATCTTCGTCATTTTCTTTGTGAGAAGAGGACTTGATCGATGTGCCGATTGAAAAAAGGAGGATGAAAGCACGAGCCACCACTTGGGATGAGAAAGTAACATGATGACAATGAAGATGTTGAAGACGCATGCCGGATCTGTCGGAACCTTGGCGAGGCCATTGCAGACGATCTCATTAGGTCTTCTCTCTCATTACTCCACTTCTCCGTCAGGGATATAAACTGTTGTTTCGTACTTTTGTATCTCGCTAATCTTGTTTTGATTAGGGTGAAACATTGTTGAGAAGCGCAAAAAAGGGAGTATACTTCCATAATACATGGGAAGTATGCATATGGGAAAACTGTTGATACTATATCTTTTGTTAGTTTCTCAAAATCCTTCAGCCTTCTCCCCTTATGGCAGCAAAAGATGATCTTCTGGCATAATTTTCCTCTCTCAAGATCAAGTATAGAACTTGGAAATGAGTACAGAATACAGATAATTCTGTTCTCAATTTAATTTGTATTTTAGGGTCTGAATGAGATCAATCGCAAAGCTGCAGAACTAGAGGAAAACAATGCATTCGCTTTAGGGTATGCGATTGAAAAGCTTAATCTTCTAAGAGAAAGAGGAATGAGTTCGATGAATTTGTGGTCCTATTAACAGGTATGGTACAAGAGATTGTCTTTTAGCCCCTCCCCCCCCCCCCAAGAGTAGATAGTGAAAGATTAATTGATTATATGTGTTGTATTCGATATTGATTTTTTAATTATTTATTAATTTAGGAGAGAAAATATTGTGTAAATGATTATCTTCACTGTGTAATTTGAGAAGGCATATGCTACATAATTCCCTTGATCTAATAGTTTGTGCTTATTATAATTTTGTATGTTATATTTCATCCAATGTTGAATAATGATAATAATGAATTGATCTCTGGAGATAATTGTCCAAATTAGAGTGAATTAGTAAGATGTAATTCCCCTTATGTAACTATTTTAGTTCAAAATCAGCTCTCCACATGATCTCCTTTTCAAAAGGTTGGGAGTAAATATTGCCTTTCTGCTATGAATTATATTTTTCTTTTTAAATTGAATTAGATAATAAGCATGCCATCCTGGTGTAATCTGCATATTCAGCGGTATAAAGAAAGAGCTTTTCTGTTATGAATATATTGTCTTGAATTGAAGAAATCTAATGATGTGTTCTCTTTTCTTTATGCAAGATAAATTTGAGGTTTTTAGTGAAGATGAGACACTAATGGCTTTGAAGCTGCATAGATTGGGTAGAGCCTCCTTTAGGGCAGTCAAGTCTAAGCGTGACTACTTGAAGCACTGAAGCAGTTGTAACTGGTTGTATTTATTAAGACTTGCTGCCTTGAAAGATTTGTTGTCAAGGCATTTTTTGTTTGTTAGATAATGATATTTTTCTTTACATCTGAAACAAAAATGAGTTGCAAACATTTCAACCCTATTTTGTGCACTATAATGCAGGAAAGTTGCAAAGTAGAATGATTTAGATTTATGGGAAAGAAGCATCTGGCAAATAACGGGAAGTAGGTACAATAAAAAGCATGAAAAACAAAAAAATGCCTATCTAAAGTGGATAAAGTTCATCTGGCAAATAACGGGAAGTAGGAAAGTTGCAAAGTAGAATTATTTTTTTGTTTTTCATGCTTTCATGAAGGTATAGTGGTTTTTATTTTATTTAATACAAGGGCTCAAGTTATCGCCTGATTGATTACTACTTAGCCATTTTTTATTAATAGTAGCGGGTCAAGATGCGCCGGAGACCACCGACTCTCCTTCCAACCAAAATTTTTTTATTAATAGGACAAATAACATATTATTCTTATCATATTCGTGTTATTGTAAAAAAAAATTGTCTCTTCAAATTCTTTTTTTAAAAAATGTGTTCTTCTGTTCAATTTTTGAAAAAATGGATCCTAATAATCATCATCGGTCCTCGATAACTTTCAATTATTTTAAACCTTCTTTTATAAATCATCCTCATTTATCTTAGTTTCTTTCTCCTGTACGAGAAAATTTTCCACCACAACAACCACTTCAACACGGAAAATGACTCCACCAACTTACAAAAAAAATTTCCCTAATTCTCAAACTTACGAGAACTCTTCACAAGTTTTTCAAGGAAGCCATAGAAAAACGATGAGTGATGAAGAAGAGATTGTTCCGGAGACACAACATATCCCTCCGGAATCAGTATTGCCACCACCATTGTTAGGTAACCGAAATCATCCAATTCCGGTTGCAACAAACAACCGTGATTAGTTTGTCAAAGAAAAAGTTCGAATTGAGGCCTACTTCACCGACTCCATTATTGGCAAAGATAAGAAATTTGTTGATCTTTGGAGAGATATACATCACTCATATAAAACGGCTCGTCGACATCGACAACATGAGATTCCGAAGTGGAACAAGAACATTTTGACAAAAAAAATGCCTATCTACTCATTTGGATTGGTGCTTGAAAGAAGCTGGTCAAATAACGGGAAGTAGGTACAATAAAACTGGTGTTACAAAAAATGCCTATCAAATATTTCGAAGTTCTTGCTAAGGTGCATCAAGGAATTCCAAATATCAGAGTGGTTGGGAAATGGTGAACAAGTATTCAAAGTGGATAAAGTTCATAAGGTGGGGTTTGAATAAGGAAGAAAGGAGAAAAGTTGATGATGAACACAAGGCGGAAAATGATCTCGAAAATAGCATCGGTATTGGCAAAGAGAAGTATGGACGATGCTAGTGGTAGCTTGGTATCTGCAAGTATAAGTCGCCCATATGGTGAGAAGAGAGCCAAGGCCGGAGGGGGGGGGGAAGCAAAGGGATTGCAATAGAAGATTTATTGAAATGGGTGAGCAAATTAAGGCTTACAATGATCAACAGGATTCTGGAATAACTCTAAAACAAGAGAAGTTTGAGTTTGAAAAGTAGAAGGATATGAGAAGGCATAGACATTTGGAATTAGAGGAGATCAATCTTCAACTACAAGAAGAGAGGTGAAGGCTGAGAAGGAAAAACAATAATTTGATATGTTATAAGTGTTGTAGTCTAAGGCATCACTGACCCTAGAAAAGACAAGCTAAATGAGAAATTAATCATGGATCTTGACGATTACATCTGATTACTCTAAGAGAAGTAGAAAGAGAAACTAAAGAAGTCAAATAAGTAATTTTATTTATTTATTTAAGTTTAAGAGGGAATTGGATGAAATACACCTAATTATAAATTATAGTTATAGATATCCTAAACCTATAAATTATTAGGTGAATAGCATGCTTAAATAAATAATGACATATTTGACCTTATAATAATATTTCAAATTATCCTTTTTGTTTACAAGAATAAGCAACGAAATCTATAAATTATAATTGACAAATCTAAATTAAGGAGAGTAATTATGAGATAAATCAGTTTAAATGTAAGAGGAATATTATAATTGACAAACCTAAATTAAGAAGGAGAATAATTATGTGATAAATCGGTTTATATGCTAGAGAAATTTTTCTTCCGATAGTCACGCTAGAACGTGCGAGAAATCTTGTAACTTTATTATTCTTGTAAGAAATATGAAAAATTAATAAACGAATGTAGTCATGGAGAATAAATCTTTGGTTGGTAGTCCCTCTCCCACCCTATTTACCAACCGAAAGTTGGATCTCAGGATTTATTCTTCTTTTTGAAAATTATAAATATACTTTAATTATGATACTTGAATTTTCTCCCGTACACTAGTTTTTTTATACACGAATTATTATAACTAATTTTCTTGTATACGATTATTGTATCTTATAAAATAACTCAAAATTACTATTCGATTATTTTTCTTGTACACAAATTATTTGAATATTTCTTGTACCTAAAACTCATATACAAGAATTAAATGCAAAATCTTGTAACATATTAAGAAAAGTTGATATATTAAATAAGGGTAAATTAGTCAATTTATCAAGAACAATGCTATATACTTATTTGTTTATCCATGGGGGACATCCAATAACTAATTATTATGAGCTTAGGTTACATAGAAATTCACCCTAAATTTAATTTGATATTTGTTATAAGTATTAGTCTTTTTTTTTAAGTTTCTTAAAATTTAAATATTTTTTTCAATGTCATGTTTAAGTTCCATTGAATGATCACATCTATGTCATAATCATCTTATCACAATGAAATGTGTGCTAGTGAATGATCACGTCTATGTCATAGTTATGACAAATAATGACATTGATCAAGCAATGGAGAAAATGGTCATGTATTGTCATAGAAGTCTGATGACAAGTAATGACATTATATTGTCATATCTAAATGTGTGTGTTGATCAATTCATACTATGAAAGAGCACTATTTCAATGAACACAAATGAGTTTCAATATTAACTCAAAACATCCATTGAAAAGAACTCATCCTCAAAAAAAATAATGTTGTTTCAAAGAAGCTCTTCAAGCTCAAATTCTTCATCAAATAGTGATGAAAAAAACTCTATAATTATATACGATTTTGTCAGTAATCACTTACCATCTATATTATTTTCACCACCTTGATAGCATGTTATTATATTATCTTTTATAATGTTGTTTTCATGTGTTTTTAGTAGTTTTGCATTTGTTTGAGCATTTACATCTTTGCTAGAGCTTATTGCATCAAAGAATGTCTACTCTCGTTTGTCTCTTGTGCTTAGGTGATTTTTGGCCTATTTGGAGCATAAATGGACTATCAAAAGGCTCAAAATCATCATCAAAGCTGGAAGCAAGGAAGGAAGATACAAAGGAAAGCTCCGGAGCATAAATATGGAAGAAGGCTAAGCAATTCATAAGGAATAGCAAAGATCATTTGGAGATGCAAGTCCAAAAGGCCGAGTTGCCTATGCAACCCTACTGAAGGCTCCCCATTACTCGCACAAAGAAGGAGGACTAGACATGGGCTTGAAGACTTAGGCTCTCCCGCAAAAGAAGTCAAGCAAAGACGAGAAGCCACTCGACCGCCAAAGAGCCACTCGACTGAAGAACAAACAGTGATTGGCCGTCGAGTGAGCCAGACGGAAGACATGTCAATGCCGCTCAAGTGTCAGTCGAGTTCAGCAACACACTCGATCAAGGAAGAAGACCTTGTCACCGACTTACTTTTCAATGTCAATCGAGTCACTTTTGTAAGAGCCTTAGTCTTTGGAGCTGTTTTGGTCTTAGCCGCCCCTGAGGGTTTAGGGAGCCGCCCCTGCGGCTGAGTCCAGTGATCCGCCCCTGCGGCTCAGGGAACCGCCCCTGCGGTTTCTTGCGGCTGCAGCCGGCTTTGTTGACCGGTTGAACCCGTGTTTACTCTCTTTCCTTACTTCCTTCTTAGCCTTTCCCTTGGCTTGCTGAGCAAGGGTTCTTCATTTCCCAGATTTCTCACGTCCTTCTTGCCTCCTTCTTTCTCCTTGATCTTATGTGTGAGCTTCCTTGAGTTTGGAAGAGTTTGTGTGGCTTTAGAGGTTTGATGATGATGTGTGAATGTGTTGCTGAGCTTGGGAGCCAGTTGACAGTGTGTTGTTGATATTTCCTTGTTGTCTAGGACCACAACAGTGGTAAGTCTTCTTCTTCTCTTCTTTCTTCCTTGATTCCTCTTCCTTAGCTTAGGATTAGTTGTTCTAGGTGTGTATTGATGTTGGTTTGTGTATGTATATGTGTATGTTGGTCTATGGAATGATGAAGACGTGATTTAATCACGTGAAGAGTGGAAGAGAAGTCGGGAGGCTACGTTCTGCATTGTCGCCGCCCCTGCGGGAACCCTGTCACCGCACCCGCGCCCGGAAGCCGCCACCCCCGCGGCCACGGTCCCAGCGCCTGCGCCCGCGTCTTTCCGCGCCTGCGCTTGCCTGTGGCCACTGTCACCGCGCCTGCGGCCGAGTGTCGTCGCGCCTGCGGTTGCCTTGCTTCGCCCCTGCGTCCCTCTTGTCACGCAAGTGCGTCTTGTCCCGGATCTACCTAGAGTAGTGTAGATCCTTTCCTTTCCTAGTATGAGCGGTTTAGTAGCATGTTAGGTACGTGTTTGAGGAGTATGATATCGTTATATTCCGGTTAGGGCTTTGAGGTTTATGAGTTGGATATGATCCTTATGGATCCCTTGGGTCTAGGTGTGACCCCTTTATGGATAGGAGATTGATATCTCGTTATGCCTTGTTGTTAGGCAGTGTTGTTCTCCAGAGTTGGAGCTGATCGGGTTTGAGACTACTTCTGAGGTTGAGGTAAGTCCATAGGACTTACTTAGCTACCATCCTTATATTGGATGTATGCATGAGTGGTGTTTGTTATATGCTTTATAGCATGCGATATTGATTATTACCGACCTATTGTTTAGTGACCGCCCATTGTAGTGGTTGTGACAACTTGCCTTTCATCCCGTAGTGGAGTCTGGGAGGTTCTGTAGTCAAGTCAGATCTGATATACAGGAAGGGCATCTACCACTCCTTATGGTATACGGGATGGTGCGCTTATACCACTCCAGCTGGCTATAGCACTTAGAGGCGGGGATTATATATATTCCCCGTGTCCCCTATATTCATATGCAGATATTTATACGATTTGAGTGTTGGACTATATAAAGATAATTAACTGGGTAAATGTGTGATAGCATGATGACGTGTTTATTATTTCTGACGTGTGACTGTGCTTATGCATTTTTCTCTATATATGTGTATGGTTAGCTAACGGTTTTATACCGTGTTGTAGATCCTTTGCAGGTTAGGAGAGCTGCAGAGTGATCCAGAGTGGGTGATCCGCTGAGGGCTCCGTACACTAGGTTACTATCGTGGGATATGGGATCTTTTGTTATGTACAGTTATATGCTTTGATTGTACTCAGCGGTACCTTGTATAAACCTTTTGATTTATATATATTACAGTTTTATGTTTTGGTTTTAATCTATATGTGCCTTGTTGTAAGATCCAGTGAACTTGTTGTCAGGCTAGGGTCATGATCCATTGTGAGATCCTAGCCCAGTGACGCCTCAAGTCCTACGGATTCGGGGTGTTACAACTTTGGGGTCGACTCGATCGAAGAGCAATGCCGTTACAACAACTCGCCACATGATGACGGTTACAAGATTCCTTTTGTGTTTGAGGGTAAAATTTCATGGATTTCTAAAATTCATTATTTCATGTGAAATATCTGAAATTTAATTACATTTTTTATATGTGATTAATTTCTCTAAAATTATTATTTTTTTAACATGATTTTTTATTTAGGTCCAAGTCTAATAAATGTTAGACAAATTTAAAATTAATTAGGCCTCAACTTTTTAGTCCAAATGCTAACTAATAACATGAGTTAGCTAAATATAAATAAATTTGGAGTAAACTAAAGCAAAATAAAGAAAATGAGAAATGTGATTGGAGGAGTAATAATGTGGACAAACAGTTTAATTCTCAAACCTACAATAAAGAAGGTTAATTAATTAATTAAGAAAACTTTTAACTCCAATTGTGGCCTAGTGGGTAGTTTTTGCGTAACTTCTCTCAAAAACCTCCTCACAAACCCCCTTTTATTAGGAAGTTTTAATTGACTATTAAAGGGCTGAAAAAATCTTTCTCTGCTTCTTCCCAACATTTACTGCAGAATTAAAAAAATACGGTGAACAAAACTTACAGAAATCGGAAGAGAAGGGGTACACTAAAAATCAGTATTTTACACAGCTCCTCATTGATCAAGATTCTACAACCTGAGTTTGATCTTTATGCTTCTACTATGACTCAAGAAAAGAAACACCAAGAAAGTTCATCTTTTGTAACATCTAACATGGATACGAGTAAACTAGGTGACCATGATTTGGATTTTTCTAAGGTGCTGAATGAAGAGTTTGAAATGGAGATTGGTTCCCATGTTGGTGTACAATCTGAGTTAGATAAATATATGAAGGATGGAACTGAAAGTGCATGTAACACCTTTAGTGTTTTGCAATGGTGGAGGGATCATCAAAGACGGAACCTAGTTTTGTCAAAACTTGCTCGAGATGTGATTGTTATTCATGTGTTGATTGTAGCTTTTGAGTCTGCTTTTAGTACCGGAGGTGATTCATTTCGTACTTCATTGTCTCCGAGGATGGTAGAAGCTCTTAATTGTGCACAACATTGGTTGTGCATATCTACTTCTCCTATAATTATTGAGGATAGTTTGCTTGCAATAGAGAAATTTGAGGAAGAAGGTTAGTTTATCATATATTTCATCTTATAACATAATTTGAATTTTTATGGCCTAAGTAAATGATACTTTTATATAAAATTTTGTAGGATTGCAAGACTTGATTGGAGATCACCCACACGTTATAATTGAGAAATCTTGTGACTCTTGAGGAGAGATTGCTTGTAGTTAGCACTTTGAAAAAAAGTTTATATTTAACTATTAATCTATTACTATTTCATATTGTTACTTAATTTTTACCCTTGTTTACATATGTTACTGATGTGAAATTTGGTTTGTAGAATTCATCATAGTTGAAAATTTCTATGGCTCTTGATTGATCATTTATAAATTATATGTAATGATACTTCATGTTGAATAAGACTTATCCCTTTTGAAACTTAAATGATGTACACCTTTCTAACTTTCCATCATTTTTGTTTTTGCTTAGAACCTCTTTTATCGTAATGTTATGGATATTTTAAAGTTTGTAATGACTTTAGAATTTTTTTTATTTTTTTGTTAATTATTTACTTTGGAAATGTTTTATTTTAGTTTTGTTTGGTCAGATATCCGGAAATTTTACAGATTTTGTGTAGTTTAAATGAGTTTCGGATATGTCGATACCCGAAGTTTCGGATATCTGATCTGAAGTTTCGGATATCCGATCCAAAGCTTCAGATATCCGGCTATGTTCATATCGGATTCGGATACTTGTTTTAGAAAATAAAATTTTCAGATCGGATATCCGACAATGCTTAGCCCTAGGTGGGATTAAAAAAATTGACGTAGAAGGGAGATAAATGAAGAGAGAATTCGGTTTTTAAGAAGGGTTTCTCAAACACTACAAAACACTACAAAACATTATCCACAACCACCCTAGTGTTTTTTAAAAAGCCTACCAAACACACACAAAGTTGAAATTTTTCTTCAACCCACATAGGTTGCCGAAAAGAGCCCGAACACTAACTTTCAGCTTACATTCCTGATGATGAACCAAAAGAGCCCTGACCCACAATAAGTTTTACTTAACCTTTAATATTTATATTAATCCATAAGACATTTGCAGAATCGTTTAAACATCTTAACAACTCATAAATTGTTAGACTAAATTTTTTATAGTTATACTTTATGGAAACTAATGAATACACTATTCAAAATGCTAGACAAGTATAACTTCCAAGCTAGTTAAGTATATGACAATTTTCTAAAAAAATTATGACAGTTAATTTAGTGGGGACAAAGTCCGCTCGTATCTCATGATACAAACCTGTTATCAAAGTTGTACCATAGAAATGTCAACTTCCAAGTTGGGTACAATTACATCAACATACCAAATGAGAGTTGGGTTGGATACCAGATAATTGGTCAGAGAAATACCACCATTCTAAACACTAAACATTCACTGGACAGTTGCAAGGTACAACAATTCAGATTTTCCACATTTTTTCTATTTACATAACAAAGTTCCATATCAAATTTACTACCTTTCTATGCAGGAAAGAGAAAGGTATGAAAGGCTTCAGCAGGAAGACAAACAACTGTAGTAGTAGTAGTATAGTATGTACCTGAATAGATTGCCAGGAACCCGATTCATCGAATCCCATCAACATTAACTTAAAAAGGTTCTTCTGGCTTCAGAAAGTTGTGATACTCCAATTGAGTCATCTCTCCACCCTTCATTGGGTCGAATTTGCACCGATAAAAGCTATGATAAATGCACGACATTAGCCATTCTAGCACATATAAGAGAATCTACGAAAAATGGTGGAAAATTGCAAATGCTATAACAGTCTAACCAGCAGCAAGTATATAGCTGCAATAGCTTATTCGCAACAAAGACAAAAAGGTAGAGCATAAATCAACAACCAATTTGCTAAAAGCATAGATCCTTCTTTGCCAACATATAACGCTTATACAGATCTGATGCATAACTGTATCCTGCAAAGCAACCAGTAAGACCCAGGCCAATGATTCCCACAAAAGGTTGAGGATGTGTCTTCAGATTATATAGCAAACAGGGTATCCTACTCATTGTCTGGAGTTGCATGCACATACAGTTTAATTAAAAAAAATCTATCCAATGTTGTTGCTACTGTTAAAAAAAGAGAGCTTGAGTTATGAGAAAAGAGGCATCCAAAATTGCTAGATTGAACTCCAAGCATAACAAAAGTGCGGGATGATTCAGCAATTTAGAACAGAAAAAACTGACTTGTATACTAGCATGCAATTTAACTCTCGTTTATAAATTTACCTTCCATCTATGCCAAGTATCACTACAGTGTTCTTCTGATGGCCAAATGCAACAATATACTGAGAACCTTCAATCAGACGAAACTGAGCCACTGACCACTCTGACTTGAAATACTTTGGCAGTACACCTACAGGAGCAAGCCATGTCACAGAAAAGTCACCAAAGGAAGTAAAAGGTTAGTTTTTCCTGATTATTACATGATGGCTAAAGCTATCTACTGTCCCTTAATTTTGGAAAAAATTATCAGCTGTGGTCAAAGTCGTAAGTGCCCCCCTGGACATTTTTTTACAAAGTTAAAAACTGAAATCCTTGAACTATTGGATTTATCCAAAAGGAATCTATAAAATGGCTAAAAGTTAAAAATGAGACGAGTAATTCTCTTTTTGTTGATTAGTTGGATCCCATCCTCTGCCTTAATGGAACCAAAAAAGAGTTAAGAAACCTGGTAATAAGTTCCTCACAGTTAGGGACCACATATGGGTTTTACCCATTAATTTATGTTGTTCACACTAGTAATAATGCCTTCTCAATTTTCTTATTTCAGCTGTAAAAAGGCTTCTTCAAAACACTGAAAAAGAGCTTCCTTTTGGAACTTACAGTAATGAATCCAATCAATATTATTAAACATTCTAGCAGACCTTATCATCACCTATAACATGAAGCCACATGGGGAAAAAAAAGTGAAGGGTAATTAAGTTACAAAGACCAGGTACAAAGGGTCCGGCAGTTTCCTCAGATTATTTTTGGGATTATTATTTCCAATAATCTCCCAAATAATCGATAATCCAAGTGCAACTGGATTAAGATTTGTGGTCAAATAATCCCAAAATAATCTAGGTCATAATAATCCCAAAATGTGCTTGCCGAACGCGCCCAAAGGCCGGTGGCTGGTGGGAGGTTTTTAGGTCAACCTATATTAGGTTCTAATAAATTTTCAAAAAATAAACAATCTTTCAACAAATAACAATTAAGAATTTAGTAATTGATGCAAAATTTACAAAAGATATGAAATTAAGGGGGCAAAGAAGCATGACATATCCATAGAAACTACCTCTGATAAATGAAAGAGATGATCCAGATTGGGAGGTGGTCACTTCTGACACTGTATGTGCATTGTCAATAGATGGGGTTACAGAGTTATTCTTTAAGCTGAAAACATGCACAGTTCCCTTATCACTTGAGACTGCCAGCCATTGAGCAGTAGAAGAGAATGCCAGACTGTAAATTTCAGCTCGATCTGCACCTCTCCTTACCTAAACCACATCATTAAGTAACAATTATTTGGTTTTTATGCAGGAAATGGATACAAGATGACGGTTAATCTTCATAACGAGAGCAATGTAAACTACAACTGCACTGTTCCGTGATGTCATGAATTATAATTTGTGATCAATGTAAACTGCAACTGCACTGTTCTGTGATGTCATGAATTATAATTTGTGATCAATTCATAGTTATTGTCATTAATCTAAATGGAATGTCCTTATTCGGATAGGCGTTCCATAAAATTGAATAATCTGGGTTAAAGCATTCTCAAAAGAGCTTGTAAGCATATGATATTATCATATAAATGTTCTGAACCTTATGAAATGTAGATGTAGGAGACATTCATGAAAATTTCCATTTCCTAATGTGCAGGTATAGACAGAATAATATAGCCTTCAGGGGAAGTATCAGATCAATCAAATAAGAATACCAGCTACCCAAAAACAACCCACCAAAACTCGGGTATAGCATCGCGTAACAAAAATTATATTCTTCTATCAATTAGGCATGTACTAGTCATCTCTACACACAGAAGCAACACATGATAACAGGAATATCCAGATAACAGCAGTGACTACCACAGTTAGCAACTATTAAGAAGATAAAAGCCCAAACATATCAAATAACCAACCTAAAAATTAAAGTGAAGGTTACAAAAAACAATGTAGACTACCTCTTGTAGCAATGTACCATCCACAGCGTTAAAAACCCTAACAAGGGTGCCCTTTGTGCTTGCAGTAGCCAGCAGAGTCGCATCCTGGGTCAGCGAAAAACAAGCGATCCTAGAATCATGAGCCATGATAAACTTGGTCCTCTTGGAAGCATAATGCTCGACCCTCACCTGCCCCTTTTGTAACCCGGGGCATACCAAGACCAAGTTTCCAGCGGTATGCGACACTTCACAAAGGCCCTTAGGATTAGCGATCGTCTCAATCTGGTGCAACAGCTTCAAATCGGAGAAATTGTACACAAAAACCTTCTGTTCCAACACCACAACAATCCGATCCCGTCTAAGCCGAACACCACGAACCTCCGATCGAAAAGACAACTCGCCGATACATCGGCTCTGGTGATCGTCCCATATCATGACCTTATTGACCGGGTACTGCGGCTCATCCCCGCCACCAACAAGTGCGAGGATATTACATCGGAAAAGCATCTCAACAGTTCCAATACCACCCCCACGGTCGAAGTCCCTGCGAAAGATTTCGCGAAATGGATCACAGTTGTAGATTCGGAAGCCGCGATCAGTGCCAGCGGCGAAGCAGCCAGAGTCCTGGTTGAAGGATACATGGAGGAGAGAAGGGGCAGAGACAACAGAGTTAGGAGAAGTGGGAGCGAGAGAAGTCCTGACAGGAGGAGGGGGAGATAGATTCGTTACGAAATTAGGGTTCGTGATAACGGTGGCAGGGGCGATGAAATTAGGGTTTTCAAGAATGTGAGGAGGAAGGCTGTGATGTCCGTCACCAGTATCAGTGCCAGAGGGGAGGCTCTCCGACGAGGCGACGTCCTCATCGTCGACGACTGGTGCGGTGGAGGAGTCGTAGTAGTGATGCTCGGAATGGGAGGAGATGGTAGAAGTAGGAGGGTGGAGATCGGCAGGGAGGAGATTGGGGTTGGAACTAGGATTTGAATTGGGAGTATTCGGAAAAGCTGAGAGCGTCGCCATGGATGATAAGGGAAAGCTTTTTTCCCTTCAGTTTGGTAACTTGTTGGTTTGAGTATTTGCTAATCCAATATGAAACATTTGTTGGAAAAGGGTGTAAATACTGGAGTTGAGAGGGGTATATTTGTCAATAAGGATAGAATTTGATTATCATAGCTTCTAGGTCTCCGTTATTCGTTAATTCGAGGACAAGCAAGTATCGTTGCTAGTAGCTTAACCAACACGGCTCTAACAAATGGACAATTACATTTTTGGGTTCACGTGTGGACAAAGCTGTACAGATTTTAGAAAGGTTAGGTATAAATATAAAAATTATTATTTGTTTAGCGTTTTCGGTATAAAAAAAAAACATATGTCATGTTTACTGATTGGTTTATTTTTAAGTTTATAAATTAAATGAGTGTATACGGGTTATAGTTTATCTTAATGTTTATTTTTTAAAGGATTTATATAAACAAATCTTAAAGGATTTATATAAATAAATCATATAAGGTTGTTTACTTGGAGTTTACTTTTTTAAAATACATTGATGTTCCTAAAATTCGAAGATAATGTGAATACTCAGAATGAACAAAAAATATCGGAATGGAAAAACACATGGTCAAAATCAGGTTTAAATAAAAGTAAATCCATTCACGCAAAAATAATTTTGATATAATAATATAAATTTATTTTTGAGCGGTTTATAAATTTTAATAAACCCGTATATATCAATTTTCAAATAAATCAATTTTCAAATAAACAACAATAAAAATGTCTACATATTTTCGCTAAGAGGCGGTCATCTGGAACATTTATACAAGACTAGCATTTTCACTTCCTTTGTTGATGGAAATCCTCTCCCTTAAAGGTGGTTGGTTACATACCTCATTCTAGCATTGGCACTTACGTATTCATCAAGATGCATTTGACCAAGAGAAGGTATGGTTTTATCGACTTCCATCAAAAGATTGCTCGTTTATAAATAATAACATCCATTTATACAAAGTTTTTCACCATCGTTCTTATACATAACCTTATACCAGTTGATGACATACCTCATCCAAACACCATCACTTACGTCTTCATCAAGATGCTCGAACTAATAGAAGGCATGGTTTATCACTTCCCATCAAAAGATTGATCGATTAACAATGATAACATACATTTATGCATATTATTCTACCATCATTTTTAATATCTTATACATATCATTTGCATATAGCGTAGATTTTCATCATATTATAATATAAGTACTTCATTGACTTTATTATTTTGGAAATCTACTTGTGTGTTTTATGTATGTACAATAGTTTTAGACGTTATGTAAAATAAATTGTGTATCTTAAGAAAAACTATCACAATTAGCTAAAGTTTTTCACGAGGTCAAGAAAGTCCAAGTTAAGACTAAACCGATTGAGAGTTGAGAACTAAATAAACAAAGATGAACCTCACAAGACTACAAGTGATCGCGTCGATCCACATAGCTAAGCCAACAACGACCACGTAATTAAAGGAGAACACGACCACTTATCCTTGACGTGTGTTTTGCACATAGTCGAGTCAATCCACTGTGTTGTTTGACGTGCCTCCAGTGTAAGATGCAAAGATATGCAATAATGTGTCACAAAAACATGCATAACACTCAAGGGACATCACATAAAACCGCAAGTGAACGGCTGTGTCAATATATGACTAGCATGTCAAAGTCATCTCCCAAAGGACCATGTTATATCAATCTTGTTCTAAGAAGCCAACTAAACAAATGCAATTGCACAAAAGGAAGTAAAAATGGATCAAGTGATCACACAAAATTCAGAGGAATAGGTCAATATGGATCGAGTGTCAGGTACTCTTTAGTCGAGTGACGAATACAAGTCGATTGATTGAGTGAACAGGGAACACAACTGTATTACTTGTCCACCATAGAATGACTTCCCTCTTGCGATCACTTACAATATTTTCTCGTAAACGTATATCTACAGTCTACACCCGATGATATGCCTTTCTTATGATCATTTCATTATCCAACTCTAAGAGGGCTAGACACAAGTTTCGGCTCGGTGCTGATGAAAGTGTGAAATTTGAGATCAATTGATTTCAGTCAAAGCCCTCTACCAAAACCCTATGATGCAACAGATGCTTCTCTACCAAAACCGACAAAACATAAACCTAATCGCGTCACAATGTAACCAAAATGCGCATCGATTGTTAGATCGTTTTGATCCATCGTAATTAATTTTGACAAAGTCTGCCAGTGTCCATTTTATTTTCCTTGTTTTTTTCGTTTGTGTTTTTGTAACCTTCATAGTGCCATGATTGGTGGCGTTCCATTCTTGAATTAGTCTTGTAACTGTCTGATATGTGTTTTATCACAGACGATTGTATGGTTTCTCATATATCAAATATACCACCATGTGACGATTAAATGTATCATTGTTTTTTTTATCTAATTTATTGTGCACGACGAGGAGAATATCTTTCATTTCCTTGTAGATTATTTATTTATTAGATAATTTTGTAAGTTGTCGTTATTGAGATTATCAATTGTGAATGGACACCTGAGAAATATATGGTTTGCGCTTTCATACGGGTGTTGTCATATGACACAATTTATGCAGTTCGGATCACCTATTTCATCTATATACTACACTCCCTATTGCATTTACCTTATTGGTCCAAGTGGCAAATTTACTAACTAAATAAATATAATTAAAACTAAATTAAATTGTGACATGGCTCCTAATATCTGCTTCCCTTATTTTCTCCCGCTAGTCAAAACAGAAAAAAAAAAAGCCAAGTTCTTCTTCTTCTTTTCTCTTATAACCGCCGCCGCAACTTCTTCGCCGGAGAAGAGATTATTCGAGTCCATTTCGTTCACCGAATCCGACGCCATCTTCGCCGCCTCTCCGGATACAACGCCCTTGCCTAACCGGATACTACGCCTTTGTCCACTGTCTCAAAATTAAGCGCCCCAGGTTTCAAGTCTTAATTTTTTTTACATTACAGGTTGAATCGATGCTATCATATTGCTTACATTGTATTGTAGTTACGTCCACCAACTTTCTAGCGAGTCCGAGGTCGGAATAAGTTATTTCAATAATGTTAGATTAGTTTTAAAAAGAAAAGATATTTGGGAGTTTGCAAGTTTTAGGGAAGAAGAGATGTTTGGTATTGAGATTTTGCTACTTTTACACATTTACAAAGCATTTATAAAGACAATAAGATGAGAAAACAGAGAGGTCTAATACTATTAGGAAGAATCGATGTGTATGAGAAAATGACATAGATGTCAGAGAGCAAGCAATATAATCACATAAAGTTTAATTTAAAAAACATGTATGATATATATTTATGTTAGATTATGCGAAGTATTAATGAATGCAATATAACGGTAGATATTAGCTTTCATGTTCAACCATGAATTCAGGCCCAAATACTCAGAAGATGTCTAGTTAAGCACACTGTTCGAAATTATATAAAAGTATGTAGTAGTTATATTAGCTTTATAATATGGTTAACTTTGATCTTCTTTTTGTTTTATTATCCAAAAAAGGTTATGGACTTGCAAGAAACATAACCGCGTCGGCGTCTAGAATTTGAGAATGGTGAAGATTTTGAAAAATCTTGCACAGACGAAGATTTGATGGTACAGTTACATTCTAAGATATCTGATCACATTATTCCAAAAGTTGGTATGGAGTTTGAAACTGAAGAGGCAGCTTACGAGTTCTATAATAATTATGCTTTAGCGGTTGGTTTTTCTATTCGAAGAGGTCCGCTTCATAGAGACAAGCGTACAAAGATAATATTGGACAGAAAGTTTGTATCCTCGTGTGAAGGTAAACGGGCACCTGACAAACGAGATGCTTATTACAAATCGCACCGGCCAGAGACAAGGTTTGATTGCTTAGCCATGTTAATGATTAATTGTCGTCAAACTGGAAGATATCGTGTTGTTAACTTCATTGCTAATCATGGACACAATTTGGCAAGTCCAAGTAAGGCTCACCTATTTAGATCACATCGAAAGGTGTCGATCTCTCAAGCATCACAAGTTGACATCGCTAACATGTCAGGTATTGCTCCAAAAAGTACTTATGAATTCATGGCTAGAGAGGCAGGAGGTCGTGAAAATGTCGGATTTGCTCATGTGGATTTAAAGAATTATTTGCGCACTAAACGTAGCTCACAAATGAAGCAAGGTGATACAGGTGGTGTTCTAGAATACTTGCAGGGCATGAAAGTTGAAGATCCTACTTTCTTTTATGCTATTCAAGTGGATGAAGATGACCTAATCACTAATATTTTTTGGGCGGATGCTAAAATGATGGCTGACTATGATGACTTTGGTGATGTTGTTTGCTTTGATACTACATATCAAAAGCTTAATGATGCCAGACCGATTGCTTTATTTGTTGGAGTGAACCATCATAAACAGACAACTATATTTGGTGCAACATTATTGTACGATGAGACATTAGATTCGTTTGAGTGGTTGTTTGACACATTTTCAAAGGCTATGGGTGGAAAACTACCAAAGACAATATTGACAGATCAAGATGCTGCTATGTCAAAAGCACTTTCTCTTCAGTGGCCTGATACTTATCATCGACTTTGTATTTGGCATATCTTACAAAATGCAGCAATTCATTTGGCAAATGTGTTCACAAGGTACAAGGATTTTTCAAGGGATTTCAGCAATTGTATTTATGACTATGAACATGAGGCGGAATTTCTAGATGCTTGGAGTGAAATGCTTGATAAGTATGACCTTCAAACCAACAATTGGTTGCAGAGAATGTTCAATATCAAAGAAAAGTGGGCATTGGTTTATGGTCGAGATACATTTTGTGCAGACATGACAACTACACAACGAAGTGAAAGCATGAATAGAATGCTTAAGCATTATGTATCGCATAAGCATAAAATCAGAGAATTTTTTGAGCACTTTCAACGGTTGCTTAATGATCGTCGTTATGATGAGATGGTTGCAGATTTTAAGGCTCGCCAAAGTAAGATAGTTTTGTCTTTTCCTATAGAACTTTTGAAGCATGTTGTGGGCACCTATACACCTGAGGTCTTTAAGTTGTTTGAGAAAGAGGTGTATAAAACTTATGAGTATCATCTTGAAGTTTATAGCGAGACGGGAACACTTGTGCAGTATATGATTACGCCTCAAAAGAAGCAACCCAGTTATGTTGTCTCTTATGATGAAAGAGAAGAAATTGTATATTGCAGCTGTAGGAAGTTTGAGTTTGTTGAACTACTATGCAGTCATATAATGAAGGTTTTCTTCTTCAAAGGTGTTACAAAAGTCCCTAGAAAGTATATTTTGAAAAGATGGACGAACGATGCCAAAAAGGGTAGCATTTTAGCTACTAGTGATCGTAGAAATCTTGATCTAGATCCAAAAAAAGCAATGGGATGGCGCTATAGAGACTTGTGTCGTCTATCGACTCGCTTGGTCACAAGAGCTGCGGAATGTGAAGATAAGTACACCATTGTGAAAGAGGGTCTCGTTAGCTTGTTTAAAGAGATTGATTCAAACTCCATAGAAAGGCCTACACAATCCTTGAAAAATCATCACATAGAAAGAGATGTTTCAAGTCAAGATATGCCTATGAACCTCAGTGGTGTGACTACAACAATAAAAGGCATGAAGTCAAAGCCGAAATCTAGAAGTGAATCAAGTAAAAGACTCAAAAGTGCTCTTGAAATAGCGACAAGAAAACGTAGAAAAACAAAGAACAACATAGTCATTGAGCCGCAGGTATAAGTTAAATTGTAATTTTATTATATATATGTGTTTTATTTACCTATATGGTTAAATGCAGGAGGACCTAACTATTCATTTGGATGGAAATATTGTACAACAATCTACTCTAGGATGTTTTCATCCATGTGATCCAAAAGGGTACACTTCTACCCCTTTGGAGTGCGATCCCAAGGGCAAGTATGTTGGTTTAACATCAAGTCAACCGAATCAATATTCTCAACTTAGTCATATGGCATTATTGGCAACTATTGACTTGCCTCAGGTAATCATATATATAATAAAATTACATAATTATTTATTAAAATAATCTTTAATTTTGTGTGTGTGGGTTTGTTATTGATGCTTTGTTGACATTACATGTTCATGATGTTTTGGATAATCACCCACAACCATAAAAAATGCGTTAATTAGAATTGTTACAGGTTAGTAGAACTATATGGATAGTTATCATCCTAATGTAATTTGATATTCTTTTTTTTATCAACTATTTAGTCTTTTCTATTCTCTAATTGTATATTTTATTTGATATTTTAGGTCGTTAGAAGCCTTTGAGAAAGTGATTCATGAAGTCACTCAAATCATGACGTCCATCTGCACAATAAAATTCATCATTTTTTATTTGACTGCCTTTCATATTGTTTTACTATTTTAATTTCAATAATACTCCAAATTTAACTGTTTAAAAATCTAATTTTCTCAATAATACGTATTAGTTTCGCTATAAATTTTTGTATGTACCAAGTGTATGGTCATTCAGTATAGATTTATAGAAACAAGAAGTAAAGGTGAACTCCACCGTTCAATTTATTAGCAGGCATTCAAGCAAAGTGAAATTTGCACATGTTATGACCAAAGTTCTTTGTTTTTCTGATCATACCAGCAACTTAATGACTATTCAAACAGATAGCCCAAACAAAGTCTATAAATACATATCTCTAACAATCCCTCCTAAACCCACCAAATCAAACTACTCAATAGATCTAAAACCAATATAAGATGAAACTAGACACACAAAGAAAGTTCAGTCCAATTACTAATGTTTTTTTTCCCTTCAAACACAATTACTATTGTTTTCTTTCTTGAAATTTAGTTGTGTGTGCGCCCACTAATCTCACTGAAGGAAGGGTCAAACAAACATTATTTCTTCTGTACAATTTCCTGCAAGGAAGTAGAAAGTAGGCTTTGAATGATTTTAAGGACTTAAAATTTTCTCAAATACCAAATTTCAACACTAATCTAACAACATTGAAAAAACTTATTCCGATCTCGGACTCGTTAGAAAGTTGGCGGTTGTAGCAACAATATAATGAAAGCAATATGATAATGGACAAAATTTAAAATCCAATTTAACCCTAATTCATCGATTCAACCTGTAATGCCAAAAAATTAAGACTTGAAATGTGGGGCGTTTGATGTCTTTGATGTTCAGACAGTGGACAAGCGTAGTATCCGGCGAGGCGAGGCGAGGGCGTTGAATCCGGCGAGGTGGCGGTGACGGCAAAGGATTCGGCAAACAAAGGGACTGAAATCATCTCTTTTCCGGCGAAGAAGTTGAGGTGTTTAATGTTGAGATCCGGTGAGGCGGCGAAGATGGCGTCGGATTCGGCGAACGAAATGAACTCAAATAATCTCTTTTCCGGCGAAGAAGATGCGGTTACTGTTATAAGAGAAAAGATGAAGAAGAACTTAGCTTTTCTTCTGTTTTGACTAGCGGGAGAAAATAAGGGAAGCAGATATTAGGAGCCATGTCACAATTTAATTTAGTTTTAATTATATTTATTTAGTTAGTAAATTTGCTACTTGGACCAATAAGGTAAATGCAATAAGGAGTGTAGTATATAGATAAAATAGGTGATCTGGACTGCAATTTATGGGTACCAAAACTTTCTATTTTTTAAGGTTATCTTTACTCAAGAGTCCATCCATAAACATTTTCAACGTTTTTTTTTATTATGTTTAGATTCTAGATCCATATATTATTATATTGTATATATTACTCCTCAGGTTTATAAATGAGTAATATGATTGATTTAGTGGGAAATCAACCCTTTGTACCAAAAACCCAATATAATATGTCTTGGATATTACAAATAGGTAAAGGATAGATATGTATTCTCTCAATCATTGGCCTTGTTAAATCATTGGCCTTGTTAGAATTTACCTAAGATTGTTAACACGGTCATGGTTCTACTTTTCGTTGGTGATTAGTGAGCTAATGGTATCCCTCTCATTTAATATGGTATTATATGTTACATAGGTTTCGAACGGTTGATCAAAAATCCAATATTTTATCATAACAAACTGATGTGATAATCACTATAACCATGTTAATTTTTTAAAATAGGACATTTACTAAAATATTTGATTTTTATGATGCTTTTCATTAAAAAAAAAAACTATGGATATTTTTCTTTTTCTGATGTACTACTAGTTTATTAGGTTCATGGACCAACCAATAAATCCGATAAAACATTGTGATAAGGAAAATCAACTTTGTTGCTGATAGACTCGCATTGTATGGATACAACCCATACGACAGACACAGCTGTTGATACACTAACACATGATGTTAAAGACCTCATCCGAAAAGATGCTTTAGGACAGACACTTTGAATTCTTTTTCACTTACCTTTATATAAAAAAAGCATTACAAAATGATGTAATAGTCACTAAATAACCATGTTAATTTTTTAAAATATGACATTTACTAAAACTACATGATGTATTTCACATTATATCCGTTTAATAATTAAATACTTACTTCTTAAATAAAAAGATTTGTATAATCCAATAAATTAAATATTTGTTTTAAAATAAAGAAAACCTCTTTAACAATTAATATATATATATATATATATATATATATATATATATATATATATATATATATATATATATATATATATACGATCAGGTAAGAACCTATTCTTGTGCGAGGAGTACGAACTTATCATAGTCGTCTAATCTGAATAAATTAGCGTTTCATGTTTATGACTATATAAGGAAAACGTTTACAAAATATTTGACCAAATATTAACTTACCTTGTTTAGCATTGCAACTTACGTTCCAAAGTATATATTTCGGTCGAAATGTATTCATTCCGGTCGAAATGTGTTCATTCCGGACAAAATGTATACATCGGAATGAATACATTTCGACCGGAATGAATACATTTCAACCGGAATGAATACATTTCTATCGAAATTAAACAATCAACTTACGTTTCAGAGTATACTTAAATACCAAAATTAATAAAATTCGATCGAAACGTATTAATTTAAAACATAATTGTATAATTTCGACTAGAATGAATACATTTCCACCGAAATATTTAACAAACTACAACTAATTTACAAGTCTATTACGATCGAATTCATTACACTTCGCTCGACTTTGTTTATAATCCATTCAAAATTCTTTAAGCAATATAAAATATTTATATTCTGCTTGAAATACTTTAAATAATATAATTAGTTTTCATGTTTATTTTCTATTTGGTAAAAGTGAATCTTCTAATCTTAATTTAGTGTTTTATGTCTACACTTCCTTACATTGGTCAATATCTTAAACGTTAATTTATTAATTAAACGACTCCAAGAAATTCTTATTCTTGTGTTCCTCCGTAAAAAGATATTCTCTCTAACCTTACCATATATATATTTAATATTTATAAAAATTAAATCCTAACAACAATTATTTTTAGACGAGTATCATGCCAAAAAAAAAGTCATATTTGACAGATAAAATCAATCCATTTTGTTGATTTTTTTTCATTTATTTTTATGCATGTATGTATATATATTCTCCAAATATAATCCACTCAAGTTACCAATGCCTCAAATGACCACAACCTTAAGTTAAGAAGTCAAATCCCCAAACATTAGAAAAGTAAGAAATCAAACGTAATAATACACATTTATAGTGTGAGATATATCACTCGTGGTAGTTTTTAGAGCTCATAGGTCATGCCAACCTTGAGAAGCCTCTTCCTCGGAACATCAAGCACCTTATCACTCTGCTTCAAGTTCTTCTTCATGAAATTAAACCCATAGTCAATCACAATCTTCTTCCACACCGCCGATCCCTTAGCGGCGATCACCTCGCTCTCTCCCATAAGGTGAACGACTCCGGCCTTCTTGGCCGTCTCCAACATCTCCACCTCCATCTCCACCTCCCTTTGTCGTCTCTCTTCCTCAGCCTCTACCCTCCTCACCTCCTCCGCTTCTTCAACACTCACAATGGTGTCCCCCGTTACCTCCTTGTCGCTCTCGCTCTGCACTCGTCGACTACTCCGGCTCCCTTGCTTTAGCATTTTAAAAAACGACTCGTCCCTCACGAAATCCTTGATCCGTTCGACGAGTACGTTCTCGAACGGCTCCTGTTGATCGCGAAGATCCGTATACCCATACCTAACCACACAACGAAACACGTAGTAGTCTTCCTTCGAGTTTAACCTACGAAACAAAAACCGCTCCTCTACGGGAACCTTACTGATCGGAAGAGACTTAAACGAAAGGAACACCACAACTGAATGAAGTGCCGGAATATTAGCCGCGTAATGCTCGAAGATCGGAGGGATCCCATGGGCCAACTCCGAGTAAAAGATAGCAACGCCGGTGACCTTACATACCGTTGACCGGTAAGTCAACTCCCGGAGTTGCTCATTAGAGACTTTATGATCCATCTCGTAGTAATACTTATGTCGGTACACATAGTTCCACACCACCATGATTATCATAAAGAAACACGCTAATGCGAATGGAAGATACCCACCTTGGTCGAATTTGTAGAGGACTGCACTTAGATAAATGTACTCGACCGATAAGATGATCGACACATACGCAATTACGAATGCTATGTGTTTCTTCCATATCAAGATCATCACTAAAACCATGTATGCCGAAGTGATGGTCTCGGCAAACACGACTGCGATACCGTAGGCATGTCCGATCTTTTCTGTAGTCCTGAAGGCAAGGGTGACGCAAACGCATGCAATCATAAGGAAGTAATTGAGCTCTGGGATGTAGACTTGGCCTTCGTACTTTGCCGATGTATGAATGACGGAGACACGTGGAAAACAACCGAGGGAGAGGGATTGTTGGATGATCGAGAATGTCCCGGAGATCATGGCTTGACTTGCTATGATGGCTGCTAGAACGGCAACGACGAACATCGGCCAATACATCGGACCTGCATACAAATTCCAATATCAATACATGGACTTGGATACTAAACTTTTCATTCTCATATATATATATATAATTTTATCAAGTGAATGAAGGGGTAGTACGATTAAAAATATGAATTATTCGAGTCATTTGATCAATTTTTAGTTTAACACATACGTTTTATATTGAAATAATTATTAGTCGAATGGTTGTTATTTGTTTAATTGGCAGTAGATTCTGGCCCCGTTTGGTTTGAACTCCGGAAACGGAAACGGAATGAAAACGAATCTAGTCAATACGTACACCCTTGTTCATAAAGTTGTTGAGAATCATTCCTTGTGGTTTGAACTAATTGTAGTAGAATTTGATTAGTTTTAATACCCTATAGGGTAACAAAGTTGGGGGAAACAAGTGCATTTTGCATGAAACCAACCGGAATGATTCCATGAACAAAGTACATATGTGGACTAGATTCGTTTCCATTCCGTTTCCGTTTTCGGAGTTTCTACTTTTAATTGAATAAATAAATAAATAAATAAATTTATATATATATATGTCTGATTTTTTTACCAGGTATAGCCTTGTAGAATGTTTGGGATACATCATCTGGAAACTGTCTGAGATAAGCCGATTGGCCGGCGTACGTGATCATAAGGGCAGGATAAACAACCGAGCATGTACTAATTTGTATGGATTTGACATTAAAATGGGCAAGATCCGCGAAAAGTGCTTCAGTTCCTGCAATTTGAAGAGGTAATTAAGAAAAAAGGATGAATTGAAAAGTGTTAGTGAACCCTAGAAGCGCAATATACCGACCGGTGATGCAGAGTACAACGCCGCCGAGAGAAATCCAAGCATTGGTTCCATTTCTAGCGAAGTAAGTGAAGATGTAGGCTGGATTTAGGGCTTTTATGACCGTTGGATCATGTGTGAAGAAATTGTAGAGGCCAACACCAGCGTTGAGGGATAACCATATGCAAACGATGGGGGCAAAAGTGTAGCCGACTTTGTCGGTGCCGAACCTCTGCATCGAGAAGAGTAGCACGAGAATCGCTACTGTGATCCACACCACTCTATCTGCAACAGCACACGAAGCCGATGAATGACGATCAACTAACTTATTCGGATCCAGATAAAAAAATAAATAAAAAAAGACTCGAGAGAAAGTCAATGATTATGATTAAGAGAAAGTTAAATGGTCGATTACCTTCTGTCATTGCAGGAGTTGCTAGTTGGATCCCTCCAACGGCTGATAACACTGAAATCAAAGTTTACAATGCATGTTAACCTTTTCTTTTTCTTATATCTGTCTCAAAAATAGACGTCGTGATACATTTTTATCATAAAATTAATTGACAATAAGAGGTTATTAAACTTTTATGATACTCTGGTCTACTAATGTATTATTGGTGCGAGACACTTTTTTTTTCTTTTCCTAACATCTCACCATTCAACAAAATCAAAGAATCAAATATGTACCGGATATGGAAGGAGTCAAGATGCCGTCACCAATCACCAATGAAGTGGAAAACATGGTGATGAAGAGAAGGACATATTTGGAATAACGACTATTTTCAAGGGCTGTTTTGAGACGGCTAGACCAATAAAGCCGCTTGCTAGGGAGTTCAAGGTTGTAGTTCGACACCTCTCTGTCCTCCGCTTGTGTACTCGGCAACAACCCCACCTTCACATGCCTACACAATAGAGAGTACAAAGCAAATGTCCCTCCTGCAAATACAAGCTCAGCATATAAGACAGGTTGAATTCCATCCTAAAACTAACTGGAATAGTGTGACCCTCGAAACATAGAAGAGTATTACGTACCGTTGCCATTGTCGTTGGCGCGTAAAACGATAAAGACATATTTGATGATGGGCAAGAGTGTAAATGTGTAGAAAATAAGAGATAGAACTCCAAGAATATCGTCCTTGTGCTCGATCTTGTTACCAAAAGTGCTAGAAAACACATAAAGAGGAGATGTACCAATATCTCCATAAATCACCCCTAAACTTTGGAAAGCTAGTTGGAGTATGACTGTCCAACTCAACACCTTCAAATTTACACATAATTATTAGTTTTCTTCCACAATGTACATCTACCAATCATTTTTTTAGTGTAGTCAACGCTCAAGCATATATATGACTTATTGCAACTTAATTATTGAAAAACTTATCAAAATAATATATATATATATATATATATATATATATATATATATATATATATATCTCCTAGATTTAAGCACATAAGATAACAATTTTTTTTCAGGTGAACTTGAACACTTTTAATTGTAAAAGATATAAATTATTTTCAGTTACCATTTTTCGGATGAACTATTTAGTTTAGACCCATGTCATATATGTAAAATTAATATTAACTTCACCGGAGTTATGATGTATATTATTAAGACATAATGAATCTAAGAAAGCGAGATGGGTACGTACCTGGGCACCATGGCCGTGATGACCTTTGACTTGCGCAGATTCAGCGTCAAGGGAGTCATGACGCCGGAGCTTCTGAGGCGGCTCCTCCTCCGGCAGACGCCCACTGTCGACGACCAAACTTGTCATTTTTTAAGTGAGAAGAAGTATAAGAGAAATAAAAAAGACAATATTGGATGTTTAACTGAGCCTCCAGTTTGCTATTTATAGGCCAAATCGAAAAAGGGTATAAAACTTATGTTAAACCTAGATTTGAGGGATTCATACACGCAGGCCACTCGTATTCTGTTTTCATTTCGTATTTTAATACTACGGTGGCGACGTGTGAAGCTTAGACAAAGAGTAATATCTTATGATTGCATTATTAATTCATAAATTATTTATTATTTCCTAAAACAATTCATATAATTAGCAACTTTCATACGATTTCCAAAAGAAAATTAGCAAGTCTAGTACCATTAGGTCGATGTCACAAATGATAGTGAGATCTAGTTTTCTAAAATAAAACTCACAATAATTCAAGTATATTATTTTTTTTAATGTTTGACCTATACTTGGATAGTTTTGATAATTCAAATTAATATTATCAACTTTCAAAATGATAATAATGTGGTAGAAAATATTATAATCCTCAAATGTGATGTCATTTAGGTGAAGTCCAGGGAAGGGTTTATGTATAATTAAGTCAACTTAAAAATAAAGTAGTATATGAAATCACATCATATTCGTGATTGAAGCCCTTTTTGAGTAATCTATTCAACTTGATTACAACTATTTACGATATAGATGATGCAACAAATTAACCTTAAACATGATTATGTATTTCCTACATATTTGAAAGGTTTAGATACCCACAACAAGTTAAAAGTATTGCCAACGTCTTACCATTTTGTCTTATACTAAGTTTATGGAGGTGATTAGCAACTTGTTTTGTATGAAATTATGGAGAGATGAGGTGTGTGCTACTAAAATATAAAATATTAGTTAAAGAGTATAAGAATGGTTCATGTAAGAAGGGAGAGGACTTGTGGTATGATATTATGGAGTAATTTAGACTGTTGATGAATGTGATTCAGTGGTTGATTATCATCCACGTTATTTAATGAATCAAGTGACGTGAGATGTTAAATTTATAATTTTTAGAAGATACAAGGATAATTACATCCTGAATATGTTTTTAAAAAGGAGACATTTTGTAATTTTTATTAGAAAAAATTAAAAATTATTATCTCAGTTCAACATTTTTATTTAGTTTGTTCAAAAATTATTAACTATTTTTTTGTTAAAGGGGACGTAACATCCTCTAGCATGCTTTTAAAACCATATTAAAATGATAAACTGAATTAAAATGATGAACTGAGATAATAACTTTTAATTTTTTTTTAATAAAAATTACAAAATGTCTTATTTTTAAAAATATATTCAGGATGTAATTATCCTTGCATCTTCTAATAATTGTAAATTTAACATCCCCCGTCACTTGATTCATTAAATAACGTGGATGATAATCGAAACTGAACAATCAAGTTTCTACCAAGAAAGTCTTGACATATTCTTACCTGATTAAATAGTTGATGCACTCTAAAGGCACCCTACTTGACCGGCTTAACACTAGCTCCGAATCGATCTCAAATTCGATTCTCTGTACCCCCAAGTCCCAAGCAAGTCTCAACCACACAACAAGGACCCAAAGCTCATATGTTGGAACCGAGCATAAATTGAACCTGAAGCAGTAACCATGAACCCATCTCCCATTGCAGTTACATAATATACCACCTATATATCGACGATGCCGTATCCGATCTGAAAAAACCGCCCCATTAGTGTTTAATTTGAGAAACTATGAGGAAGGCCTAGTCCAAGACAAGAGAATTTCCTCCTTGTGATTAGCAGGAGAAACCTGTACACGCCAAACATTAGCTCCATCAGTGTTTATTCACGATTGGTTCTAATATTAACTATTGATAGTTTATGTATTATTTTATTAATTTATTATTTATGTTTTTATGCATTTTTTTATATATATATATATATGTTTGAACTAATAAAATATAATATTTTATTTACAATATCTGATGTTTGAACCAGTGATACCTAAATTTTGATTATAATATTTGTTAGTTAAAAATATTTATACAATTAGTTTAGATAGAGTGTTTTTTAATTTATAAATTTTATATTATCAGTACATGCATTATTTTGAACCTATGAAAAAATTGTAAAAATGTATAAGTTATTAATATAATATAATATAATTTGAACTAACAAAATAAATAATTCGAGCAAAAAAGTGTTAGCTTGAAAAAGGAGGAGAAAAAAAATGGGGAAAAAAAATAAAAGTTTAAAATTTTAATACTATTAGTTCAAACATTTGTAAAATGTACGAACCATTAGTAAAATATAATTTGAACTAATAAAATAAAAAATTTGATCGAAATGTACAAAAACTTTCAAAAACAAATGTTTGTTGGGAAAAAAAGACATGTGTCACACTAACGGCGCTTTGTAACTTTTTTAGTGGGAAGAAGATCGAGTTGATGGTTTTCGGCGCATCTAGTCGCGCTTTATTATTAATAAGGGGAAGGGAAAAAAGCTAAGTAATACTCAAGCCGGAGATATCTTGGCCCCTTGCATCATCATAAATAAGGTTTATAATAACCTCAAGAGGGTCACACAATACAATTAAGCTCAAAGAAAAAATATGTCTTACATATACAAAGTAATCCAATCATTTCAATTTTCTTTACTTTTTCTTATACATTTTATTCCATTTTCATTTCACCCCTCCAATTAAATAGTCGTTTAACGAGAATCGAATTATTAATGTTGATATTAACCCCTTCCTAACAAAAAAAAGAATTAAGTGCCCGTTTGGTTGAGTGATGAAATGAAAACGGAACGAAATCGACTAAGGGTAAGGAATGAAAATGGAAATAATTAGGTTACTTTTATGTGTAAAAAGACCTCTAAACAAACATAGTTTTTTATTGATTCGGAATTATTTCTAGTGATACCAAACGAGCCCTAAAAATGTGTGAATCGTTTCTTTCCATGAGCTTCTAGTAACCATAAGCGCAGATCTGGCTGAATCCCAATCGTAATTGCCTTTGTTGTGCACGTTACCAACTAGAATTCTTGAAAGAACAAATTTGACTTTGTTAATTGGCTCTCCGAGAGACCCCAAGTCGAAAATTATGATATGGGATGCCCTGACATGCAGGCAGGTACAGGCGTACGGCTTGCAACAAAAAAATTATATAAAAATAAGATATTATTCTACATTATACTTATTATAAGGAACATTTTGATTATTTTATGAAATAAGAAATTCTATAAAAATAAGTAATACTTCATGTACTGACAAATCATTGTAGGTCACATTAACAATATGTTGACAACTGTTATTTGCGGAAAAAGAAATTAAAATAAACTCAGGTTTGTTGGTTGTTAATCATGAAATCTTTCTGATACAATGTTAATGTCATACAAAATATAAGAAAAATTATGTTTAGTGTCATTGAGTTTTACATTTTTGATTGGTGTCCTTCGGATTAAGGTTTATTCTAGTCCATGTTCATTCTCATAGATTCATTCAACAACACAAAAACAAAAAAGAAAAATCCTTTTAGACACCTAAAAAGTGGAGATTAAAATTAATAACATTGAACATAATTGTCCAACACAGAGCCATGTTAATTAAGGTGTGAACATAATCAACAAATTCTTAAAGCCCTTCTTTTAATTCTAGGAGAGCAATCAAGTGCTGAAAGTACCACAACTGAATATTGATTATTGGACTGCGGAGATATTGGGTAGGGTTGCTTTCATGATTGGAATCCCGTTTTTCATGAATCCCATCATAGTGCAAAAGGGAGAGAAGATCGTATGTTAGGATTCTTGTATAAGTCAATTTCGCCAAGAGATTAAGAGAAAAATAATTTGAATTTTAACTATAATGTTAAGATAATGTGAAAAGTTCTTTATAAGAATGCGCCTACTTGCTGTAAATGATTTTTTATCTCTTGGGTATAAGGATGAAAACTATTCGTTTAAGGAGGCTCGGGGTGTTTGTGGGAGTTAGACCTAGGGTTTTCACTTGAAAAGTTGAGGAAGGTAATAAGGTTGGTGAGATCATGGAGGGCAACAAGAATGCCACGGGGACTAAGGGTTTAGCTAATATTCATAAGCAATATAATATTGGGAATAAAGGCAAGAGCAAGAATGGAGTTGATACTAGCCAACATGGGCCGAGCGGAATGATGGAAAAGAGGACGAGGTGATTTGTCGGGTCTCTAGGTCGAGGACTAGGCGTAGACGTCGAAAGACTAAACCCAAATCCAAGACATCGGAAGGTGTCACTTTTCTAACGGCTACTACAAAGGCCGTTACCGAATCCACAAAGAAACAAAATGATACATTGAGGAGATAGTTGAAGTTAGGGAAGTTAGCAACAAGGAGAAAAAGAAGAAGGGTTTGGTAAGAGACAAAAACTTGTCATGTTGATTGAGTCTTTGTTGGGGGAATCTAGGAATGCTTTTGAGGTTGAGTCTGATGACTCATCTTATGAAGCTAACTTATTTGATTATGAGTCTAGTGAGGTTGAGTCAGTGGTTGACAACACTATTGAAGCTTCTATTGAAGTTTTGGGTGACGTCAAAGGGAGTGTAGAGGATGGTGAGACAATTACTAGTGAGGAGATTAAGACTACTAATGATGGATTTACCATTGTTTTATTCAAATCTAAGAGGAGAGCCGCATGTTCTCCTAAGGGTGTCACGAAGGAGAAGGTGAATGAGGTTAGGACGAAGGCCGGGGGTGAGCATAGGTCTATTAGACTTGCTTCATCTATAAAAAGCCGGGACGGAGGCTGAGGGAAGTACAACCATTCGGTTTCCAAATGAGTTTCAAATCATGGAATGTTTAGGGATTCCACCAACCCCGGATACAAAATGGTGTGAGAGATCTCATGAAGGAATATGATGCTTGTATTTGTGGTGTGCTTGAGACCGGGTTTTATTCAAGACGTATTGAAATTGCCATGGTGATGCAAACCCGATATTCAGATTGGAGTTACGTCACAAATTTTGATGTTGATGATAAAGGTGAAATTCTGGTCATATGGAGATTGGGGCGGTTAGGGAGCAGTTTGTCATCTGTCTCGTCACCTGTAAGGTGCCTGAGACCAAGTGTGGTGTTTGTTTAATCTATGGTGTGCGCAATGTTGTTACATGCCATCAAGTATGGTACACCGTTAGATCTTGGTTTAACATATGTCCTGTGTAGACCTGAACAAATCCGGGCCGGTCCGCCCGCCAAAAAACATGGGTATGGGCTAGCATATTGGCCCGTTCGGGCCGGGCCTGGGTGTTGGATTTAGCCTGCGGGTTGGCCCATGTATATCTATATATATAAATAAGTATATATAAATATATAAATATATATATATATATATATATATATATATATATATATTTATATATTTATATATACTTATTTATATATATATATTTATATATATATATCTATATTTCTATATTTCTATATTTATATGTTTATATATATTTATTTATATATTTATATATATATTTATATGTATACTATTAAAATAAAAATGAATAAGTGTAAGTGTAAATACGGGCTGGCCCGTGTATATCTAAAAGTGAATAAGTATAAATACGGGTGGGCCCGGGCCTTGCTGGAGGCCCGTTCAAGGCGGGCCGGGTCGGCCCGGGCATTTCGGGCAAGATTTTGGATTTGGCCCGGCCCGTGCCCGGATTTGTTCAGGTCTAGCCCTGTGCCATGGCTAGTCCTGGGTGATTTTAACAAGTTCATGTACCTAGATGAACATGTTAATGGTACACATGTATGAGTGTAAGGGTATGCTAGATGCTTGTCAAAAGCTAGGCCTTTATGACGTTCCATTCACAAGTGATAACAAGTTCACTTGGACGAATGAGATTATTTGGAGTAGGATTGACAGAGGATGGTTAGCCATGACTGGCTCGAGCAGAGGGTTTATTGACGTGCGAGTTTTCCAAATATGTGGCAATATTCGGATTACAAGCCGACAATCGCTCACATCGTACATCGGCCTAGGCCTGGAATGCCTAGTTTTGAATTCTTTAATATGTGGGCCTGTCATGACCATTGTTGTAACACCCCAAAAATGGGATAGACGTCACAACGCCAAGAGTCCTGGACAAGGACTTCCACAGGCTAAGATAACGTATATATAATGATAAGGATAATAATGAAATATACGCTAGCAAGGTATAACTTGCCAAAGAAGCAAGGCCCAAGGATCGTAACAATTTGCCACCCTGTAATTGTCGGTGATGGAAGTTGATAGGGTTTACTCGTCGTGGTTGGTGTGCAGAGGGACGAAAGCTGGCTCGCACGCTGCTTAATTATGTGGAGAAGAGATCGAAGAGGAGAGATGGGTCGTAACAATTTGACCGAGGAAGGCGGAGCTGTGATCCGGTCAGTTGTTTGGCTGAGAACGAAGACGGTTCGGAGAAGAAAAGAGGGGAGGTCTGTTTCGTGCCAAGCCCGGAATAAACTAGGCCGCCTTATATTTCGTGCCAAGCCTGAAAGTAACTGGGCCGCCTTCTCTTGATGAAGCATTTGAGGAGGTATAGGTGGGCCGTGGGTTGTCCGCTTAAGAAGGAAACCAAGGAAAGAAGTGCGCCAGGAATGGGTTTCGGTTTTGGGCCGTTGGGGAAGAAAAATAAAACAAGAATTAAGAAACTATGAAGTAGGCCCACTACGATATTCAAGACCACCGTTCGTTTTTTTCCGATTAATTTCCGGTAACGCTACCGGTATCGGAATAAAATATTCCGGTTATCACAGTAGATAACGAGGCTACCGGTTAAATTGTTTCTATTACCTTCCTCTATAATCCCATCTTTAACCAAACATGCATAAAGTTAATCCCAATTATAATCTAAAATAACCCCATTAATCCCCTACCAAACACACCGTTAGATTGCGTTTATTTAAGATTGCGGTAGATTGTTTTTTAGATATTTGCTAACATCCAATTGAAAGTTGTAGCGATTAGTTGAAGATTATTAATATAGGTCATCTTGATTTTAAATGCCGTTATTTAATAAGAAAAATAATAAATATTACAAGTTTCATTATTGAGATGAAAGGAATACCAAGTCTATCTATTACAAGAGATCCTCAATGACTATACTTGGCTGTATACTCAATGGACACTATGTAACCTCTATAAGACGCCATGATACAGTAAGCATTAGCAGGGAAACAAACTTTGATGTTAAGTATCTGTCTAGCTTATTTCTCACATGCTTTTATTGAGTATATACACATACTCATCCGCAGGATTTGGTCAGAATGTCTATTTCCTATCGATTTCTTTAAAGAGGAATGAGTACCTTGTGAATTTGCTGATGTGCAGCAGATCATGAAGGGAGCTTGTGATTAGACTGCAGCAATCTAAGTTGAATTTTGACTTCAATGACATTACAAATCATCTTCAGAATTTCTCCCCTTGCTGATTCAGCCATTTGGATTGCATCTCTAACAATGGTATCACGAGGCATGGATACCTCGATTTCAAGTAAAATCTTTCCTTGCAGCACATGGCGGGTTATATGTTCTATGGCAACTTTCTGTATCAAAAGATGTTATTTGAGTTACACATCATGCAATGAAGCTAAGTTGTGCAATACAAAAATGAAAATTACCTCTTTGAACTTTAACATGAAAATCTTGGTGACTGTATTATCTAAATCTATGGGACAGTCGACGTCCACATAAGATTGCTGTTCAACGTCCCATTCTTCCCGAGGATGAACAGCATCCGGAAGAACTTCTGAAATTGCAGGATCTGCAAAGTTTCATCATGATAATTAACTTATGAATAAGAGCAAGCTACATCAAGGTTTGGTAAGTAGTTATGTATAAAGAAAAAACAAGACAACATATAGGGTTATTCGTCAGATTCTTATAAAAAAAACAACTTGAGGATTGACATGTAAATAATGACAATGTTAGCTACATGGTTCAATCAGACCAGTTGTCACGATGCGCCAAAAATATGGAACAAGATTAGTATCAGTAAATGAAATCGGTGTAAGGACTAAGCAGTAATTAAGTGTTTTAAGTAGTTTTACTTCCATATTCAAAAAAAAAAAATTCATGTGACATTTGAGTGCAAATGGGATATCTACATTCTAAGTCTATGTTGTGTACTCCAAATTGAGCTAAAGGTAAAGATGCAGTTGTTCCACAGCATCTTAGTTTGAGGGGAACTTAAGATCTTTACCAGCATAAAAACCTTACTTATGCATCACTTTTCTAATAAGTGGTAGCTAAAGCTGAAGGGATCTTCTATTAACCTTAAACTTCCGCGCAAAGCTAGCAAGGGCATACTAATCAGAAGGGTCATAATGTTGCATCATAAAATATTTCTTGGGGAGACTGGGCCAATGCAGAGTGAATATATTTAAATGGTTGTCAATTTGTCTACGTGATTTCACAACTTTGAAATGAACAATTATTATAACAGCTCCAGTTCATTATTTTTCGATCAATAAGAAGAAAACATGTAGATTTACCTATATGTATGAAAACTTCAGACACTTCAGGATGAGATTCATGAAGATGACGTCGAACGGTTTCTCCCACATGGTGAGCATCACTAATACTAGTGAAAGGATCAACCTGCAAGAAGAGAGTCACTGCCATTCCAAGTTGAGAAGCCACAATAACATGAACATCAGTACTATAGGTTAGCTGCTACTTCCAGTTCAACAAAAAATTATGTGAGGAACAAATTATGCAAATATTTGGGACATACCTCTACGTGCACATCTAGGTACAGAAACGAGCCAGCTCTCCTTCCCCTCAGTCGATGACAACCCTAGAGGAAGAAAAAATTATAACTCTACATTTGAATATATATATATATATATATATATATATACATTGAAAGAATTTTTTTTGCCTTGTAACTTCAAAGTTCATATTTAAACAATATTAGTATGGAAGCCTCTTTAACCACATGTTGCAACAACGCAGCCCCATTATATATATTTCCCTCCAAAATTTCTTTCTTTTTTCATATTGGATAGATTTATTTGAATACCTTTTCTTGCCATAAACATACCACCTTCACTATCTATATCTTGACTGATAACTTTTTTATATTCGATTGATTTATTTTAGTAGCTTTTCTTCTCATTTATGCAGTATTTCATGACCAACTGAAACAGTATATTTGTGCAAGGCATGGGGCTTCAACTACTAAGATCACTAGTCTGGATAAGAACTTGGAAACCCAGAAAACTAGTGAAGCAAAATTAAACGCAAGATATATAATTAAAACTGTAAAAGGAAAGTTTTTGAGATCCACCTTGACTCCTTCAACTTTTAGGATTGTTTGCCTATGAGGCTCCAATTCTTGTTGCGGCAACGCAGCATCAACCAGTTCCAGGATACTAACAGAATAAGCCATAAAAGAGGGGGGAAATGTTATGTAAGACCAAATTGAGTTGAACCTTTTGTCTGAAATAAGAGTTCAGAAAGAGCACTTGTGTAGCAAGAAGAAACAATTTTTATTTGCAAAGCTAACATTTTAATGTATCTACTGTAGGGGAAAAAATCGCTACAGTTAAAAGTTAAAATAACGTGTGCAGCAATAGGACTATTGAATTCCTCCCAATTTGAATACTTTTTCAGCTGCTAGTTAACTTTAAAAACATGGACATCCTATGCAGGTTTCTTCATTTCAAGCACATTACTAAAGCTGAGTATTCTTAAGGGCAGAAGCACAACACACTCAATATTTCTCTCTTAGGTTTTCTCCAGGTTATTCTTTCACTAATTCACTAGTTACTTCAAACGTCAGCAATTTTGAACTGCAATAGTCCAAGTAATCATAGTATAGGACTTACAGGGTGACAACTGATCTTTGTCATAGTATAGGACATAAAGTACCTTTGATAGCCAGATTCTAGCCCTGCTTTCAAGATCATGCCAGACACAACAAGTCCAGCAATAGGATCTAGGACCTTAACTCCAAGAATGGAGCCTCCTGAAATTTAAGGAACGCAATCAACAGTGAGTTACGCACTCGAGCATAACTTTATTTGTTTCCAGGAAATGAAGACAATTCTTTAACTTATTCCAGAGGAATAACAGGTTAACTCTTAAAATAACAAACATATCCTATCGAGCTTGATGAAGACTGGAATACTCATCCTGACTTTTTCTTAATTGCTACACAGTTATGGCCACCGAGTTTTTGCTTCTTTAACTACTTGGTCGTGAATATTCATTAACTACTTCAAGTTCTATTGCTCTATCTTGCCATTCCTACGAAACTCCACACAGGTCTTCCTTGTATATATCCTAATTACTTCCTCCTAATTCCACCACTTGTTTCTCAATTGCTTATTCCATCTTTTCTTATTCCAACCATAATTCTTCTCAACAACTGAACAACCCAATCTCATCATCATGTTCAGCATTTCTCATGAATAATAGATCATAAGAAAAAGGCATATCCTAAATGAAAAAAGGTTAAAAGGTTTGAACTTTGGAGACAGATTCTTGCCTACACCAATGAGTGCAACTAAGGATGAAACAGCATCTGCACGATGGTGCCATGCATTTGCTTTCATGAGCCCACTGCCTTCTCTTTCCCCAGCTCTCTTTGTTATCCAGAACAAGCTGCAGATGAAGCATATGTACGATGTTAAGCATTACTAAGTGCCAATCGAAGTGTTAATTCTGGAAAATGACCCAAAATGACAACAATTGTCGAATGTAGACCAAAAATAATTCAACCATTACACCAATCAGTGGCTCTCAAGTATTGACATTTATATCGAAGATAATATGCCAACTAGATTCCCACTTATTATGCTAGTGTATACATGGAAATAGTGTGACTGGACTGCAATCTAAAAAAAATTAAAGCCGACCAAGCAATTTGAAAACGATGAAAAAAATCAGTCACATCTTCACCAGGTAAAATGAAGTATATATTCCGGTGTACACATTAGCATAAGAGGAGCAGGAATATAACTCAAACTTTATCTATTATCATGAAAAATGGGAGCAGGAAAAGTGCTACAAAAATTTAAGTATGTGTGCCTAAATTGTACATTAAAAATGCATGTTTTAAAAATTATACACCTTTTTTACAAATTATGCACTTTTGAAATAGCAAAAGTGTATTTTTGACTAAACTATGCACATTTCATTATTTTCATATTTGTAAAATATGCACACAAGGTTATAAATTTATGCATTTTTTCTCCTTGCTTTTCATGACAAGAGAGCTCCTCAGTTGACCATTTATATATGTGTGTGTGGGTGGTGTGGTTATTGATTGATAGTTTCTACAGAAAGTGAAAAATAGAAGGCATTCAAGACAAAATAAAATCCGCTGAAAAACACAGAATGAAAGAAACTATAATGAAATGAAGTAAGGAAAAATCATGGATATCAGATAATAGTACCCCTCTTTTATCGCAATTAAACAATTGTCATATTCAAAGCTAGGATGGGATGTTCCATGTCTAGACTGTGCTGATGCCCACCCGTATGATGGTGGTGATCATGTGCAACTGAGTGAACAACTTCAGGCGCAGCAGTTAAAACACCCTGTATGATGACAAAAAAAAAAAAAGAGTTACGAGTAATGTATAATTTGAAGCAACCATACTGTCATCACATTTTTCACAATTATGAAAACTGCAACTAGAACTAGGTAGAGAACTTGTACATCAGGTATCAACAGAAGCAGACAACCAAGGCTGTCCCATATAAAATTTTCTTTTAGGTTCACCCAATTCACTGCTGAAGACCAATTTTAGTGTGAAAAGTTTATTTTCACAAAGCTATCTATAAACACAAAATTGTGAAACTACTTATATTGCAAGTGCATATGCTCGTACTCAAGGAACTCCAAAGAAGTATATTTTCTTTATTGTTTGAAGTAAAAGAAAAACAACTTCGAGTATCAGATTGGTGAAATCATATTGATATATACTACGCACTTCTAATATTTAAAAAAGAAAAAATATAATTACCAAACAAACCGATGCAAAAGTAACCATCACTGAGATAATGCCACTGGAACAGCATATATAATCATATTATCATACCATCAACACATCTACAGCATGCCATGCAATACCTCCAGCTGTTGCAACGAGCATGCAAGAAATTCCCAGAGCTCCTAGAGTCTCAAATTTTCCATGTCCTGTGAACAAAAGTGATAAATGTTAAGCACAATGGAATAAACAAGCACTTCATAGACATATATTTACTTGGCTAGCAGACCTGTAATAGAGCAAGATATAGTGAGAATCTATCTGAACAAGTTGCATTTAGTTAAGTGCAAGTGTAATAAGAAAAATAATAACCATAAGGGTGCTCTTTGTCCTTAGGAACCCTTGCAGCCTTAAATGAGACCAAAGCAATGCCACTAAGAACCTGCAGTTGCAAAATATACATATAAACAAGATTCATCCAAAATCAGGGTACAAATTTTTTTAAAAAAAACACAGATTATAAAAGCTGCCTCATCAATAGTGTAACTTTTTCTTAATCACCATGCAGCATAAAATAGCTCGTGTTTTAAACCATGTTATATAGAAACAGACATAAAACAACAATACAAAAAGGGATTCCGATTATAGTTATCATGCTTCCACATAAGAATATGTGTGGCCACCTTCCATACTTCCGAGTTTCCAGGGAAATGCTGCCTTATAGAATTTGATGAAAATCTATGAAAACAAGCAATCAACATTCAATTTCCTGTGAAGTATCCCAATCTGCACAGCTTTAGAGATCTAATTATGTTGGGTTCTGGAGTCTAATGTCCCGTATCAACGCCCTGAACAAAATTTTTTGGCTCGTTTATTAGGCCCGGTACATTATTTATTTAGGATCTTTTAGCTATTACGGTAGTTCTGTTATTCCTCACATCTTTTTTATAGCGACTAACAACGAGCATTTCCTATTTCAATGACCGAAACCACCCAACTTAACTATCATCACGAGGCATATAATGAAATGATCAAGCTTAGAATGTCCTATTCAAATTCAATTTCATGCTATAATTGCAAGTAGCGTGAAATTGCTAGAAAACCGCAGTCATTCAAGTCAATTTCAAGAAACCAAAGATAAAGAGAGAAAAAAGAAGATAAAGAAATGATCAAGCTAAGACATCAAATGTACCACATCAGAGAGAGAGAATGAGCAGGCGTCGGCGATGATCGCAGTGCTACCAGTTAGATAACCAGTTAGAGCCTTTCCAGCGGACAATCCGATATCGGCGGCGAGGCCAAGGCGGAAAATATTCTCACTGTCCTTGCTGGATCGGGCGTGGTGGTTGCCGGAGCCACCGTGAGAATGGCCAAAATGCCACCGCGGAAGATAAGGGTGCTAGTTGGACCACCATCGCTGCTAGTGTTGGTGGTGGTAGAAGGAATGTTGATCAATTTAGTGAGCGATGACTGAACTGATTTTGGATTGAAGATCGAATTTCGTCGGGAGTGGAGAGATAATCTGGAAAGCGTAGATTTGTAAATGGGATTGGAATTCAAGTATCTGAATCCCATCCTCTAATTAGGGATTTTGAATTTGAGGTAAAACGATTTTGAGAGTAAGAGGAAGCTTGATCTTGGTCGATGATCGAATCTTATATATTCCCTTGTGTGTCTGTGTCGATTTTATTCGAAAAAATACCACGAAGGCATGAAAGATGCCGCAAGCCTGCTAGCTGATTGAACCGGGTCCTGTTTTAGACCCGGATGGGCTGAACCGAAAATGTAAATAGTGTGAACCGGTACTGGGTCTCGGTCTGATTTTCCTGAACCGGCCACGGATCTGAACCATAGGAAAGCCCATAATGTAAAAGCCTAACATAACCCATTTGTGGCTTCATCGGCTTCTCTGTTTCACGTTCGCTGCTCTCACAGAGAGAGAGAGGTCGACTGCACAATACTGCAAAGGTAAAGTTCTCATAAACCCTGCTCAAAACCCTAGCTTGAGATTAATCTAGATCCCTCAAATTACTTTCTGTTTGTTTTTCTTTCTCCTTCTGTAATTTTGCTCGTGTATTTGTAATGAATTGCTTTTCTAGTCAGGCGTATTAAGTTTGCTGCAATCGGATCCGACAAACATGAGTTATTTTGTTTATCCCTTCTTTCTTGTCGCTTGCAATTTGACTAAGATTAGGGCTCTTGATGTCGGTCAGTCATGCGATGTGAAATTTCAAACACGATCTGGGCTTCTCCATTCACGGAGTTATGGATTAGATTTTGGCACATGAGTCAGGATACTAATGTGCAAAATTCATGTTCCCTTTACCAGATATTATCGCCTTCTCTCCTTACTATATATTTATGTTCTTTCTACTGAAATAGCATTCAATCATTTACCAAGCAGTCTTTTTCCCAACTTCTCCCTCAAGTTCACCCCATTCCCCTAAATCTGTATCAATTCCTTCTCGAATTGCTTCTGTTCTGATTTCCTTCAAAGTTATCTGTTTTTATTGCTTATTTGTTATTTTAATTTCATCTGTTTGATATTCCTTTTGATTTTCATCTATATCTGTTGGCTGTTGCTTAAGTATTATTGGAACGGGGCAAAACTATAGACAATGTGAATTGTGAAGCAGGCAATGATGGTAGTGATGAAGTTTCAATTTGATTTTTCTGCTGAATGTTTGCTTATTTGTTATTTGAACATGTTTTTTAAGTTTTAGTTGGACAACGTAAATACTCAACGGAAATGATGTTTAATTGAACATGTTATTTCAATTGCATGACATTTTCGGTATTGTAAGTATTGAGACTATGAAAATGAATAATACTTGTTGTAATATACCTTGACCTGGGTAGTTGTCATTATCAGTTACATGGTTTTGATGAATAATTCACTGTAAAAGGTTGATACGGTTGGTAAGAACTCAATTTATTAGCTGGTCTGACTAATTGAAATAGTTTATTGAAGCTCGCATAATACAAACGAGAAGATGCATAAATTTGACGGTTTATTAGCTTATCAGTTGTCATTTCACGATGATGTGCACAACAAATGTCTATCTAATAAGTTGCTAAATTATGCCAAGATTTTGAAGTTGGAGGGCTATACTTTTAGCTGCTCGTCTCTTTGAGTTCTGACATCATCTTGCTTTGCAGATTTATTTCTTCTTACGAGTAGGGTTTAACTTGAACACACGTGCATCCCTAGTCTGCTCACTCCGTTACTGCAAATTTGTTCGATCCCAAGTTTGCGCCCTGCATAAGCATGACCAACTTCCGGAAGCTTGGCCGGCCCACTGGCCACCGTATGTCCATGCTAAGGTAAGCGATTTTGATTTCTATTTCTTTACTTCTCTGATATTAAATTCATAAGCATGTTTGTTTGTTTGTTTTCCATTATTGAATGCAGAACCATGGTGTCACAATTGGTGAAGCATGAGCGTATTGAAACCACTATCACCAAGGTAAATTCCCCTCTCTCTGATTATGAAGATCTAGGGCTCGTTTGGTATACATCCAGGATCTAGTTGAAGTCAATGTGAATGATATAATCTGATTTCTAAAACATGGTGTTTGGTTAAGTTTATAAAAATTGAGTTGAAAAAATTTATTAATGTTATGAAGGGGATGTTGTTTCCACAGATACTGATGCTTCAAGTTTCCCATAATCAAAAAACGACCTAAAACACTAGTTGGACTGGCTCAAACCCATGAATGAATTCAATAATCAAGTTATCAAGGAATGAAAATTTGTGGAATCACTCATTCCATTACCTTTTTGCTACCAAACACAAGAATCGGTTTAAATGATTCCGAAATCGATTCACGATTATAGGTTTCTTACCAAACAAGCCCTTAGCAGCTTGATGTGTTCTAGGATTAGTCTTGCCATTTCAGAAGCAGACTCAATCAGTGGGTATTATTGAATTGTTGTTGTAGGGTTTAGGATTTCAGGGTTTTTGGGTCTTCCTGGTGTCAATTAATGGTTCAGTTTTTGTTTCATTACCAGTTTTTATCCTCAATTGTAGATTATTTTCTAGTAATGCATTTGATTAACTCACTTAGATTATTACTGGTAGGCAAAAGAAGTCCGTAGGCTTGCAGACAAAATGGTTCAGCTTGGAAAAGATGTAAGTCCTGTAATAGCTGTTAATTTTTCTAGTTCCATAAACAGTATGCATGGAGAATTTTTAGGGCTCACTTTCAGTTTTCTCGCTTCGTTATATAACTTAACATGTCTTGACTGGAGATGGATGGTTGGATCACTTAACTGAAATACATGTACAATTGGATTTTTTATTGGGCGTGCAAAATGCTGTTTAACTGTGAATAACTGCTAGATTTTCAAGAAGTGGACTGTGTGTAGTTGTACTAGTTTGTTTTTAATCGGAATTGGTAATGTCTAATCGAACAGACTTGTGTTCAGTTAAGATAGTGATCAATCACAAGAAAGATTAGAGCACTGATTTTCTGGTTCTGGTTGATGTTTACTTGCTGATTTTATGGAACATCTGCCTGTGTATGTAATCTCAGTAATAATCTACTGAATATGTCATAAGCCTATTTGGAATAGTTGTACCATATGTCTAGTTTCCTCACTCACCTACCTCTAAACATTCATCCTGAAACAGGGCTCTCTTTCTGCTTCAAGACAAGCTGCGGCCTTTGTAAGAGGGGATGATGTCCTTCACAAGTTGTTTACGGAGCTTGCTTACCGGTTTAAGTAAATATCTAACGTTGTTGACATGTTATGCACTTGATAATGCTAATTTTGACCAAAATAAGCTCCCTTTGATCACAATTTGCTGACTTTGTTGTTACAGAGACAGAGCAGGTGGATATACTAGAGTCCTTCGGACACGTATAAGAGTCGGTGATGCTGCTCCAATGGCCTACATTGAGTGAGCACTTTTTCTTTTTTCTTTTTTTTTTTAATTGTCCACAGTTGGAAATTGTGCCTAATCTTATCTCCTAAAGAATTCAGCTCTTGACTGAATGTTCAGTTCTTAGTAATTTACATTGATGATTGTTTTCTTGGCCTTCGCATGAACAGATTTATTGACAGAGAAAATGAGCTGAGGCAGTCAAAACCAGCAACACCACAACCACCTCAAAGAGCACCATTAGATCCTTGGACAAGGTCACAGCTTACTAGAAGCTATGCGCCACCTAAAGAGGAGAAGAACTCTGACTCTGACGCGTAAACTCGGTGCCATCAAGGATGATATGATCCAAACCATAATGCATGCTGCTATTTTGCCTGTGTTTGTTGGCCTTTGTATTTGTAGTCTCTAGATCGGACTTGTTAGAAGTCGGATCTGAGGATTAGGATATTTGTCTCGGAATTATGCAAATAACGAGTTTTGGCTAATGGCATATGAATATGATGTATCCAAACTCATCCTCTGCTACATTTCTTGATGCAAATATTTGGCCTACATGGCTCGCACTTTGGCTTGTCCATATGAAGCTTCTCAGGACTGAATTCAGGTTTGTGCAGTGGTGCCATCTATGCCTTAGTAGTGTTTGGGAGTTGGGACTACATTTATGACCAATGAGTCTTATGAACTTCACTCAAGCTGAAGATAACAAGATGTGAATTTGAAATTGCACCCCTGTGTGAAAAATGAGTTTGTATTCTACACTAAGAGAGTGAAATGTATAGAGAAAATAAGAATAAACCAAATATTTTCTCTTACTCCCATCACAATAATCAAGTTCCACGGGTTTCATATCATGTGCTGATTTATCTTTACTCATATGTTAGGTTCACGGGTTCATGTTGTCGATGTGAGATACATTTCCACACTCAACATACTGCAGTACGGCGTTTAAGACAGGGTTGCACAGGAAATTTCTGAGCATAGTATATCGATTTGGGGAAGAAATACTGCTGCTTGAAGGGCTCTTGGCCAGAGGTTAAGCAAGTGAAATTATACTCCTTAAAGGATGGTCTTTAATTGGAAACACTTCCCATTAGAATAGAGGATGAACTACTGACGGCAATGGATGATTTCTCTATACATTGAAACTTGTATCCAGATAAATTGTTGGCTTTTAATCTCTTATGCAAATGGATTTTCGGCAGCAAACGCAGTTCTAATGAAATCTTAGGTTTTGTAATTGTTAAGTTAGATGTACAGTTCAGTGCATACTTGAAGAATTGTTCCACAATGCTTTTATATTTGATCTGTTTCAGTCAAAATCCCACTCACATCACACAAAATGAGGAACTACAAAGGTATTACAATGAATCAACAACTCCAACTAGGAAATGAGTTTGAAGGAGGCAAATGAACAAGAAAACAAACTAGAATTGAAGACCATTTTCTCTAGCGGCATCAGCAAGGGCTTGAACACGTCCATGATAAGGATACCCACCTCTGTCAAAAGCTACCTTCGTGATCCCCTTCTCCAAGCAGCTCTTGGCAATGGCTTCACCTATCTTCTTCGCAATTTCCTATCAATTTCAATTTTGAGAAGAATCAAAACACAAATGCAGATCAACAAAATGTTTGGAGAATCATGGATTTATCTTACAACTGTGGGACCAGAGGTATAGTCAAACTCCTCAGAAATTGGTTTTCTGCTTGGTTGAAGCTGATGCTAGGGTATGCATCTTCGTATCGTCAATAACCTGGACATACAAGTGCTTGTTTGAGCGAAAGACACACATTCTAGGCCTCTCCGGTGTCCCTTCAACCTGAAAATCAACTAAATTACACGAATTGCCAAAATTTTGACATTTGCAAACACCACTGCACATCTAACTGTGTAATTTTTAAAACAGATTCTGCAATTTGATTTCATAGCATTGCAAGTGTTGATGAACATTCAGAAAAGAGGGCAAACCTTCTTTCGAATACGAATATGGCGAGCAGTGCGATTATCACCCCGGGTTGAGTGATTAGCTAAGACGAGCAAGCGAGGGTGTTGAGGACCACGCAAATTGAGGAGGAGACTGGGACGCTGCAGATAGAGCCTTTGGGAAGAAGGGAGAGCTGTTTGGAGAGAGGAGATTGCAGAGGGAGAACAAATCGCCATTTTTGATTTTTGGTACAACTGCACTGCTTCTCTACTGAGTTTTTTTTTATCCCTTTTTCGTATTCTGAGTTTAATTCCGCTCACCTTATCCGCAATTTCAAGACTTTACATAAATGCCCCTAGGTTAGAAAAACCCAGAATCGAGGATTCAGCCTAATAAAAGAACCCCCCCTCTTCGATACTTGCTAATCCCAACTGATGAATGTAAATCAACTCAACGACAAAGGTCATATCCTTATCCTCTTTTTGTCTTCAATCGTTTTGCTTTACTGTTAGAATGTAGTACGAATTTGTGTTCTGTATATCATTGTTCATGTTCGAGTTTTCGAGAAATTACATGGAACTCGATTATATTCAGAAATTGAAAACGAAAGCTGGAACCAATTTTATAGGGATGATATCTCACCAAACAACTTGTTATTACTGATGTACCGAGAACTGATTTGATCTTATTGCTGTTTGATGCAATCCATGCAAGTTTCTAGCAGCTCTGCAAAGCTTTGCGAATGTCTGGTTAACCATTCTGTATTATAGTTCGTGCTTTGAGAACTGAATTTGAGAGGCATGTCATGAGTTAATTGGAATATGTTCACCCCTTGCATGTTTGCAAAGGATTTTCTAGGAAACTACTCTTTGCTTAGGATTAACACAGAATCTATTTGGCATGTTCATTTCGATATTCTGAGTTTTTTTTTATGCTTGGTTTTGAAATCCTCTAGATTCGATCAATATGTTGTGCTTTTGTTTAGATGAAAACTTGTGTGCCTTGTATTGTCATGCTCAATCTGACATTCTCTTGCTGAACAGGTTTTGTACCCATGAGTATGACAAAAAGGATCTGGCTTGTGTTGCTTTAGCATATAAATGCATGGAGATGGCATACTTGAGGGTTACCTACTCCACACATCCTACTGCAAGTAGAGATCGACACGAGTTACAGACCTCTCTTCAAACGCTTCCTCCTGGTAAGCCTAGTGAATTTGTATACAAAATGATGTCTTCATGATCAGACAGCACTAGGCAGTTGATAAATTCTTATATAAGTGGATGATTTTTAATTGACTGAATTGTCAAGTTGGTGGTAAGTGTTGCCTGATGACAAACAATTACTCTCAAAAAATCTTGTGCCATTAAGTAATTTTTTTTTCTAGTTAGCAAGTACATTAAGGTATTAAAAACTGAATTTGATGGTCAAATATGAATATTTTCCCATTGCAGTTACATTTTATACTCTCACGGAAATTTTGTTGTTTTCTTATGCGAAATAAAAAAAAAAAGATGGCCTTCATATTGTTTTGTAATCAAACATCTAAAACCTAGAATGAGGTGATTCTTCTGTCAGAAACTAAAGCATAATAGATCTTGTCATCTTTCCTGGATAAGAAGAGTAGTAGTTCCAATGGTGTAAGCTCTCTCTTTCAACTACTCTGAGAACAATAATAGTGCCTTTTTGTATTCATGTTCACTTTTCATTTGGGATCTGGGCTGGTCATTTTGTTGTATCAGCCTACAAGTCAATTTTACTTCCATCTTGCTAATTGCCGGTGATATTAATAAAATTTGCCTCAATGTTTTGAGATGCTGCTACTTTCCAGGAGAAGCCACCTTCTTCATTTGCCTCTGACATTGATAATCAAGCAACCCCGCAACAGCAAAAAAGTCTTCCCAAGCTAGGGATGGAAACTCTCCACAACCAGCCAGTAACCATGTTATTGTTGCTAGAAGTCCAAACTTTGCGAGGCTTTTGAAATATGTAAGTGAAATTATACTCCGCTGGAGAATTACTATTTTGGATACTTTAGATGTAGGGATGCACATGATCGGACCGGACTGGAAATTACAGTCTTGGACTGTAACTATAAAATTCCGGTTAGGTCTGGTCCGGTCCTGAACCGTAATGTTCCAGTTCGGTCCGGACCGTTTAATTTACGCTTTTATTATTTTTGAAAAGAAAATGCATACAGGTCTGATCTAAACCCGGACCGAACCGGATTTAACCCCCACACAAAAATATTTTTTAAAAAAACGGTTCGAATGGTGGCAATGCCAACTTTCCTCTCTTCTTCATAGTCATAGTAATCGAATATCGACTCGGTCTTGACTATCCAATCAAGGCACGCGTCGGTCCCTAAAGTGTTGGGAAAAGGCTGAATATGAGGCCTGACACCATGATACTTGATAGGCCTTGGTGTTGGCTTGATAGGTCATTGCGGTCAGTTTGCCCACACCCGGTCATGTGGCGGGGTAGGAGGTTATTTGCTCCCGGATGAGATATTGTCGGGTGACGTCCATAAGTCTCGTTCCCAACATGGTTAGTTGATGCTTGCAAAGGAATATTGTTAGGACAAGTATTAAAAGGAGGGAGCGCTTCCAAATTCCAATTCTTACTCCACTAGTTGACACATACCGAGGAATGACGGCATGCTCTCGGTATGCCCCTTGGGATACAGGAGGAGCGTAGGGCACATGAGACGTCGATCCTTCTTCCATATGGACGACTTGGCTCAAAATAGGGGAAGGGTCTTCTTGTAACCCTCCAGATACACCGACCTCAACTCAATTGATGTTTGGACGGCTTCCGCCCTTTGCACCCGGCTCTCCAAAGCATCGAACTGTGAGTTCATGGACTGTAAGAATCGTTGGATACTTTGCAACATGGTTTCAGGGGAAGGTATCGGAGTCTCAAGCGGAGGATCCTCCTGACCTGTTCCTAACATATTTACACACTAGCCAAACAAATCAAATCCAACAACTTGAGGTATATTACCAACCACTAGGGATGGCAATGAGTCGGATGATGGGTGGATGTACCACTTTCGTAACCCGACCCGTCACCTAAATTATTCACCCGATCAGTCACACGACCCGTAGCTTTTGTCACCCTTACCCGTACCCGCTGGGTGAACGGGTAGATCGTTTTTTTTCGGGTGAAATTTAACCCGTTTTCTTAACATAGTATTCAACCAAAAATTTAAACCAATTGAAATTTTGTAAGCTAAAATTAAAAATAAAATTCAATCAGATTTATGGCTAAACAACAAACATGGTTGAAAAAAAATAAAAATCTAAAACATCTTACATATCTCCAAAACATATAATGAACAAAATGTGAAATATATTCCCTTAAAATGTGAAATTAGTAGTGCCGACAAGCTCGTGTATGTCAATAAAATATAAAAATTGTTATAATAAAATGGGTGATGAATGCGGGTGGTGGGTACGGGTGATGGGTACTGAGATGCTCACCCGTATCCAACCCGCCCCATCACCCGCTACACCTGTCACCCGAGTTTCACCCGCATGGTATGTTAGCGGTTTTCACCCGTTTTTTCGGGCGGATTCGGACACCCATCGGATGCGGGTGTGATTGTCATCCCTACCAACCACAAAGGTTCACCCGATTCAACCTAGAATTGGAATCGAGTCAAACTGCAAGTAACTAGGTCTCACCAAGTAAGGTTGAGCATCAGCGTTCTTCATTGGCGGTGTTGTCGAAAAGGACCTCTCGGCGCTCATGGATCCTTTCCACTTTGCTCGGCGTACTTAGCATCTATGGTCCTCATTTGACGAGTGAAAGTCTGTCACGCAAGGTAGTCCGAAGAAACTTGAGAAACGTTTGATGGAAAACGCTCCATATCCTTGGCATCGGTAACATTGATCCGAGCTTGTCTTGCGCTCAGTCACATCAGAGTCATCAGCCGGTACTCCAACAAAGGAAAGACAAAAAACATATATGATTCCTATAATTATGCATTGTGATATGTATCAACATCGTTACGAGGATGCACATCTTATATTATTTAGGTACTCATATAATTTAAAATGTAGATAATATAAAAAAAAAAAACAATTCATGTGGTTTGTTCCTGTTTGAAAATAGCATTTCTAAAGACAAATTCCTGTTTGAAAGTTAAAAAAACGGACTTTAAAATGTAGATAATTTAAAATGTACATATATGATTCCTATAATGTTGCATGGTGAAAGTTAAAAAAATAAATTCCTATTTGAAAATAAGAAAAGAATTAATTTTGAGCTAGGAAAAAAAAAACGGACTTTGAACTTGGTGCTTCATATGGGAATGTGCCTATGAAATTGCGATTAGGACTAAAGATGCAAATGTAGTACAATATGGATCGAAAAAAAGAAAAAGAAAAAAGAAGAGGGAATTTAAGGCAAATAAAGAGGTGCTTAGTCAACTATTTTCTTCCTCATATGTAGAATTGATTTAATCGTGTAAACTCATGCTTTATTATTGAAATATAATTACACATATATCCAACTAATTAGTAAAATACGTCCTAAGGTGGAAAAGATATATGCTAGTATGGAAATAAAATATATTACAAAAAAAAGAATAACCCTAATCTAGGGATTTTCTAACACTCCTCCTCAAGTTGGCGCATGGATATCGCGAATGCCCAACTTGCGAAGAAGATGATGAAATTGCCGATGACCTAAGGCCTTTGTGAAAATATCCGTCAATTGATTAACGGTGGATATATGTGCCATTTTGAGAGTCCAATTTTGAACTTGATCTCGGACTAAATGACAATCAACTTCAATATGTTTGGTACGTTCGTGAAACACCGGATTAGAAGCGATGTGTAGAGTTGCTTGGTTGTCGCACCAAAGATTGACCGGTTGTGTATGAAAGACGCCCAATGACTGTAAAAGTGACTTGATCCATTTTAGCTCACAAGTGGTGGTGGTCATGGCACGATATTCTACTTCAGCGGATGAACGGGATACCGTGGTATGCTTCTTTGTTTTTCAAGAGATTGGTGACTCGCCTAATAAAATGAAAAAACCAGTAATAGATCGATGAGTTAGTGGACAAGAAACGTAATCAGAGTCACAATATGCCATTAATATGTAATGCACTCGAATTGGATAAAAATACCTTGACTGGGACTACGTTTAAGATATCTAAGTACGCGAATTCCGGCATTCCAATGATGCACTGTCGGGTTTGGCAAGAATTGTGATAAGATGTGAACCGAGTAATTTAGATCGAGCCTCGTAATCGTGAGATAGATGAGTCGACCTATGAGGCGGCGGTACCTATCTGGATTCTTGTAAGGTTCAGATTTATCTAGTGACAAACCATGGGCTGGTTTCATAGGAAAGGATGCTAGCCTCGTACCTACATAACCAGATTCAGATAAGATATCTAGAGTATATTTACGTTCGGAGAGAAACAAACCTGTAGGTGTGCGGGTAACCTCAATCCCAAGAAAATATCGTTGAGGCCGAGGTCTTTCATGTGAAAGCATGATTGAGGATGCATTTTGAGATGCATTTAGATGATTGATGGCTACAAAACTATTACCGCGCAATAACTAAATCATCAACATAAATTAAAATGTGTAAGACTGTCCTTGGAGACGTGTAGGAGAATAAGGAATAATCTGCATATGATTGTTTGAATCCGACTTGTTTGAGGACCATAGATATTTTGAAAACCAGTTTCGTGAGGATTGTCGAAGACCGTATATAGATTTTCGAAGATGACATACCTAGGAAGGATCAGTTGACAGAAAGCCCGGAGGAAGAGACATATAAACGTTTTCATGTAAATCGTCGTGTAAGAAAGCATTGTGTACATCCATTTGATGTAGTTCCCAACGCTTGATGGAAGCTACAACAAAATACTTTGACGGAAACCAATTTAGCAACCGGTGAAAATGTTTCGTTAAAGTCGATACCTTTCGTTTACCGATTACCGTGGGCAACGAGTCTTGTTTTATGTCTTTCAATAGATCCATCCAAATTTAGTTTGGTTTTGAACACCCACTTGCATCCGATGACTCGTTTTCCATGGGTAATGACGTAAGCTCCCATGTGTGGTTTCGGTTAAGAGCTTCGATCTCGAGTTGCATTGCATCCCTCCAATGTTTATGTTGACATGTTTCTTTGTAAGTAAGGGGGTCCTGGATCTTTGTGGTTGTAGCAAGGTAGTAAACGTACGTAGCAGAAAGATGCTTGTATGATAAATAATGTGAAATAGGATAGCTTACGGTACCTTCGGACGGAAGAAGACCAAGTGAACTTGTGATATTATTACGTGTATTCAGTTTAGATTGTTGTGAACTTCGCTGTAGAGATGTTTGGTTATTATTTTCGGCATGAAGAGTAGTGGGTTCAGTATTTTCGGGAAGTGGATCGAGATTTTGGGAGGTCTATTCGGATTGAGAGAGTTTTGGAAAGTACTACACAATCTTGACCTATTTGAGAAGGAGGAAGATCCAATTGAGACTCTGTTAAAGATGGAATCAAATTTTCAGTGTAACCGGTTAAAGAAGCAGGTGAGAATCGTATGTTTTTATTTATGGAAGAGGATAAATCGGAAGGGAAAGGTGCAAGACGTTCGGTATGAGCCGTGGATAAGGGAAGATCTTCAGTTGAATGAATATTCGTTGAAGATTGTGTAGAATGATGAATTGGTCCAGAAACCGAGGAAAGAAGGGAGTCACTCTTTGTGTTTGACGGTTGTATAGGAATGTTAGTATTAGAATATGATTTTTTAAATTTTCACAATCAACAAAAATTAAGGGATCAAGTGTATGAGGGTTAAAATCGAAGATTTTGAGGTTTGGAAAAATCGAATGATTTTGAGGGGTTAAAATAGGAAACGTATTTTCATAAAAAAATAACGTCCCGAGAGATAAAACCGGTATTTGTTTGGAGATCGTATAACGCCATCTTTTTTTGCTATACGGAGTGCCTAAAAATACACATTGACATATAAAACCCCCCTCCAAAATAAAAAAATAAAAAAAGGCACAATCTTCATTAATCTGAAATGAAACAAGCGATTTTGGAGGCATTAGACGATAAATGGTAAATTCATAAAGAGTAGAAAAGAAATAGGGCTCAACCAGGACCGGAGTTGTCCTGGTCAAACCTACAGAGCATCAAAGTTTATCATCATGCAAACATAAGGGCTAAAACAAGGCCCTAGTACTCCTGGTAGGCATGCAAGCCCCCTGAACGTACCATCTACCATCAACTGACTATGAATATAAATAAAATACATCTCACGGCACTGTCTATAAGGTCCTTCCACCTTCGGCAATGCCATCAGCAGAATGGAGCACTCACAGACCATCAGGTGGCTAAACAACGGATCATGATATCATTCACCTTCGGCATTGCATCAGCAAATGAGTCTCAAGTCCGGGACAAAATATCAACAATGAAACATGCAGGCCAAGAGCAGAATACAACTCTGGCATAAAGAATAAATCATACAAGTGCTAGACCTCAAACCTCTCTCCAACTCTATCTGGGAAGGCCTCATAAAGTAACCTGTATGTATGCCCTCTAATCATCCGGACCAGGATATCAATGGGATCCTGTTCCGGTCAAATACCAGGGCATTTCTGGAGTGCCATAAATAGTAGATCGTCGCTGAGAAGGCGTATATACGTGCCTGCTCGTCCAGCTCCTCCCTGGTGCAGAGTGTAGTAGATATGCTATGACGTCTGTCCTCGAGATCATCTCTGTAGACATCCGGAATCCGTAGCATACCTGCCTCCAAACCTCCCTGGCATAGGTGCATCCAAAGAACAAGTGGTCATGTGACTCACTCTCCAGACCACACCAATGGCAGGTAGGATCTATGTCGAGGAAAGTGTAATCTGTCTCTGGTCGATAGGCGTCCTAGAATCGCCATCCAAAGGATAAAGCAGTGCTTGGGCGTGTTGCCCGTGTCCCATACTATCCTGGACCAGTCCATCTCCTCTCCATGCTCTCTGATCACGTCGTAGGCATCTGTGACTCTGAACTTGTCCCCATGGGCAGCAGCTGTCCAGCACCTCCTCTAGTGTCGTCTCCTCATCCACAAACGTGGCTAGCTGATCTCTGGCTCCGATTATGGCCTTCACCAAGGCGAATCACGTCTGTGGCCATCCAGTGGTCTGGCTCAACCACCTGTAAGTATCTGTGGTGGATCCACCTAACCAGAGGTTGTCCCTCTTAGCATGAATATGCCAGTAGTACTTACACATAAATGCCGAGTTCCAGCACCTGAGGTTACGAAGACCCAAGCCACCCTCTCTCCGGGGCATGCATACTCGTGTCCAAGCTACTCTGGGCCAGCTCCAAAGGAACTGTCTGCATAGTCCTGTCAGCCTATCCATCACCAGCGCGGGACCGGTAGTATCGACAGCCAGAAGTTTCTCCGTGCCCTGAAGGACCGTCCTGATCAGCTCCAGTCTACCTGCAAAAGACAAATGTCTCTTGTTCCACGCGCAGATGTACCTCCCAATCTTATCCAGGAGTGGGTGTAATCAGCTGCCCGTAAAACATGAGGTGCTATGGGATTCCCAGGTATCGGAAAGGAAAGGTTCCCGTAGAGAATCCCGAAAGCGAGGTTAATTCGTTTGTCTCTGTTTCAGAAACAGAGGCTAGGAAAATTGAAGATTTCGGGAGGCTAACTGCTAATCCCGAAATCTTTTCAAACCTGCGTAAGCAATCCATAAGGATGCTTACTGACTGCACATCCCCTCTACAGAAGAGAACGACATCATCCGCATACATCAGGTGAGAAATCCTGAGTTCCTCACAGTGCTGATGGAAACGGAAGCCAGGTCTAGAGGTCTCGTTGCGTATCATCCTGGAAAGGAATTCCATGCAGATGACAAAAAGCAACGGAGACATAGGACACCCCTGTCTAAGCCCACGCTTTCCCGGAAATAACCCATGCATTGTCTTGTTTACCCGGATGGAGTAGGACGCTGTGGTGACACACTCCATCACCCAGTCAATGAACCTGGTCGGGAAACTCAGCTCTGTCATGGCATAGCGGAGGAACTGCCAGGATATCGTGTCGTAAGCTTTAGCTAAGTCAATGTTCATGAAACACCGCTTAGTATCCCTCTTGACACTATATCTCCGTAGGAGTTCCTGGACAAGGAAAATATTGTCAGACATCAACCTCCCTGGGATGAAAGCAGATTGTGCCGGGTCAATGAGGTACCCAAGACACGGCCCTAATCTGTTTTGCAATCAGTTTGGTGATGATTTTATAGACAACATTACAACAGGAGATAGGCCTAAACTGGTCTACTCGAGTTTGGGAGTCAACTTTCGCTATCAAAGAAACCGAGGTATGGTTAAATTTTGTCTGAGCAGTTTCCCATTAATAAAGAATTTCCTAACTGAAGCACAAACCTCACCCTGCCTTCTCCAGCTCGACCAGAGAGCCTGCTTTTATCTCATCATAGTAACTGTCCAATAAGTTTTTCCTGGTCCAGATCCTTAACCCCTGGTCCCACCGCAAACCAATCCCTCGTGGTACCTCAACCTGCCTCTCAGTCCCAAACAGCCCCTGGTAATACGTCACAAACTCATCCGCTACTTCTACTAGGGAAGTGGTAGTAGAGCCATTAGTAAATGGAGTGCAGGAATAAAATTCCTTTGTCCATTTGCCTTCATGAGACCATGGAAGTACGATGTAGTCCTATCACTGTTAAGGACGTACCTCGACTTAGCCTGTTGTTCAAAGAAACTCCTCTCTGCAGAAGAAAGCCTTTTGGCTTTTGTTCTACAACTCTCAAGCTGGGCCCGCAAGGCCTCAGAAGTCGGATCCAACCTAACGTTCTCAAGGCATGTGGCATACTCCTCATTGGCCACTTTGGCCTTCTCAGAGATATGTCCAAAATGCCTCCTATTTAACCCACGTAGCGGTCCTTTCATGCCCCTGAGGAGGTTGCAGAGCGAAACTGATAGGTCCCCCTAAGGTGACACTTCCAGTTCTCCTCTACTATCTCCTGGAACTGTCATGACCTGTCCACATATTGAAGAACTTGAAATTGGGCTTTCCAGCCGGGGACGGCGGATAAGATGCGCTATAGCCGGCTTATGATCCGAAAACTGCCACTTATTCGGAAAGCTAGCGCGGCAATACATCTCCTGGTCCAACCAATCCGAATTAACAAAAATCTGTCAATCCTACTCCAGATGGTACCATTAGTCCAGGTGAACTTGTTATCACTCGTGAAAGGTACATCTGTGAGACCTAGATCCTGACAGGCATCCAACATACCCCTGCACTCGTACATCCGTACGGGCTCCCATTGATCATCTCGTTGGGATACATGACATTATTGAAGTCCCCCAAAACCATCCAGGGTATAGAGTAGTCCCTAAACCAACGTCTAATGGGTTCCCACACTCGCCTTCTGTAGGCAATGCTACCTTTCCCATAGACAAAACACACCCCATACTGCACACCAGTTACTCTACAAGTAACTAGAACAGTGATAAACTGCTCCCCAATCTCTCCAACAGTAAGGTCAAGACGGGTATCATCCCAGAGTACAAGTATGCCACACCTATCATCAATCTCAAAGTTAGTGACATACTTCCAGTTTGGAAAACTGGAAGCCATCGCACGGTGGATATCTAACGGTCTAGACCCATACTTGGTTTCCAGTACACCACATAAGCATCCATCAAACTCCCTCAGCAGCTCGGTCAACCCTTTTTGTTTCTGGGGTTGGGTAAACCCCTGGATATTCCAAGAGATGACACTCATCGGGAGACCGTCTGTCTAGTGGTCCTCCCCTGGGCCCTAATATCCGCCCTCACCTGTGAGCTAGATGCTAGCCTCGTAGATCTACGCTCAGGTATAACAACCACCTCTCTCCTAACTTGCTTCCTATCCCTAGGGGCTTTTAAGATAGTAGGGTTTTAACTTTTTCTGTACTACCTCTGTCTCTCTGGGTACGATGTGCACGCCTGTCCGACCTAGATAACACTCTCTGGAATCCTCCATTCCTATCATTACTTTTGCCATTATCGGTCTCTATTTCCAAAGCCTTATATGTATTCGAAGTTTTGATATTAGGGGTAGTATACGATTTCCTTCTACTCTCGACACTCACCCTATCATCCTCACTCTCCTGGCTATCCTCCGAGTCCTCCTCCACTCCCGTAGCCTCCTCATACCTGTCAACCTCTGTGTCACTAATTCCCGTGTACGTGTAATCCGTACTCTCACTATCAGAGCCCATCTTAGTATTAGCTAGCTCTCCCTCAGAGCTAGACTCAACCACCATTTCCTTTTTCTTTCCCGAAGAGATTTTGTTGTCCCTTTTGGGGACAACATTTTAGGTCTAACTATCAACTCTCTCTCTTTCGTGCCAATCCTGATCCTGCCTTCCCCAGAAGGTCTCTCCTTCTGTGTCCGATTCGATCACCCTCTACCAAAGTGGCCTTTATGGAAGCCACCCGGCCGACCTCCACAACCACCCTCTCGTCATTGGCCACCTTCTTCGCCTCTCCGGCGTCGACGGCGCCTAATGGCAGACTTACTTATTTGATCTTTCGGCATCAGTTGTAGGCCTACTAACAATTTTAGGCCTATCAACCTCCACCTCACCCTCCTTCTCTGGGAGTCTAGGTTCCTCTCCTATCTTTCCTTTTTCCTTTTTCCTTTTCCTCAATGGTAAAACCGTTTTCTAATCCCATATGTCGTTTGTCCTCTGTACCTGAGCATTTATTCCCTTCCCTTCCAGACTCTTTGTTGGCCTCTTGTGATTACCATTTCCTTCTCTAACATTGCTCCTCCCTAGTTCCTGGTCTATGCCTCATCCCAGAGATGCCTCTTTTTTCTTTGAAGGAACATTCCTCCTCATTATGCCCAAAGGTAAAACACCCCTTACAATATTTCGGCTCATTTTCAATAAGCACATTACAAACCACCTTAATCCCATCATCAAACTCTAGGGTGACCTCTCTCCTAATCTCCTCAGCAAAATTCATTTCAATCAGCACTCTCGCATAGGAGCCCCTTTTCCTCTCCCCAGTGACGGGATCCATGTGTAGGGGTTTGCCTAACATGGAGGCCACCCGTCCAAGGATGGCAGGCGACCAGTAGTTATTAGGGATACCATATAACCTAACCCATAGGGGTATAGTAGCTACATCCCTCTTATTAAAAGCAAATTTATCCAGAACATGCTTAAGGATTAAAGATCTACCATGGATCTGGTACGGTCCCCCCCGGAAAACTCTGTCTCTATCCCCATCATTATCAAACATGAAAATAAGCCATCCGGCTTCCGTTTTAAGTTTAGATTGGACCCCCCAAGATTGTTGTAGGTCCCTAATAGCGTGATATCCAGGATAATACCCCACATACTGCCCAAGTAAGCAGCTACCCCACACTTGCTCCCTAGGTAGAGCTTCAACACATTTTATCTTAACGGTATCACCCGTTGGGGGTGTATACTCAAGAGTCCCCCATATCCCTCTATAAAAGTCCTAGGTAGAGGCTTACTCCAGGCATTTTGCCTTGGAGGAGCCTCACCAGAAGTGCCATCAGTGCCCGTGCGGGGCAGATTCGGAAAGTCCTGATTCGGAAAGTCCTTATTGTTAAGAATAGTTCCACTACCCATTCCCCTAGTATTAGTTCCAGGCTTAGTAATGATCCTAGCAGATAGGGGTAACATAGAAGGCCGTGTGGTATGTGTTATAATGCGGGGCACGGTGTGAGCCGTATTATTAACATCCTCAGTAGCAGGTGTGGTTATACTCAGATCAGTTCTATCATTGCCAATATCATGCGTAACCACGTTATTATCCACATGCATATTATTAGGCATAACAGTAGGCAAGACAGTATTTCCATAATTATCAGTCCTATCATGTTGAATACTATCATCAATAGCCATCATATTGCTAGTATCCATGATTTGTAAATCATAGTTATTTAATTCATGCTCATTTTCATTTCCAATCATCAAAGCAAGTGCATGTAATATACGAGTATTTAGATCATGCTCATTATCAGATAAAATATCGCTCGTATCAATAACAACCTCAAGGTCCATACCTGTGCAGTCTTCCTCGTGCAAGACCGACTCCGCTATAGTCATGGCCATGTGATTACCATCTCCTCCTCCCTTCTCTGCCACCACCACGTCCAGCCCAGTAGGCGTCCAGTCTAGCGCCTCATTCCTTGCTTCCATTGTCCTAAGCAACTTCCTTGCAAGCTCCTTGACGAAGTCATTTTCAGTCGGTTCGGTGACTTGTCCGCCTTGGCTTTCTGTTCACACCACCTGCCTCCCAATGTGGGGTATAGTCGGGCCAATTTCCATTTCAAGGCCTGGTTCCACCATTTTCCCGCCCGTATCCTTAGAATGATCAAAATTGCCGCTCAAAGACCCTTCCTGTTCAATTTGCCCGCCTGAGACTTTTGGCTGCAGCGTTGGCTTCCCAGGTGTACCTATGATCGGGCAAATTTCATTCTCAGGGCCTGGTTCCAACTTTTGTCCGTCCTTAGTCCCGGATTGGCTCAATTGGCCCCTCAAATTTGCCTCCTGTACTTTCTGTCCGCCTGGGTCTTTTAGCATGAGCGTTGGCTCCACAAGTGCCTCTTTGGTCGGGCAAATTCCAGGGACGGACTCAGATTCGCCCATCTTCCTCTTCATGGCATTGCTTTCCTCCTTTTCGGCCTTGTCAATGGCCTCCAGACCAATCTGTCCGCCTGGGGTATTGGCTGGAGGCGTTGGCTTCCCAGGTATGGTGTTAGTCGGGCCAATTTCAATCTCAGCCCCTGGATCCATCATCTTCGTGCCTTTGACCAGCCTTTTGTCTTCCATGACCTCCACCCTAACTCCTTTTTCCAGTTGTCCGCCTGGGCCATTGGTGAGTTGATTTGGCTCCCCAAGGGTCACTTTAGTCGGGCCATTTTCGTTTTCAGCTTCAATGCCCGCCATCTTTATCTCTTTGGCATTCATTTTCCCCAAATTCCCCTTTATGGCGGGGGCGGCTACCGGCTCCTTGGTGCCTTCCGTGTCTTTGCTTGTGGCTGCCAGCCGTCTTGCCCCCTGCAGAATGGACGAGAGTTTAGATTCCAAGTGCTTGATTGTGACAAGTTTACCTTCTTTGGTCATTCCGGCCTTGACATTGCCCATGACAATGATTCCCTCTTCCTCCATGCTTGATTGATCACGTTCTTGGGATGCTTGGACGTGTGATCCACGTGCATCCAACGGCGGGCCAGTCAGAAGCTTCCCTTTTTGGTCATCTTCCATTTGAAAAGTTGCCTTGTCACCTTTGGTCAACTTTCCTTGCATGGGTGCTTCATTATGGTATGGGTATACCACACTTTCCTCTTTCGTGGGTTCCCTTTTGGTAACATTTCTTCCTTGTTTGGAAGGTATTTTTGGAGCCGTTGCCACCTTGGACCGCCAGCCACCGCCGCCTCTAGCTCCGGCCTCCCCACCGCCACCTCCATGGCTTTCAACGTAGTTGTTCCTTTTTGTATTTTTCCTTTGCCGTCCAACCTTGGTTGGTCTCCCCTCCCCGGCGCCTGAGCATTTTGTCCGTCCTCCCTTGGATTGCTTCCTCCTCCACCTCTCCTGCCTGGATCAAGATCCGCCGCCCCCACTCACTTAGCCTTTCGGCTCATTCCACGGCCTTGTGCTCCTTTGTTCGGCTTTTGGACTTGTTTGAATCAAAAATGCTTGAATTAACTTGTAATATGGTTGCTTTAGTTGATGAATCTTCCAATCAATTGGATTAAACTTGGATTGAACTTCACCAAATTAAATCTAACAACTTGGCCGTCCAAACTTCAATCTCACGTCAATCTCTCAAGAGAAGGTGAAATGGGATTTTGATGGGTGAAAAGAAACGTGATGATGTAGGGATGAATGATTTGGTGTGAGATTGGATGAAAGATTGAACACAAGAGGAGAATGGTGGATCAAATGATCTATCCACGGCCAAGCTTGGCGTCACCCTTGGAATCGCCCAAAAAAAAAGGGAGCGTTTGAGAGCTCTTTCGAGATTCTATGTCATTTTTTGGAGGCATTAGGGAAGAACATAGGAGAGTGGTTTTAATGAGCAAATACTGTTAATAAAAAATTAAAACATGTTGACAGTAGGCTATTATTAATTGTTGAAATCATTGAGAGCAAACAAAAGTGATAAAAAAGAATAAGAGCTTTTATGAATATAATATAAAATAATGTATGTATACCTGTAAAAACTAAAGTGAGGCCCCATTTTTTGACGATAATTAGTGATATTATTTTTTATTAACATTAAATTTGTCTATAATTAGTGATTCTTTGGCTTAGAAATTGATGATCTTAGCCAATTCTTGATTTGGCAGCATATATTACTACATTGTTATCACATATATATTAAATAGAGTCTCAAGGGATCTTTAAGTTTTCAGAAAGGAGCTATTGGATATGACACAACAATTTCATACATACATAATCACTTTGCATTTATAATCAGCAATGATAAAGAACTACACCAGAAGGCATACGTCTTACTTTTAACAGGCAACCACATTATTCAAGATCACACGCATTAGCTAGTAATATATTATATATATCATAATTTAGTGAAATCTTCTTAGCAGTATGGGAGGAACCTGGAGTCCCTGCAAGTTGACGCTGACGTGAGTACAAGTAGTAGTGGAATGAGCATTGTCAACTCCATCCAAGTTGATGTTGTCAAAAATCATGTTTCTGCAAGGCACCTCCGTACAACACAACAATTTAACTGCTGAATCCGTTTGCGAAGTCTCCATGATGTTGTTGAATTCATACGGTCAACACAGTTTTCAAACAAGATTTATTTGTAATTAGATGAAGTCTGTTGTAATCTGTAGAGGGAAATTTTTTTTAAAAAATATCATCATATTAAGCTGACAAAATTGACATAGAAACCCCCTTCAAATGATTAAAAAAACAAAAAGGGCACAATCGCCATTAATTTGAAATGAAAACGATTTTGGAGGCATTAGAAAGGAACATAATATAGTGGTTTTAATGAGCAAATACTGTTAATAAAAATTAAAACATGTTGACAATAGGCTGATATTAATTGTTAAAACCATTGAGAGCAAAAAAAAGTGATAAAAAAGAATAAGAGCTTTTATGAATATAATCTAAAGTAATGTATATATACCTTTAAAACTAAAGTGAGACCCCATTTTTTGATGATAATTAGTGGTATCCGTTTTGATTAACATTAAAACATTAAATTCGTCTATAATTTGTGATTCTTTGGGTTAAGAATTGAGGATCTTAGCCAATTTTTGATTTTGCAGCATATATTATTACATTGTTATCACATAAATATTAAATAGGGTCCCAAGGGATCTCTAACTCCATGATCCACCACCTACCAATAAAATAAATTCAATGAAGTGTCAAAGTCAATGACTCAACGAATGAATGAATTGGTAGTACCTTAGTACATAATTTAGAATTAAGAATCTTAGACAAATAGACATACCTTAAGTTTGGACTTAGACTTGACAAATAATAATTGGTTCTTTTTTAATACCAGTTAATGAGTTCAAATCTTCTAACTCTAAACAATCAAAACAATGACAACAAGTAAGAAAATATTGTCGATAATCAAAAAATGTTTCAATGTTTAAGCATTACCTTGTTATATCTTCATTATCTCTTCATTTTCATCGTCTACATTTTCCTCAACAACTGTATCATCATTGATGTTTGATCTAGTTTTTACAAGTAGCCAATCTTGTGCACAAATTAGACCTTCAACTGTCTATTATAATTTATAAGAAGATAATAACTAAATAAATTAACATGATTCAAAAAATATGTTATAAGTTATATCTTATAAGCAATTATTTGAAATAATCATACCTTTGGATTTAAGGAACTTCTATAGTTATCTAGAGTATGTCCTCTGGTAATGAATGCAGATTCAGATGGAACAGTACTGACCGGGATGGCTAGCACATCACGAGCCATATGTGCAAGTATAGGATATCTTCCGTCATTCACTTTCCACCACCCCAATATATCAGTCGTCTTAATTGAAGTCCTCTGCTCAATCAAATATCCTTCACAACCTTCTTTGTGCTCAAGTTCTACAACTTGTGTACATAGTCTTTGGAAAAACTTGATGCCTAAATAAATTATTAAGTTCTTTGTTAGTTTGTTCTCATATATATTATATTCATCTGAATATAAAAAACGATAATATAAGTTTAAAAATTAATGACTTAAAGGAAGTTATTTACCTCCACGTGAAGGAATAAAACTTGATGAACCATGAGTAACCGGGTCTTGAGAACGTTGAGTACTATACAAAACCTTATACTGCTTAAACAATCTACAAGTGTAGTCCTTCACTTGTTGTGCTAATTATTTACCCTTTTTCACCCCATATATCTATACTAGAGCCATCTCCTCCATTATCATCTTTTGTGTCGGATTGAGAACCATAGCAACAAAAATCAGCATATTCATCTTCTCCAAACTACCCCAATACTTATCATATTTTGCCTTCATTTGAACAACCATTGAACTACAATCACTATCATCAGTGATCAACCACTGTTCCAACACATTGATCAGGTTACCAATGTAGAAGAAAACATTACTAACTGTCACATAAGATGACCTTGATACATCTTTAGTGAACTCATAAAACTCAGCCAAAAATTTCACAAGAAGCTCAATCTTCTTCCACTCATCTGCAGTAATATCCCCTAAGCAATCATCATCACCTCCTCTTGGAGTATCAATCCGGTCAAAAACAAGCTTGTATTTTAAAGCAACATCAAGCATCATATAAGTGGAGTTCCATCTAGTTGCTACATCAAGGACTACCTTCTTATTGCTTTCAATTTTCAACCTTTTAGCTTCTTCTTTAAACACATGTAGCCTAGCAGAAGAGTATCTTACATACCGGACAATGGACCTCACTTTGTCAAAACAAGTCATATGCAACTTCAAATCATCATTCACAATCAGATTATCAGTGTGAGCTACACATCTCATATGCAAGTTATGTCCACTATAAATGCATGATCCATTTGCTACAATCATTTCTTTCAAGGTAGCACACATCACGTCATTAGAACTAGAATTATCAACGCATTATCAACAATGACGATAAACAACTTAGCATCTAAACCTCATGTCCTCAAACAATCATCAATCCCTCTAGCAAGTGCTTCACCCCTATGCCTAGTGATCTGACAAAAAATCAATATCCTTCGTTGCAAATTCCGGTCGTTATCAATAAAATGAGCAGTTACAACCATGTAATTAATCCTTTGAATTGAAGTCCATGTGTCGATAGTCAAACTAACTCTTTGACAATTCTTCTTCAACCAACCATGCAATGCAACCTTTTCATTCAAATACACCTCCAAACAATCTCTAACAACAATGTGACGTGAATGTACTTTAAAGTAGGACAAGAAGTAGCAACAAATTCTTTAAAGCCACGTTTTTCCACTTGTCTAAAAGGTAATTCATCAATAATTATCATTTCATCCAAAGACTTTCTACAAGCATCTTATTTTGGCACCCAACTCTTTACTTTACATTGTCCACTTTCAGCAATTTCTTCTAAGACAATTTTAGATTGAGTACCTTTACTTTTGTTGGCCGGATTTTCTACACATCGTCCAACATGACCAGTTGAATTTGTTGTGTCATTCCTCCTTTGATCAGCTGCAAACGTCTTGTTACAATGGATGCACTCAGCCCTTTCTTTGTTGTCCTCATCAATGTATTTTCTATAGTGATCCCAAAACAACCCTTTTCCCTCTCTCCTCTTCTTTATATCAATGTAAGCTCAAGCAGAAGTACGCTTACTCGAAGGAGTCGGTGCACCAGAAATCGGTGGTGGGTTGATTGGGTTCATTGATGGATTTGATGGCGCCAATGTCTCTTCTTCATTCTCATCATCATCCTGAGGATGATAACAATCTATTGAGGTATCCGACGAAGAAGCAGGTGAAGTACTTGATAATCGAATCATTTTGTTGGCGGTAGTTTTCTTTCTCTCTCCTCTTCGAACTTGGAAGGTCGACATCTATACCTATAACCAACAATCAGTTAGTTAATCACTATAGCAAATTTAAATCGATCACATTCAACATTTCAACATTCAACGAAGAAACTAATTCAACATTTCAAGTTTTCAACATTCAAAACAATCAAAAGGATGAATAAAAACATAATGCTAGTATGTTACGGAGTGCTGTATAGTGATTGAAGTTGAACATTACAGTTAGAAGAAGGCTGAATAAAAAACATAAGGCTGAATAAAAAAATCAGTTAGTCAATCAGACAATGTTTCTAGTTCAAGTGTTCAACAAATTAGTTCAAACAACAACACAAATATATTCCAACTGAAACATTCTACAAAGCTCTGTGAAGGCAAAGTAGTTGACAACTACCAAGAGAACAAACATCAAATACAATCTACATAGCTCCTTGCAAGATTCCAATATTTGCTTATCAGTTATGAATTATGAAAAAAAATAACATGTGATACAGTATATCAACATTCTCCACACAAAAAAATTACAAGTTAGTCATTTCGAATATGTTAAATTAACCATATAGAACTATGAAATACATACATAAAACTACAAAGCTGCCTTAGTATGATCACCTTACCTAATAAATGCACAATATGAGACAAAGTTTGAACTAGTATAGCTGAAGGAGATTTACTTTTAATTGAGTTGTCAAAGTATGAAAAGGATTAGACCTGAGAAGAGCATGGTTTTATGGTCAACATAAATCAACAAGTTATTGACCAATCAAACTATCAAAGTATGGAAAGAATTAGAACTAAATACAAGTTTACAACAACACTGCCAAGTGCCAACACTAGAGAAATAAACAGACCATGAGAAATAAACAGGCAATTAAATGACAGCTTCAGTAGAGTCGGTACTCACCTAGTACTAGACTGCTAGTAGACGGCCGAGGCAACTCAGGCAAGGATGGAGCTACTAGTAGATAGCCGAGGAAGAAGGTGGAGAGGACTCAGGCGAAGTGGAGACTGGATGGTTGTTCGAATGCTGGATGAGGAAGAGTGGAAGACCGAAGAAGAAGATGTGTAACCTTCGGCCGACCGCCGGCCTTCACACTTGTAACACCCCAAATCCGTAGGACTCGGAGTGCTACTGGGCTAGGATCTCACAATGGATCCTGACCCTAGCCTGACAACAATTTCACTGATCCTACAACAAGGCACTGATAGATTAAAACAAAACATGAAACTGATATAAATATAGATATCAAAAGGTAATACAATGTACCGCTGAGTACAAACAAAGTAAATTGTACAACAAAATAACCCATATCCCCGATACCGCCCCAGTGTATGGAGCCCTCAGCGGATCACCCACTCTGAATCACTCTGCAGCTCTCCTATCCTGCAAAGTGTCTACAACACGGTATGAAACCGTTAGCTAACCATACACAAATATAGGAATATGCTAGAGCACAAACACACATCAGAAATCTTAACATATCATCATGTTTTCACACATTTACCATGTTCATTATCTTTATAAAGTCCAGCAATCAACTCATATATAAATATCCATATAAACATAAGTAACACGAGGAATATAACCCTCGCCTCTGGGTACTATAACCAGCTGGAATGGTGCCTGGAACACCTCCCCGTGTACCCTAAGGGAATGGAGAGTGCCCGAACCGTTTACCAGGTCTGGCCTGACCACAGAGAACCCCCAACTCCCAGCGGGATGAATGGAAAAGTTGTCACAGCCCTACAATGGGCAATCAATACATCATAGGTCGGTGACCATCATAACACATGCTATAAACATATAACACACACCACTCATGCACAACATCCTATAAAGGAATGGCAACTAAGTAAGTCCCACGGACTTACCTCAACCTCGTAGTCGTCTCACTGGATCAACCTCAACTCAGTCCACTCCAAAATGGAGGATAACACGGCCTATACAAGGCATACATAAATATCAAACTCCTATCACACAAAGGGTCACACCTAGACCCAAGGGATCCATAAGGGATCATATCCAACTCGTAAACCTCAAAGCCCTAACCGGCAATTCCATATCATACTCGTCAACATCCGAATCCTAGCATGGTAATAAGTTCCTCATACTAGAAAGGAAAGGAACTACCTAACTATAGGTAGTCCCGGGACAAGACGCACCTGCGTGAACTAAGGACGCAGGGGCGGAGGAGATCACCCGCAGGCGCGGCAAGTACAATCCGCAGGGGCGGTGACAAGGAACTTTGGCAAACGCAGGCACGCCGCTGGCACGACGCAGGCGCTGTGACATGGTAACCGCGAGGGCGGTGACTCTCAGCCGCGGGGGCAGCGACAGTGCAAAATGAAACCTCGCGGATTCTCTTTAGCTCTTCACGTGATCAATCACGTCTACTCTCTTCCAGATTCATACACATGCCACAACATACACATACAAACATCAATCCTACATTCAATCATCTAATCCTAAGTTAAGCTAAGGAAGAACAAGAACAAGAAAGAAAGAAGAAAGAATGAAGAAGCAAGGAGGAAGCAGCTTACCACAGCTGTGGTTAGCTAAGGAACTGATCACCAACAACTCACTGGCTTCCAAGCACAGAAGCACTCACAGTCATCAACCACACAAGCCACAACACACCAAAACTCAACCCAAACTCTTCTAAACCAAGAACAAGATCAAGAGGAAACAAGGGAGAAGCAAGAAGGACGTGAAACTGGATTGGAAATGTGAAGAAACCCTTGCTCAGCAAGGTGAAACGAGAGAAGTAAGGTAAGGTAAAGCACGGTCAAAGGGTCAACAAAACCGGCGGCAGCCGCCGGAAACCGCAGGGGCGGGTTTCCTGGCCGCAGGGGCGGAACGACAGGCGAGCCGCATGGGCAGCCTCACAGACCTGCGGGGGCGGCTAAGGCCAAACTAGCTCCAAAAACTAAGGCTCTTACAGCACTATCGTTGCGTCGCAGTGGAAACTGGAGAGGGTTGAGGGGCAGTCGACAGTCGGGTATCGGACAGACTAGGGTTTCAACAAGTTTCTTTCACCTTTACTCTTTTACGGCTATTGGTGTTGTTGTTGACTATTGTGTTATGAAACGCAACGTTTCACGTTTTGCGGTTTTTGCGGTTCAAAACCGTATTTTGCGGTTGCGGTTACGGTTTTGAACCGCAACCCCATTTTTTCTCAATTGCAAACCGCAACCGCAAATTGCGGTTCGGTCAACCAAACCGCAATCTGCTCAGCCCTAGATTAAGGTACTTTTACTAATTTCATTTACTAGAATTTTTTGAAAAATTGTGTACCATACTGATGTATTTGTTAATGTTGCAAGAAGATGTGAATTGTAAGAAATATAGGAATAAAGGAATGGATGTTGGGTATGAAGAGATATTGCGTTCACTTTTTTCTGGAAATGTAGCAACATGACGACTCGTCATGTCATCTACCATGGCTCTTGAAACAAGTCATGAGCATGTGTCAATTGCAGCTGATGAGAACGTAGGAGTTGATGATGTTGGAGGTGATGATGAGTTCTTTATCACATTTGTTGATAGCTGCAATGTTGAAAGAGTATCCAACCACTATGGGATACGAGATGACCTCACTGATCTGCTATTTGAGACAACAACTGCTTCTATCTAAAGTGATGTTAGGTTGCTTCCAACTCATACCCCAACTCCGGTGACTAGAGTTACACATAAGAAGGCTCCAGTGAAGAGAAAAAGAAGACAATCAAGCGGCTCTTCTAAGTTAGAGGAACATCTAGCACACTCAAGGGAACAAAGTGAGAAAATGATTGCAACTTTTGAAGGTGAAATGAACAACAAGGGTTTAGAGGAAGATAGATTGATGAATGAAGGAATAAAAATGCTTGATCGGTTTGTGGAGAAGAATTTAGTTAAGGATGGCTCACCGTTCTGGTGTTTTATTCTTTCCAAAACTAGAGTGGTGCATGATATGGGACTCTTGGTTAAACTGGTGGATAACAAGAAAAGAGTTAAGTGGTTGAAATGGGAGTTTGATAATCGTTGAGTGATGATAGAAATGAAACTGGTGTTAGACATTTGTATTTGATGTTAACGTTATGTTATTTTCTTTACGGATATGCATTTTAAGGATATGTGATAACGTTATGAATGTCAACTTGTGCGTGGTTTATCATCTTCTTATGCCCATGATAATCATCTACTTATTTATGTATGTCATTTCAGGTCCACAACAAGAAGGTTGAATATCATGTCAAATGGGAGCGAAAATAATCAAGAATTTCAAAAACATCGTCAACTCATAAAAATGTTCACATGTTGGAAAATTTTACAAACAACAAACGCTTTGGTGGCCGACCATTACTTTAAACACATGCACAAGGAGCCTTGCTACACTGAGTACGAGCGTGGAAAATTGTGGATGGATGACATATTGACGGGTCATCACATTCGGACTATCAATATGTTTTGAATGGATGTTGAAGTCCTTCTGCGATTGTGCAACGACTTAGAACAACAGTATGGTCTAACCTCATCAAGAGAGGTCTCCGTATTGGAAAAAGTGGGGATCTTCCTATATACTCTTGCTCAAGGAGCATCAACTCGTGTTGTTGCTGAACATTTTCAACGATCAACGGAAACCGTCACTGAGCTTTCCACGATGTCTTACATTCATTCAGCGGGTGCAGGAATGGAGACCTTGGACTAGTGAGTGACCTTATACGACCAAGGATTGCTAATTTTCCTAGGACATCTACTCATATTGCTATAGATCCAAGATATAAGGATTACTTCCAAGTACTAGAAATTTTTATAAAATGGATTAAGTATTTATGATTATTCACTAAACTGTATGTCATTCGTTTGTAGGATTGTATTGGTTGTCTTGATGAAACACGTATTAGTGTATGCATCTCTGAAGAATCACAAGGTCCATTCATTGGTCACAAAAGAACCGTGACATTCAAGGTCCTAGCAGTTTGTGATTTCAGCATGTTATTCACGTTTGTGTTGTCCGGTTGGGAAGGGTCAGCACATGACGCCAAGGTTCCGGACAATGCTATTTGCAACCCAAATGTACAATTTCCTCTTCCGCCTGTCAACAAGTACTATCTTTGTGACAAAGGATATGCAGATATGTCAGATTTTCTAGTTCCATAATCGAAGACAAGGTATCACCTGAATCAATTTGATAACGAACCACCAAACAACAAGAAAGAAGCGTTCAACCGGGCACACTCTTCTCTAAGAAGTTGTATTGAACGTTGTTTCAAACCAACAACAGATGACTGACGAGAGGATGTAGAAGATGTTGAGAACATTACTAATGATAGAGGGATAGGCCATATTCGTGATGGTATTGCCACTGCAATATGGAACTCAAGAAGGAATATGTAGTTTGTATAAGTAAGGTTATGTTATGAAGACACTATTAGTATTTTCACACTTTTGTTAAACTATATGAATTATATGAAGTTTGTTATTTCAAATTTTATAATATGCAACCTCGAGGTTATTGGAATCTCGGGCCGAGATTGGCGGATACTTGACATTGTCATTCATGAAACAAGTTAACGATACTTGACATTGCCATTCATGAAAGAAGTTAACGATATTTTACATAATATTGTCATTCATCGAAATGCCTAATAATACATGAAATATGCAAAGAGTACAATCCCGGTAATGAACCCACAAATGAACGCATTTAAGTTGTCATTCTTCATTTTCTTGTTCTCTTCTCTAGCTTCACTAAGTTCTCCCCGTAATGATTCCACATTAGTTTGACGCTCCATTTCCATCCTCCGTGCTATGTGAAGTTCATATTGTAATTGTTTCTTATCTTCCCTCAAACCTTCCATAAATTCTTGTAATTCTTTGGACGTGTTATTGTCATCCAAAAAGTACATTACCATCTCATCTCCAATTGGATTGTCCTTTGGCAAATATATCTCATGTCTCCAAAAGTAATACTCGGGATCCCCGCTATCATAGCTAGAGTCATCTGACATCGTCCTACAAAAGCATAGTATAACAAACACAACAAATTCAACAAAGCAACATCAGGGACAACTATTTAGTTCTACTTCTGAGGAATGGAGACGTTGGACTAGTGAGTGACCTTATACGACCAAGGATTGCTAATTTTCCTAGGACATCTACTCATATTGCTGTAGATCCAAGATATAAGGATTACTTCCAAGTACTAGAAAATTTTATAAAATGGATTAAGTATTTATGATTATTCACTAAATTGTATGTCATTCGTTTGTAGGATTGTATTGGTTGTCTTGATGGAACACATATTAGTGTATGCATCTCTGAAGAATCACAAGGTCCATTCATTGGTCGCAAAGGAACCGTGACATTCAACGTCCTAGCAGTTTGTGATTTCAGCATGTTATTCACGTTTGTGTTGTCCGGTTGGGAAGGGTCAGCACATGACGCCAAGGTTCTGGACAATGCTATTTGCAACCCAAATGTACAATTTCCTCTTCCACCTGTCAACAAGTACTATCTTTGTGACAATCCCGGTAATGATTCCACATTAGTTTAACGCTCCATTTCCATCCTCCCCGTAATGAACCCACAAATGAACGCATTTAAGTTGTCATTCTTCATTTTCTTGTTCTCTTCTCTAGCTTCACTAAGTTCTCCCCGTAATGATTCCACATTAGTTTGACGCTCCATTTTCATCCTCCGTGCTATGTGAAGTTCATATTGTAATTGTTTCTTATCTTCCCTCAAACCTTCCACAAATTCTTGTAATTCTTTGGACGCGTTATTGTCATCCAAAAAGTACATTACCATCTCATCTCCAATTGGATTGTCCTTTGACAAAGATATCTCATGTCTCCAAAAGTAATACTCGGGATCTCCGCTATCACAGCTAGAGTCATCTAACATCGTCCTACAAAAGCATAGTATAACAAACACAACAAATTCAGCAAAGCAACATCAGGGACAACTATTTAGTTCACTTCTGAGAAATGATCAAACACTTCCTGAAAAAAAATAATTACACAGAATGTCATACACTTCTTGAAAAAACATACACGAAGTGTATGAAAAAAGATCTGGAACATTAATTAACTGCATACTTATGCATTCACAATATTACCAATCCACATTATAAAGATTTCAGAAACATTCATATGCTACTCTGGAACATACACTTCTTGGAAAAAAGATCTGGAACATTAATTGCATACTTCTGAGAAATGATCATACTTATGCATTCACAATATGACCAATCCACATTATAAAAGATTTGGAACATTAATTAACTGCATACTTATAAAATGTCCATACCAAACTCGTTTACTACCTACAATTATGTTGATCCTTGGCAGCACAATTCTAGAAACATTCATGACAATACTCCAGTGGGATGAAATAATCAAAGGTCTTAATCCTTGGCAGCACAATTCCAGAAACATTCATATGCTTAACATCAATGTCTAAATTACCAACACCTCAAGCGAGACCATCGTGAGAATTCTTATCTAGCATCATGATAGTAAAATCATATGAAATAATCAAAGCCTTATTAATCCTCCAAGGAATACTCTATGCACACTAAAATCATGATAGTAAATCAATTTCTAAGCTAACACCAACACATAAGGCAAGACCATTGTGAGAATTATTATCTAGCATCATGATAGTAAAATCATATGACATAATCAAAGCCTTTAATCCTACAAGGAATACTCTCTGCACACTAAAGCAACTGCATGTAGCTAGAGAGACCAAAGTGCAGTTTCATGAACTGTATGTAGAGAGACCAAAGCAACTGCAGTGGAACTAGAGAGCAGCAGAATGTAATCTTTTCATTCTTAGAAGGATATTAACTATGACAATGAAAGTTATAGTAGAAAGTCAATAGTGTGAGTAACAACAAACAGCTAGAGAGCAGCAGAATGTAATCTTTTCACACCATATATCTTATCTCAATAACATCCAGAGACATCAAACATGCCAGATCAAGAAAGTGAAATGGGAGAAGCGTCTGAGGTTGCATGGTATATACTATATACACAGGGGCTGGACTAATAGCAACCATACCAGTGAATGCTTCACGTTATCGAGTCCACTATGCACAAGAGAAATAAAAAATGGAATGATAGCGTAATATAAGAACCCTCAAATACTTATGTGCTCACAACTGTCATATACTATGCTGATGAACAAACAATGATCTCACTAAATTCAGAAGAATTGCCATGATTTAAGGAGGGAGTGCTATTGATGTTGCCGTTGCTTTGGTCTCTCAGCTATTTTAATAAACATTGGTAATTATATTTAGGTTGATGCTGATTGTCCCTATTTTTTTTATGACCGCCATAGTTCACTCTCCTCTAGCATCATGATAATAAAATCAATTTGTAAGCTAACACAGAAGGAACCAATGATTAACACCAATGTCTAAATTACCCTACACACATTACCCTACCCTCTCTGCACACTAAAATCATAACCACGAGTAAACGATTAAGTAACAATTGAAGCGAAGAAATTAACAAGCGCGACAAGAGATCGCCGGCTAGAACTAACACATAAGCGAAGAAATCACCGGCTAGAACTAACACAGAAGCGAAGAAATCGCCGGCTAGAACCGAAACCCTAAAACATGGAAGAAAATTTTCGAGGGTAATGTAACCCTAAACATTGAAGAACTTTGAAGGAAACAAAGAAGACATACCTGAACACGCGAGAAGAGATCGAACCACTGGCTAGAAGGCTTCGAAACACCGGCGAGGAGGTTTCTCTGTCTTCGCGTGGAATAGGGTTATTAGCTTGATAAAGTGATTTAGGAAAAATAATAAGAGTAAAAAGAAGATTGTTTGATAAATTGTCAATAAGACCGTTTAAGAAGATTTGCACAAAGTTGATAAATAAGATCGAATTTATTGGCTTTAACAAAATTCGTGGCATTTAAAAAAATATAAATTTTAAAATATTTTAAAATTTTTGGATCAATTTCGTGACTTTGGGTCAAAAATTTTAAATTATTTTTAGAATTATAAATATAATATTTATTGGTTTAAATAACAACGGTGTTACATCTTATTTTACTAATTAAATTTGACAGAAAAGTAAAAAAAAAAATAGATACTTGAATTAAAATTCTGAATTAAATTTTTTTTTTTTGGTTTGTCCGCTCTTGTTGCCTTAGTTTAGGTTTCGTGAGGAGTCGCCGTTGTTGCCGCCACTGCTGTTTTCGCCTGCGAAGCCAACTTGCGTTCTCTTCGTCGAGCCTTAACTGGAGTCCCGTTGTTTTCTATCGCGCTAGATAGACTTGAGATGAGGAGCCTCGTCGCCGCCGCCGGTGTCTGCCTCGCCGCCGCCGCCGGTGTCTGCTTGCAGTGCCTCGCCCTCGCCGTCGTTAGCCTCACCCTCGCCGTTGTTTGCCTCACCCTCGCTGTTTGAGTCTCAATGGGAAGATGAGCCTACTCGGTTTCAACTCACAGAGTTGGCTCAACTGGTGAGTCAACTAGCGAGTTAGCTCAGTTCCGGAAAAAAAAAAAAGAAGTTGTCTTGGGTGTTTTCCAATGGAAATCAGGGAAGGTAATGGGTTTCTCTTTTGTCCGTTTAGTTCCTTTCATGGGTGTGGTGGTGATAGGGAAGGGAGCAGAGGTTTCTCTTGCCTGGTTGGTCATTTGAAGAGGCAACACATTTTTGCGGTTGAGCGTAAGAATGAGATTTGGGGCATCCTTGAGTGTAACCTTGATGTTTTTTGTGGCGTTTGTGGAAGTTTTGACCATCCTCAGGATATGGTTGTGTGGACGATGTATGTGTCTTCATGCTTTGAGTCGTGAGAGTCGTCACACCGATGGTTTTGTGTTTGCTTTTGGTGAGAATGGTGAATACATTGTGGGTATTTCGAGGCCGATGGTGGATATCTCAGAGCTGGTTGTTGCTGAACAGATTGAAGTTGATGGGGTTTGGTGCTTGATGTTGGTCTGTTAGAGAGGTTTATGCGTGTTCCTATTACTACTGTGAAAAGCATCCCTCATAGTTGTCGTTTAAGCTTTTCTCAAGCGTTACTAGGTGCTCTCTTAAAGGTGGCTGCTGAGCCAAGTTGTGTGGCTGCTTGGGTTAGGTTGTATTTTGCTCCCTCATTGTACGTTGGAGGTGTTCAGGCCTATGGGTAGGCGAGATAGAAGATCAGGAGGTAGGAAGCTTATTCAACATCAGCGGATTTTGCAAGCCTTGTCTACTTGGGGAGAAGTTGATGGTGTTTTTTAAGCTTGTGCATGATTTGCTAGACAGTTCAGAGCATAGACCTGTTGTTAGGGTTGATGGTGGCTCAAAGTATGAAGAAGGTTGGGTGAGGAACCCTAATATCAAGCAGTGTCTTCGTAAGGTTTCAAATGAACATTTTACGGTTGCTGTAAAAGTTTTGTGCTCTTCTAGAGTAGCTCCTTATAATGATGAGACTTTGAAGGTGTTGAAGGCAAAACATCCCTTCAAACCTCCTCCTTCTAAGCCTTGTTCTACTTTTCTTGAACCACCTCTCGTTGTTGATGTTGATTTGATTTTTACATGCATCAAGTCTTTTCCCAAAGGAACCTCTTGGGTTAGAGATGGTTTGAGAGCACAACACCTTTTAGATGCTTTGTGTGGTGAGGGCTCTGCGGTTGCCACAAGTCTTTTGAAACGCTTTCATCAGTGGTCAATTTGTGGTTGGGAGGTAAGTGTCCGTTGAGTTTGGCTGAGTTTGTTGCTTCAACGTATCTTACGCCGTTGTTGAAGCCTGACAATGGGGTTCGTCCCATTGCAGTAGGTACTATATGGAGACAGTTGGTGTCCAAAGTAGCCATGAAGGGAGTGAGTAAAGATATGAGAAAATAACTTGGAGATTTTCAGTTTGGAGTTGGTATTTCAGGTGGTGCAGAAGTTATTCTACATAGTGTTAACAGGGTTTTAAGTGAGCGTCACTCTGATGGTTCTCTGGCTATGTTGACAGTGGATTTTTCTAATGCCTTCAACTTGGTTGACAAAACTGTTTTGCTTAGGGAAGTAAGGGGAAGATGTCCCTCTATCTCTTTTTGGGTTGATTTCTTGTATGGTCAAGCTGCTCGTCTGTATGTTGGTGATGATATTGTTTGGTCAGTTACTAGTATGCAACAAGGAGACCCTTTGGGGCCGCTTCTTTTTTCCCTTGTTTTGCACCCACTTCTTCATCGGATCAGAGACAATTGCAAGCCTCTTCTACATGCTTGGTATCTTGATGATGGCACTATTATTGGCCGGACAGAGGAAGTGGCTTGAGCGCTTGATATCATTAGAGAAGTTGGCCCGAGTTTTGGCCTTGAGCTGAATGTTTGCAAGACTGAGCTCTTTTGGCCTTCGTGTGATGGATCGAAGCTTAGAGAAGATTTATTCCCTGATGGCATTGCTAGGCCGGTTTTGGGTGTTAAGTTGTTGGGTGGGGCTGTGAGTAAAGATGATGGGTTTATTAGAGAGCTAGTCATGAAAAGAGCTATTAAGGTGGTTGAGTTGATGCACCTTCTTCCGCAGTCGAGGGACCCTCAGAGTGAGCTTCTTTTGCTTCATTCGTGCATGGGTGTTGCTAAGATGTTGTTTAGCTTGAGAACTTGTCTACCGGAACATGGGGAGAGTGCATCTATTTTTTTGATTTGGGACTCCGTGAATCAGTCGAGGATATTGTAGTTTGTGGGGTGCTTATTTTGGCGATCTTCAGTGGAGACTTGCGTTTTTGCCAATTCGGTGTGGAGGCCTTGGGTTATACTCACCTATGAAGACTTCTTCTTTTGCTTTTGTGGCTTCTAGAGCTCAGTCTTGGACCCTTCAAGACCACATTTTGCGGGACAGTGGAGTTGTTGATATGGGCTCTGAGTTTTTTGGAGCTTTGGGCAATCTTCAAGCTTCTATTCCTATTTTTTATCTTTCTAGTTTTACTGTAAAGAGCACCGTCCCCCCTAAAGCCCAACATGTTTTGGCGAGTGCTTTTTATGGTAAGACAACACAGACGATGGAAGCAATTTTTGGTTTGACCGCTAGACAAAAAGTGGTTTTTCAATGTCTACAAACCCGCATAGCCAAGATTTCCTTCTTGTCATACCTATTGATGGACTTGGACAATGTATGTCTCCCGTTGAGTATCGCACAATCCTCAAGTATCGTCTTATGATTCATTTGTTCTCGTCTGGTATGTTTTGTCTTATGCCTAATTGTGGGAGGCCTTTGGATGTTTTTGGGAAGCATGCGGTTCATTGTAAAGAACTACCCGGCTTCAAATATAGGCATGATCTGGTTCGTGATGTTTTATGTGACATGTTTAAGAGAGCAGGGATTTCGGCCAAGAAAGAGGCGCCTGTATCCTTCTTGACTGATCCGCATGAAGGAAGGTCTACATTGAGGCTTGCAGATGTGTTAGTTTTTGGATGGGTGAGTGGGAAACATGCTTGTATTGATTTGACAGGAGTATCTCCTTTGGTTGGTTTGGGTAACGGGCCTTTTGTGGTGGGTAAGGCGGCTCTCAACGCGACCTCTTTGAAGGTGGCTAAGCATGAAAGAGCTTGTCTTGAAAACCAACATGTGTTTCTTCCGTTCGCTTTCAATACGTTTGGTTTTCTTGCGCCTGATGCCGTCGAGATTCTCAAGAGGGTGCAACGGGTCTTGCATGGTAATTTTGTGTCTCCTAGGTCTTCAAATGTAGTGTTTAGGAAGATCGGTTTTTCTATTCAGAAAGGGTTGGCGGCACAACTTGTTGCCCGCCTAACTTCCTATTCGATGTAATAATAATACTTACATAAAAAATGAACCAGAGCACAAATATATTTTGTTTTTTATTTGTTATTAGAAAACATTTAGATAATAATTAAATAGCTAACAATTTTTCTAAAAATTTCGATTATAATTCTTTATTTTTATTCAGTATCTACAAAAGGTTTTGCTAAGGTTAATTTTTGGGAGGACACGACAATAAGGGTTTCTCCCTTATCTTATATATATTATAGGAGTAGCACTCCTTGTCACGTGTCACGCAGAAAAATGCTCACTGTCACGTGTCATTTTAACATTTAACCACAACCCACCAAAATATTAATTAAGTTTATTCATTAAAAAGTTATTTAACGAAATATTAAAATCAAATCTTAATTAAATCGGGCCAACCAATTGAGCCAGTTATACAACAAACATGATTAATCTTAAATGTAATTAGTTTTGATTATAGATTGTGTTATTTCTTAAATTAATTTATATATAACAATTAATTTAACACTATATACTGCCAATGTAATATTTATATGGGTTAAATTGGAAAGTAGACCCTTTTTGTATAAATGAGCACTAAGTAGGCTCCTTTTTATATCAATAGACAAATTAGGCCCCATTTCTTTAAAGATTAAATGAAAGGGCAAATTAGGAATATGAAATTACTTAAGTCAAGCCCAATTGGTTTAATGAAAGCCCAAACCTAATTGTTTTAATGAAGACCCAAATGTTTTAATAAAAGGCAAGCTCAATTGGTTTAATGAAAGCCTAAATCCAATTGTTTTAATGAAGGCCTAAATGTTTTAATAAAAACTCAAGTCAATTGGTTTAATGAAGACCCAAGTGTTTTAATAAAAGCCCAAGTGTTTTAATAAAGGTTTCGTCCAATACACAAGCTTCGGACAAGGCCCGATACACAAACTTCGGACAGGGCCCGATACACAAACTTCGGACAGGGCCCGATACACAAGCTTCGGACAGGGCCCGATACACAAACTTCGGACAGGGCCCGATACACAAGCTTCGGACAGGGCCCGATACACAAGCTTCGGACAAGGCCCGATACACAAGCTTCGGACAGGTCCCAGTACACAAGCTTCGGACAGGTCCCGGTACACAAGCTTCGGACAGGTCCCGGTACACAAGCTTCGGACAGGTCCCGGTACACAAGCTTCGGACAGGTCCCGGTACACAAGCTTCGGACAGGTCCCGTTACACAAGCTTCGGACAGGTCCCGATACACAAGCTTTGGACAGGTCCCGATACACAAGCATAGGATAGGGCCCAATACACAATCATAGGACAGTGCCCAATACACAAGCATAGGACAGGGCCCAATACACAAGCCCGCGTCAAGGCCCAATACACAAGCCTACACTCGGACCCAATACAAAAGCATCGGACAAGGCCCATTACACAAGCATCGGACAAGGCCCAATACACAAGCCTAATAAATCTTATAGTTATTGGGTTTTGAACTTTGGATGAGAAACCCGCGTCTGGATCCAATACACAAGCCCGCGCCAGGGCCCAATACACAAGCACGTGCCAAGGCCCAATACACAAGCCCGCGCCAAGGCCCAATACACAAGCCCGCACCAGGGCATAATACACAAGATTAATAAATCTTATAATTATTGGGTTTCGAACCATGGATGAGAGACCCTCCCGTCGTTTACAAGTATGTCGTTTACACAAGGTCAGGTTATACAAGTCTAAGATTCAAATACACACTTTCGTCGCCCGTCGTTTACACAAGGTCAAAATTACACAAGTTTAAGCTCAATCGAGTTACACAAGCCCATTTGAGATACACAAGTTCAATACACAAGCCTACGCCCGGGCCCAATACACAAGCCTACGCTCGGAACCCAATACACAAGTATATGACAGGGCCCAATACACAAGCATATGACAGGGGCCAATAGACAAAAGTACGACCGGGCCCAATACACAACCTTACGCTCGGAACCCAATACACAAACATATGACAAGGCCCAATACACAAGCATATGACAGGGGCCAATAGACAAGCGTACGTCCGGGCCCAATACACAAGCCTACGCCCGGGCCCAATACACAAGCCTACGCTCGGAACCCAATACACAAACATATGACAGGGCCCAATACACAAGCATATGACAGGGGCCAATAGACAAGCGTACGTCCGGACCCAATACACAAGCCTACGCCCAGACCCAATACACAAGCCTATCATATGCTTGTGTATTAAATATAGTAATTCCGTCAAGTTACACAAACACAAGGTACATCGAGTTACACAAGTCAAATTTGAAGCATTCCAAGCATTATCAACAATATCAATAGCATAAGTAGCATTATAGTTTAATCAAACATCATTACACACAATAGCCAAATAATGTTCATGCATGAAAACATTACTATCATTCAACATCATAGTAGGGGTAGCATTAGATCTAGCCAAAGAATTTGTTTTGCAAATCCATCATTTGCCTATGTTCTTGAACACTTCTTCCAGTGCCAAATATCATCTAAAGAACTACATAAGTCAACTCATAAATTACAAAATTTGCATAAGTGATTCATATACAAGAGTGATCTAGTTCAACCTCATCACTTACAAATATCCACCTAATAACAAGATGCAATATCTTTTTTAGAAATGGTAATGCTTTCAATCCCATAACATCCAACCTTGCAAGTTGACCCGAGAGAGAGACATTTAACCACGACACCAACATGATCCATCTGAAAATTGCAACAATATAGAAAATTAAACACAATATAATGTAGGCCAACAAAGCTAGATTTTGTCATATGATTCAAAAACGAAAGGAGGTTCTTAATGCATCAAAACAACGATTCATCAATATTTCTTTCCTGAACTTTATTTTGAGTTTTTCTTAAAAGTGTGGTTTAGTTTCAAACCCAGTCATGGTAGATGCCAACCAAGCCTCGCTCATATATGATTCCAAGTGCATTTTTCTCAGCAATTGTGGGCATAACATTCATAACCCACTATTCAGGAGAGTCAAGAGCTACAACAAAACCCCCTAACCCAGTATTTATATCCATTATATTGCAATACCTTCTAGTGTCAATAAGTTTATTGTATTTTTTGTAAGATTTAACATTCTTATTCCACATACTACTGTCCTTTAAGTATACTTAGTAGAAACCCCAGGAACAAATCCACTTGCAACCCATGGAGGGATAACATAGAGCCTCTCAAGAAATGGTTTGATTTGTTCACTAGAAGCTTCATCCGAGCTACTGACATCTGGATATGGGGTAATACATGCCTCCATTTTCTTGTACCTAACAACAAGTTATTCAGAGGAATCAAAAGCCAATAAATACAAAATAAAAAGGATAAGCGAGTGGTGCACCATTAGAAATAGGGAATATCGTCATCAGCATTAGCAGATTTACATAACTTAGCCTGGGAATCATCTCTTATGCTTTGAAAACTCTTTTGCCAAACAACAATCTCACCAATTTCGCACATTTCTCCCAACAAAGAAGTTTAGCAATCACCTCAATCTTATTTTGTTATATTTTTGTTAGTATAAAGTAATATTCATTGCTAGACAATATATATCAACTAATACGTGATAATGGTTTTTCTTAATGATTAGAATATGACACAAAAAAAGAGTGACATTTGACAAAATTCTATTATGTTAGCATTAACATTCTCCTATGTACACCAGCTAAGTTACTTCTTTTTGTCATGCATGGGAGAAACTGAAACCTTACGCCAAGGATGCTGGGGAGAAGACCATAGCTTGGCTAGACAAATTTAGGCCGCTTCCTGCACCTTGAACTATCATATGTATAAAAACAAACAATGATGCTCAAAATCAATAATCTTATTGATGAAAATGATGATTCAAGCATGAAACAAGCAGAATAGTCATATTTAATTAGTATCAATTATATTTCTCTTCACCATGAAGTTGCATCAGATGCAATTATGCTAAGTTTCCATTTTATGTCTAGTGTATGAGTTAGTTTTGTCTTTTTTCTTTAATAACATGGATAGAAATTGTAACAGTAGGTGCAGATTCAGTAAATGATTTTGTTTTTTGTTTCATATCTATAGGTTTGTTGAGAAAAATGGGTGAAGATATGGATAGTTGTTACTTACCTTCTCTTGATAGCGGATCTCATACTTTAAATCTATTGGATCGTATTGGAAACGGTAAAAGTGCGACAGGAAACAATATCTTGGGCAAAACTGCATTCGAATCTGAGTTGCTATCATTTCCTGGTAGTACTAGGCTTTTCTGCTCATTGGCAATTGCCCCCGTTTCCATTGTTGGCATCATCAAAACTTCGGGTTTGCTTCTTAGAAGCCTCCATGGCCTTCCTCAGTAAACGGAGCTCTCTTATGTATGCAGTTTGTCTATCATCAGTCCAAGGAACAAGATGACTCCTGCGGGAATTGATAATTGATTAATTCACCAACCACCCTAAACGGACTTGAGAATATAATGGGTTATAGAGAAGGCTTCTCGAATCAGCAAAGCAGACATTGACAGCAAACTCAAAATTCCTAGTTCAGCCTAATATCCAGGGCATTTACAAGATCATAATGCTTCTTAGTGATCACAGATTAGAAATCAAATGAAAGCTATTAGAGCAGTTATAATAAGTCATTCTTGTCAAAATGCCAATGGACCAGAAATTCAAAGAAGTTACTAATTGCTTACAGTAAGCAGGTTGCGAGACTTGTCTTTCAATGTCCCTTCTATTTTTTCAAATGGCCCGATTTCTTCTATTAGAGTTCTTCATCTTTAAGTGATTGCTCTTACACTTTCTCTCAATATCTTTTTATAACATACTTTTGAAGTTCCATCAAGAGGTTGAGAGCGATACTGGAAGTAGTAATCAAATCTTACTCCATTGGACGCCTATCTCTATTCGATCGATGCGAATCTTCACCAATTTTATGTTGATTGCGCAATTTTTGTTAGCATAAACCCAGAAACGGCGATTGATGGAATTGATGTCGATGACAGTGGAGGTTGAATGCTTAATGATCCTATGGTGGAAGAGGGAGAAAGATTGAACGAAAATGGGATCGGTGGATTTTAGGGTTCGTAGAGATCCGATTTTTATTTTGTTTCCCTTATATCCTTCAAAAGATGTTTTTTTAGATTTAAAATTTTAATATAAAAATGAAAGGGCCTAGATTATAATTGTAAAATAAAATAAGCCTTATTACCCTATTATTTTCTATTTATATTAACATATGAATTATTATATAATTAGATAATTTATAAATATATTATATAATATTATATATAAAGTATAAATATTTTTAGGACAAAATGCCACTTTTTTCGCGGTTTATTGTTTATTATCTACTCTATTTAATGACAGAAAAATAATTTATATATAATTCTTTAATGTAAATAATTTGGACCGGTAATGGATCTTACTTATTTGGGTCAAGTCCATAATGTTAAAGCCCAACTCAGCCCATTTGTGGCGCGAGAGGATTTTGCTTCATCGCCTTCTCTGTTTCTCGTTCGAGAGACTAGTCTTCGTCCTTGACTGCACAATACTGCAAGGTAAAAAGCTTTCATAAACCCTTCAAAACCCTAGCTTCAAAGTAATCCAGATCTCTCATACTATTTTCGTTTGTTTGTCCTTCGTGTTTCTGCTATATTGCTCGTGCATTTGTAATGAAGTATTGCTTTTCTTATCAGGTGTATTAAGTTTGCTGCAACCGGATCCGACAAACATGAGGTATTTTCTTTATCCCCTCTTTCTTCTTGATTGCGATTCGTTTTAGATTAGGGTTCTTGATGTCGGCCGGTGATGCATTCTGAGATTTCAAGCACGAAGTAGACGTTGATTTGGACTTCGCCATCTACGGAGTATGGATTAGGTTTTGGTTACTGGGTTAGGATATACTAAAGATAACACATCATATCTGCAGTTTTCTGATATTTCCGTAATATGCAAAACCATATTTCACTTACCCGATCTTAACCCTTACTCTCCTTATTATATGTTTTTTCCACTGAACTAGCAATCAATCATCTACCAAGCAATCCTTTTACCCATTTTGCATATTTCTCTTTCATAATTGTGTGGTGCAAAAAGGATCTCTTAGGTTTTGACTACAAGTTGCTATTGTGGGGTAGCTATCGTTTCAGTTACATGGTTTTGAATGCTAGTTCACTAGGAAAGCTGATACAATTAGTAAGAACTGAGCTTAATTAGCTGCTCTGACTAATTGAAATAGTTTACTGAAGCTCTCATTAATTCATAATACAAGTGAGAAGATGCATAAATTATGGGGTGAAATTGGCTGCTCAGCTGTCATGTCGACTAATGATTTGCAGAAACCGTTAACAATCTGATATGTTGCAAATTTATGCAAAGATTTTGAAGTTGGATTGCTATGATAGTAATACACTAATACATGTCTTTAAATTTGTTTTTCATCCGTTATTTATCAACAAGACTAACAATTTTCTTTACGTTTCATGCTTCTTTCTTCGCAATGTTACTTCCAGCCGTCCAATGGAAGAAGATGCTCCTGTAAGTTCAGTTCATCCATATTTGCAACTCTGCCCGCATTTTTTCTTTTTTGTGGATATTGTGCTAAATGCTTTGTTTTGTGTGCTTTTTATCAGCCCTAGTTCCCTACTTAGTTTTTTTTCTTCACGTGTAATTTATTGACTTGAGCTTGGTGAATTATGTATTTGTTCTTGCGGCTAACTGCTCATGCTTGTCTTGGACTATTTCAATTGCTTGAGTTTCACTACTTATTACTAGCATATTGCTAGTTCCATACACCCATTTAAGTATCATTCATACTGAATTAAGTTACCTGTTATGCCATGTGTATAGAACTTATATGATCTGAGCCATTGGTAGTGGTATGTGCACACAAGTACTTCTCAAATGGATGGTTACTTCTGATTTTAATTGCCTTGACCAGTGGAGGACAGCAAGGATTTTGTCGTCTCTATTTCTCTGCCTTGCTGATATTAGATACAGGGCAAGCCGGAAGGACGACGGAAGATGATCGTTCGGACAGGAGATGTGGACGACTGTTATTTTTCTGACTAAATGTTATCAACTGAGTGTGAATATCTATTGTGGAACTTGTAGTGTCTTGCTGAACTGTTCCATACAATCTTAGGTCTTTCATAATATTTATAGTTTTAAACTCTACACCCTATTTGATTTGCTGTTTTAATGGCCTATTTTTCTGCTGGAGCCTCCCCTTGTTGTAAGCTTTATTTTCTTTCTAGCGTATCGTAATGATAATCTTACCTGTTAGGTCAAGAACGAGGAGGAAGAATTCAACACTGGGCCTCTCTCTGTTCTTATGATGAGCGTAAAGAATAACACACAGGTATGTAATGTCCTCTGGCTCCTCTCATTTACGATACTTTTGCAAAAGGGAGTAATAGAATATGGTTAAGGGATGAAGGATCACAAAAGAATCATCCAGAGAATTTGTTGATTTGCTCTATCTGTAGATCACGTTTTTTAATCAGCTTGCTGGTAACCTTCTGATTGCTGCAGGTACTAATCAACTGCAGAAACAACAGAAAGCTCCTGGGCCGGGTTAGAGCTTTTGATCGGCACTGCAATATGGTTCTTGAAAATGTGAGGGAGATGTGGACTGAGGTATGACTTTTTAGCCAATTGCGTGTTTGTCTTACCAAAATTTATAATTTGATCTTTTCATCGGTTCACTTGGGCTCCGTTTGGTAGAGGTAAAAATTAAGGAGATTGTGATTATTGGAATTAAGAGAGAAATAATTCTCTTAATCTTGTTTGGTAAGGAAATGAAGGGAATTAGATTATGGAGATTAAGGAAATTAGATTATGAGAATTTTGTAATCCTATTGAACTTATATTATAAGGAGTATAAGGATTATTTGGGCTAAAATATCATTTTTACCCCTCTTCAGTCTTCATCTATTTCATATACAAAAAATTTTAACATGTACATTTTCGTAATTTTACCCACAATCATATTCATTTTACCAAACCCTCATTTCACTTATTTTCATACTCATCTCCTTACACAATTTCATCTCTTTGATTCTTCATCTAAATAATTCTCTTCATCTAAATAATTCTCTTCATCTTTAACTTCATCTACGTAATATTACATTACCAAACGGACCCTTGGTCGTTTTAAAGGGTAAGCTTTGATGGTGAGTATTTTCCCCCTTGGGCAGGTGCCCAAGACAGGTAAAGGAAAGAAGAAGGCTCTCCCAGTAAACAAAGACCGCTTCATCAGTAAGATGTTTTTGAGGGGAGATTCCGTAATTATTGTCCTCAGGAACCCGAAATAAGTTATCAAGACATGTGAAACTTGAGAAGATATAAGACCTGAGGTCTTCGGATGCTAGAGATTGGCTGCCATCTATTATACTGCTTAGGTAATGTTGTCCTAGTATTATGAACATATCCAAACCCTTGACAAGTCTTTAGATGGACTTGATAAGTGAAACTCTTCATGTCATCTCATTTTGTTTCTTCACTTCTTGTTTGTATAATCTATGAGTTGATGTTCCTGATTGTTTTAGTAGACCCAGACTCGTATCTTATTTGATCTTCCTATTTCTTTCAAAATATGCATTATCCTTTTGTTTTTTTGGAAAAAATGGCCAAAAATAATACCGACAAGAATGAACCAAACGATCCAAATTTTAGTACAGATTATTTGTCCGGCTATATTGCCTATTTGACAACCGGGAAAAAAAAAATTGGCCACAAAATATAATTAATCATAAATAGAATCAAATGTAAAATTTAAGAAACTACAGTTCATCTTGAACCTTCGGTGTTCAATGGAGGTAAATTGGTCTTGCCATTTGTACGGTACTTGCCAATATTTGTAGAAACATTAAACTCTTCGCATTTGCAGATTGAGTATATTATGTTTAAAATTCAGACCGATTGGTTTCATCTTGTCAAAAATAGGTGGTGTTATTAGCAATTTTTGTGCTATACCGAGTTCTTTCTCCTTCAAAGTTAATGTCAAATTGTATCTTTCACCTCCTTACGATCGGGAGGTTAAAGATGAAGGTTTCTTCAAATTTACATTATATTCCTTATATTTATTTTTTAATTATAGAGGTTTCTTCAAATTTATATTATATTCCTTATATTTATTTTTTAATTATGTTTTGTGTCCAAAAATTTCCCCGATTGCAACATGGCAATTGCAATTTGACTGGAATTTTCGTCGGAGACATGTTCCATACTAAAATTGGTTTAATAGGAAAAAGTTTGTATATTATTTTTGGTTCATATTATTTTCAGTCATTTTTCCTTGTTTTTTTTAATGAAGTTTGCACGGGTATGAAGAAACAAAAGAACTTGCTATTCTGATCATCATACAGAATTTAATGGTGATGTTGATCTTCTTTCAAATATTGTTGTGTACTATACAAGAAAAAATAGAGAAGCTGATAGTGCAATAAGAAAAGTGCAATACAAACAGTTACAAAAGTGCAATACAAACAGTTACAACAGTGTTTATTTTATCATTATTTCACATGAATCAGGTTTAATCCCCCAAAGAAATAAGGCATTAATCAACAATATAATTAAAAATTGTTGTTTGACATACATCATTATATAGTTGATGGTTTTTCAATAAATGAGTTTTTTCAAGCACAAATAAATTGGTCGATGGTTAATAAACGAACTAGTGTATTACCCTGTCTTGCACGGGATTTGATAAAAATATTTTTGTTATTTATTTCTTTAAGGGATTATATATAAATTATTTTTTTGTCATTAGATAGAGTAGATAATGAGAAACAAATATTTGTACACTTTATATATAATATTATATAATACATTAATAAAATATCTAATTGTATAATAACTCATAATATGATTTTTTTTCGTTAATATTTTTATCTATTATATAATATTATATAATACATTAATAAATATTTGCTTAGGGAAGATCTTTGTTTTGTTGGTTGTTGAAATTTATTAAACGTTCAAATTTCTCGTGGGATTCAGCAGAATCTATATTTTTATACATTTTTTTTTCAGCAGAATCTATATTTTTATACATATTTCTTTAAATATTTTTTTAATGAATAAACTTTATTAATATTTTGTGGGTTGCGGTTAAATGCTAAAATGACACGTGGCTGTTAGCATTTTTCTGTGTGACACGTGGCAAGAAGTGCTACTCCGATAATATATATAAGATTAAAAAGCGAATCTTTGAAAAAATCAAGCTTATTACGATAACTATAACTAACTAATTAACTAACATCACAAACACGGAAGAATCATTTAACTACGTTGTAGATGAGCTTTTCCACAAAGCAGTGTATTTACCTGGCAGATTTTCTACAAGGCAAAATGTACTGCAGCCTGCAAAATACAGAGAAATGTAACCAAGAGACATTCTGTATTGTTAAAACCTTATTCTGACAACTTCATCGTCCTTGTCCTTCATTAACTGACAAACCACGTCATCAAAGTTTCTAGATGCAACAGCCTAATATAAATTAAAACATTTGGAGACAAAAATAAACAAAGTTTATTCATTACCTGAGTTGCTGTCATTTTGTATACTGTTCTTGGAACAGATGAGTTTCACTGTCATCAGAAAACCTTTATGCTCAATAACATATTTATTATTGATGTAACAGACATATCTGTTCGTTTTCGCCAGAAAAAAGGCGAGGAGCCCCAAAAAACCATCATTGATCAAATGCCCTTTTGTATGTACATGTACCTACAAGTAAAGACTACCTTGCCACCATATTTAGGGGCATTAAAAGCATAACTCAACATTTCCTGTAGCCAATTTGAGAGAGATATATCCCTTGAACCACCATCTCATGCAGCATTTCATCATATACTTCCTATGATCGGGATCAAGCAACTAGCATTTCTCTATTGACAAGTATAACAGGGCAACCGATGCCGAGCAGAAAGAAACACTATTTGACTTGTGAATCTTCTCAACTCCCTACTGCTTAACTGCCTCCACTGCAACACGTACTAAACGCAACAGTCCATCAACATCATGGAAGTTAAAATTTAGGACTCTCTTGACAAAACCAATTCCTTCTTTTGAATCAGCTTGCTTCATAGCTGCCTTGGCTGCTGCAAAAGCCCCCTTCGATTTTCTTGAGGCTTCCATTGCATAATTGACGTCCTGCATCTGCAACAAAATTGAATTTCAGTATACAAAACTCTACATAAAGAAAGGGGGAAAAAGAAGATATACAACTAGAGGATGATTCACAATGTAATAAGGATATACTATACTAGATTCTGGATTTTGTGTTCTAAATGTAGGGGTGTTATACGAGCCGAGCATTGGCATGCTCAAGCTCGGCTCATTTATAAACGAGCCGAACCCGAGCCGAGCCTAAATTTTATTTGAGCTCTAAAATGTGTTCAAATTCGGCTCGTTTGGAAAATGAATGAGCTCGAGCTGAGCTTTTGATGAGCCGAGCCCGAATAGCTCGCCTAAAATAATGCTCATATAGTGTTATTTTAGCCGAACGAGCTGAGCATTGACATGCTCAACGAGTCCGAGCCTAAATTTTATACGAGCTTTTAATGGTTCATGTTCGGCTCATTTAGAAAAGGAACGAGCTCGAGCCGAGCTTTTAAAGAGTCGAATGCTAGTCGAGCCCGAGTAGCTTGTCCCATGTAACAACCTATCTAAATGCAGGGATATTAACTTTTTTAGCAGCAGAAAGTTAACAAGATAATTTATTTCCATCTAACAAGTATCCAAAATATCAATTCTCCAGTGGAGTAAAATTTCACTTACATATTTTAAAAGCCTCACAAAGTTTGGACGACTGCTAGCAGCAATAACATGGTTGCCGGCTGGTTGCGGAGAATTCCCATCCCTAACTTGGGCAGCCTTTTCTGCTGTTGCAGGGTTGCTTGCATTATCAATGTCAGAGGCAGATGAAGAAGGTGATTCTCCTGGAAAGTAGCAGCATCTCAAAATAGGCACATTTTATGGATATCACCGGCAATAAGCAAGATGGAAGTAAAATTGACTAGTAGCTTGATACAACAAAAATGACCAGCCATTCCTAATAAGATCTTAAATGAATTGTGAACATAGATACACAAAAGGCATTATTAATTGTTCCCAGAGTAAAATTGACTTGTAGATTGATACAATAGAAATGTCCAGCCATTCCTAATAAGATCCCAAATGAATTGTGAACATAGATACACAAAAGGCATTATTAATTGTTCCCAGAGTAAAATTGACTTGTAGATTGATACAATAGAAATGTCCAGCCATTCCTAATAAGATCCCAAATGAATTGTGAACATAGATACACGAAGGCATTATTGACTGTTCCCAGAGTGGTTGAAAGCAAGAATTGACACCTTTGGAACTGTCCCAGGCTATTAGGCTGATTGCAACTTTGCAATTCCTTACTTAGGAGCCCTCTTTTACTCATAACAATGAATCATATATAACTTTCAGCACTGAACATCTTCTCTAGATCCAAAACTACTACTCTTCTTACTCAGGAAGGATGACAAGATCTATTATCCTATAGTTTCTGACAGAAGAATCACCTCATTCTAGGATGTTGGATTAGAAAACTATATGAAGGTCATCACGCTCTATTTTTGTGAGATTTTGATACAGTGATTTGTAAATTAAAAAATGACGAAATTAACGAAATTATGGTATATAAAAGTATCAACCTAGACTGATTGGTGCTTTACAGAAATCGTGTCATTAAAGTATTAAAAAATTTCTAAAAGTCGGGTAATATGTTCTTCTGTCGAAGTAACACCCCCAAAATCATCATTAACTCAGTTCTTTCATATTAAATAGATTTCTTTATATTTTAAATACTGAAATTACATCACTTATTTATCCAAACTTTATATGTAAAAATCACTCAAATGAAACTTACTCATTTCGATTCATTTGCTACAATGATTTCTTGCCATCTTTTTATTTCACATAAGAAACAACAAACTTTTGTGAGAGTATAAATAACAATTGTGTTAAAGTCTTAAAGACAAAGTTGGTGTATAAAATGTAACTTCAATGGGAAAATATTCTTATTTGACCATCAAATCCATTTTTTAATACCTTAATGACACTTGATAACGAGGAAAAATTACTAAATGGCACAAGATTTTTTTAGAGTACTTGTTTGTCCCATCAGGCAACACATATAAGAATTTATATACAACTTCACTAGGCTTACCAGGAGGAAGCGGTTGAAGAGAGGTCTGTAACTCGTGCCGATCTCTACTTGCAGTAGGATGTGTGGAGTAGGTAACCCTCAAGTATGCCACCTCCATGCATTTATATGCTAGAGCAGCACAAGCCAGATCCTTTGACTTCTCATACTCATGGGCACAAAACCTGATGATGAAGATAATGTCAGATTGAGCATGGCACTACAAGGCACACAAGTTTTCATCCAAACAAAAGCACAATATATTGATCGAATCTAGAGGAGTTCAAAACCTCATATAAAAAAGCATACAAAACTCAGAATGGCATGTTCATTTCAATATTCTGTGTTAATCCTAAGCACAGATGTAGTCCTAGAATATCTTAGTCTGTTCTTTTTTACATGGTACATGGATGTTTCTGTTTCCATGCAATGCTTATCCTGAAATTAATGTTTTGTTCTTTACAAACAGGCAAGGGGTGAACAGATTCTAAACATCTCCATTCTAATATATATGCCTCTCAAATTCAGTTCTCAAAGCACAATTTATGATATAGAAAGGTTAACCAGCAATTCCTAAGTAGATACCTAGAGCAATAAATGCAAAGACTTTTTAACATGAACTTACTCGCAAAGCTTTGCAGTGCTGCTATAAACTTGCATGGATTGCATCAAATCCCCACGTTTAGAATTTTCACCACTGGATTCAAGTAAACAAGCTCCATGGAGAAACTTCAATGCTGCCTCAAAGTAGAACCCTGTACTGTCAGCAGACCCAGAATTCTGCATAGGAAACCAGTGACATGAAGATAAGCAGAAAAAAAAAATCTTCAAAGAGTAAAAGGAAATGGGTGAAAATTTTGTTCTTCAAGCAAGGGTCAGAATATTAACAAACCTTTAGTCGATCAGCAAGGTGTTTCAAATCCTTAGCTTCTTTAAGAGCATTGATAGCAGCTTGATTGTGAGAATCCCTACGCATCGGACTAGGGGCATCTCGTTCTTTAACTCTATGAACATTAGACACCTGATGCTTAGAAGCAGAAAAATGTATTCCATTCTGCATATCTGACTTCTTACTTGACATCTGTTCTTTCAAACCCTTGCCACCATTTTGCACATTCACACTCGAAGCATCTCCACCATTACCTTTGTAAGGTCGTGGACCCCAGTTCGACAAATCGTATCTATTTCCTGCATCCTCTTTGCCATTGCCCAATTTCATCATCTCCTCCTTGTCTTGATCCGACCTACATCTTTTCTCACCTATGTCTACGTAGGATTTTTTCTTAGTAACTGACGCTGTTTCAAGACTGCATCTAGCATCTTCTTTAACAACTGTAGCTTCTTGATTCACAGATTTCAGCTTTAAATCTTTCTTACTTTGCTCATCTAACATGATTCCTGAAGGATTGTTCTTGCTACCGATGTTCATTTCAACGTTATTAGCATTGCATCCAGACTTGTCCCAAAACTTCATTTTAATATCATTTGCTTCGCCTTTAACTGCATCTACATGATCCTGCAAGTCATCACAGGTTTCAGATATTTTGGCCCTGCCCTTGCCAGAATCAGATTTAAGTTTATTATTCTTGTCCTTGGACTTGGACCTTGAAGAGTCCTTTGCAGATTGCTTTATAAGGAACCCATTAGCATTACCATGGTTCCCTGAATCAGCTTGACCACCAGCTGAGTAGACAGAAGGTAGAACTGCAGAGTGCTTGATCTGGACTTTGTCACCTTCCAAGCAACCTTCAGTTGGATCTTTCAGATCATGAACAGATTGCTGACTGTTGTTCTCACATAGATTCTTTTTCATAGAACTCAATCTCTCACAGCCGCTGTCAGATTTTGCATCAGAAAATTTTATTGAATTATCCTTGGTCAAAATTCCAGCATTGTGAAAGCTATCTTTCTCCGTCACACTTTTTATCCCTGATGGATATCTTTCTGAATCCAAAGTCCTGAATGGAGATGAAGAAACTGATTCCACCGGGGAACTTTTCACATCCCCTAAGATGGATTTAGATCTCTGAGAATCTGAAACCTTCGAAGAACTAGAAGTAGCAGCCGACACTAACTCCCTTTTCAAATACTTGTAATCGTTCACATCTTTCCCAAGTTGATGGTCCTCCGTACCTTTTCTTTTTTTACTGTTTCGACGACTTAAGCTGGATGCCTTCTCCTCAGGCATAGATAACCTAGCCTCCTCTTGTCCAGTTTCATCCTTTTTATTGGTCATCTTTCCTGACAAAAGGCTAGGACTACAAGCACTAAGAGAACCTTTAGCCTTTCTCTTCTTCATAACACCATTGATATCATCATTACCATCATTTTTTGCATCCAAATAGTCGGCATCCGGCGATATTTCTGCCTCAAATTTTAATTTCTTTATAGAAATTTGCAAGCTGTCATCAGTGTGCCCCTTGGAATTTCGTGAAGAGCATTCAAGGTTAGCAGGTTGATATTTCTGAGCTCCAGTAATTAGCATTCCATTGTTTGAATTATGAATCAACAGCTGATTGTCTGCCTCATGCGTAGAGATCCAAGCCTCATCTTCAATCTTCATTTTCTTTGATGCTTTTGCACTACCTTGGTTAGGCTCACTTTCGACTTCTCGCTTGGTGCTCTTTGAGTGACCTGTGCACATAGACAGTATCATGGATTCCGTTTTTAATATAGAGAATGATAACACGCCAACTTTCAGAAGTATTACCTCCATAAGAGTAGTAGTTATCATGGTGCTTCTTTTTGCTTTTTTTGTTACAGTGATTCACCTCCATGACTGGATCAGGAGAATTCCTCAAGTGCTGAAAATGTACTTCAGTCTCCAAGGGAGGCTCAACAGCAATAGCCTTGTTCTTCGAAGAATACTTTGAATTTGGCACTTCTTTCAATCCATGCTCCCTCCCACCAACAGGGAAAATATCTTGGTGACTTCGCTTGGGAGGCAAATCATTAGCTGCTGCTGCTGCTGCAGGATTGACTTCAGACAGAATTCCATCAACACCACTTGGATTCTTGGGTTGATAAAGCCTTGCTACTGCTTTCGTTGTCTCCTCTTCTGTTATGCTACAGCTATTCATTCCAGGCCTGAAAGTTTTTCACAGCTTACAGGTATTCAATCCAGGACATTTTTTGTTATTATCGGTGAAATTATTACCATCACCAAGAAACAAATGTTCATATGGTACATGAGATATAGTAGAACTTACAGCCAGTTGAGCATGCTACACAGCCAATTTTCAGGAAGGCTGTCTTCTTTTGTGCCAAATGGAAGAAGCCGCCATTTAAAACAGGTATCACATTGTACCCAGTGCTCAATGGGTGCACCGGCATGAACTGGTTCACCAACTGGCAACACATGTTGAGGGGGAGGGGCAAAATCTGATGCCCCCTTGGGGTGAACCTTTGAGATCAATTGCTCATGAGCTCCCTTGCTTGATCTTTCTTTTGAATTACTTTCACAAGAATCCAAACCTTTGTCACTGACCTGATAAGCTTTCAGCCTGTCAACAGAAGGTTCATCTGGGGAGTCCATCAAATCATCTCCATCTTCAATCATGTCTCCAAAAAATTCCTTATACTTGTCCCTTATCTTGGTCAAATCTTTTTGCTGGGGGGAACATCCCATTTCCTTTTTACAAGAATGGTTTTCCGCGTTAGAATTATCTGTGTGTCCTGAAACAACATTCTTTACACTTCCATTGGGTCCAATCTCAGTAGCTAGGGATCCTACAAAATGACCCTTTTGCTTCTTTTTGCCCCCTGATGGTAACTGCTCCCCTCTAGAAGGAAGCTTCATTCTTTCTTGCTCAATAGAAGATGACTTTTTTCCATTTGTTTGCTTCTGAGAACTATTATGCCCAGTCGGTAAACCCTTCTTACTCTTTGAACCAAAATCATATGTATCAGTCTTGGTTGAGCTATTTGCCGCTTCTCCTCTGCTGTCTTTGTCTTTCTTTTGATTGCTTAAGAAGTCATTTTGGAAATGTTTCCCCCCTTCATGTGCAACTTCTACAGCTAGATTATCATCACCATTTTGCTTTTCATTCATGTCATCATCACATCTTAAAACGGGCATCAAAGGTTCCTGTCTAACTGCATTTGAGAGTACATGTGATTTTTGTTTTAAGGTGTCCTTCTTGCCTCTCGATGTATCATGAAAATCTGATAGAAGAGGCAACTTCAAAGCTTCACTGATCAACTCCTCACATGCTTCAGTATTGAAGTCTGCCTGGTTCTTCAATATCAGATTATCATCTAGAGTTTTTTCACTGTACTTTTTACTTTTTGGAGGTAAGTGATTATTTCCCTCTGCCTTCATGCTATCTTCTACTGATAAGGTTTTAGTAGTCATTCCATTGCTTCTCAAAACAGAAGTATCCCAGTTGTGCCTGGAGGCAGGTTCAATTTCTTTATCTCGCAGAAGCTTTTCAGTCAATTGTGCTAGAGCTTCTGGAAGAGGAGACAATAGGGGACTTCCAGAACATGGCAAGGAAGTCATTATCTAAGCACACACACACACAAAATCAAATTATGACGTCTGCAACATGGAAAAAAGGAGTCAAGAAACTGATGGTGTAACCGAAAAAATTGCACCAACTCACTCGTATAATTTGATTAGGAGAATCATCCCCAGGAAACTGGAAACCTTGAGAAGGCCATGCGCTCCCTATAGGGCTGTCATCACAGGACGAGGATGGAGATGCTAGACCAAGACCGTTATAGAGGTCAACATTTGTCTTTGTAGACAAGTTGTCTGAACCCATTTTTAAACGAACTTTAAGACTTCTTGGTTCATTTATGCTGGCTGATTTGTCTACAACTTCAACCCTAGCAGTTGATTCCTCAGTGAAATGTTTTGGAGCCTGAGTTTGTTTCACAGGATTATGTCGCAATGGTGCCTTGTAAGAATCTGATGATGCAGGACGAATGGGAACAGACTCATGTTTCATGGAATGATGTCCGTTGGATTGAGCTAATGAGCTATAACTTCCACCCTGCACAAAATATGGGTTAAGCTGCTTAAAAGAGGGAAACTTTCAACTTCAATGAGAAAAACCTACATTTTGAAACATATACATGATACCTATACTAGGTACATCAGAATAAAATTAATAAATGTAATCTTCAAGTGATACACAATTACAGAGCTATGGAAAAATAATGATTCATTGGATAATACAGAGCCTTTTTTTATATATCATTAACCATGCTACCTCAGTCGATAAAGAGGCTGGAGTTTTATGGGCGTGACTATTTTGAACATTTGCCGGACTCCTTGAATAAGACCTAACAGGAGAGCGCTGAATTAAGAATGAACCATATCCACCATATTTTGCCCCTGCAAAATGTATACAGCAAATCATGTCTATATGAAAGCCAATTGACACAGAATTACAAAGGCCGTGAAAACGAGTGACTGCTGGACTTACCCAAGTTCTCGGTGGATACCCCACCTTCAAAGTCCTTCTTGAAATGTCCCAAAACATTTTGAAGTTTCTCATCCTTCAAAGCGAAGCACAAGATCATGATTACAACATACAAAGAAAACATATATACATGGAGGAATTCATTTTAATTACACTGGCGGCAAAAAGGTAGTGACATGATAAGTTAGGTATATTCCATCAGGATGGTACATAAAATACTACTATTTTTGCAAAACAAGTATTTGGATATAGAACTCAGCTGTTTATCTTAACTATAGAGCATAGAGTTAGTCATATTGATGCAACTATGTATATCAAGATTATATGAATCTATCATAGTATTTGTTTTCCAGACTGCCTTGTAGATATCAATTTTAAACCACTTGCTTTCTACTGAAAGTGAAACACCCAAATATTTATTAATAGAAACCAAGGGAAAGCTCACAACTCAGAGATGCCAGTGAAGACTTCATCATAATACTGTCAACAAAATTCAAGTAAGAGAAAATTATCAACTCTAACTGTAAAAAGATGGATTATTTTGTGAAAGAATTTTTGGGCCTATAAAAAGTGGAATTTGTGCTTGTGGAAACTATCTAGTAACCGGAGTTGAAACAGAAGAACCTAAATTTTGTGAACAATGCAGTAGTGTCGAATTTGTTGATTCTCGAATCTTGGATATAAAGGTATCAAACAGGCTACATAAAACTGTATACTTGGGTATATACATTACATTCAGAGAATGTTCACCCCTAAAGGTCAAAATGGAACCTAAGTTAATAATGACAAGGAATCACTACTCAGGGTATTCAAAAGCATTTGGAATTTCGGAAAGTGTCAACTCTATTTCCTTATAGCTTCCCGTGTAATAAATGCTTACGCCCTTATCTTCTAAAATCATGCACGAAAGAAACTAATATCTCCAAATCTGGCATACCCTTTTTCTAGCTAATTACTTTCTACTGCTAGAAGTAAAACTGCTCAGTGTACATCTTAACAAGCTCCAACCCAAGAAACAATTCTGTGGAAAGCTAAATCACAATCACCATCTTCGGCTATGAACCGGAAAATATTAAACATTCAACATTCAAATATGAGTTAAACAATTTCATCAACTAAAGGTCCGAAAGTAACTTCAGACAATTATGTTAAGCCTTGCAAATATCACATTGCAATTCTCATAAAACATTCAAATGATTTAAACTATTAGTTCCTGTGTTCTGTAGAACACCACAATCAACACAAAATAACATAAAGAGATATATTCCTGCTTTTGTTATTTTGAGCAAGAACTTATCATATAAGCAAATAAAACAGATACAGAGATTGGAATAAGAGCTTTTCCAAGGAGAAAGAAGAAGCCCTTACTATATAAGTAAGATCGTCAGGATCAATGTTGCCTTCCTCGTCATTGCGGAAAGAGCAAGCTTCTCCTTCTTCAAGCTCAGCGTCCTCCATTCCAATCCCACTTCCACGAGCAACATCAAATCCTAGCCCCACCAGCTTTCTTCCATCTCTGCTCCCTGCAGAAATCATACCCAACCAAACCCTAATTCGCTAAACTTCCCGCCCCCGACCTGAAAATTAACCAATCCGCAAAATTCAGCTCAATAACGAGAAGTATCAGAAATCCTCACAAGTCTCAGTATCACCTCGGCATAATACAACAAATTTAAAAAAAAAAACATCTCCCTTGTAAAAGAAGTCGATTGGGATCGGTGACGATCAAACACAAATTGAAAACGACTTCCCAACCCACAGATTATGTAGAATAAAGTAGAAGAGGAAGAATTACGGCTGTTGATTGATTTGCAGATCTGGTCAATTGCGGGTGTGGGGTTGGTAGCTTTAGCTTTGAATTTTCGAGATCTCTTGAAGATCGTTAAAGAACGATCTTTAAATGGGGAATTGGATGTGGAATGTGAGAGTTTATGAGCTAAAAGAGAGAAATCACACGGCATTTGTCTGTCGAAAGCAGCCAGGCGCCGTTTTTATTTTTATTCTCTTTTTCTTTTTTCGCCCTGTTTTTTCGTTTCCTTTTTTGTACTTCTTTACGTTTTGGGCTTTGCAGAAAATAATGAAACAGAAACATACAAAAAAACATAACACAAAATGAAACAGAAAAAGGGTTTGATCTAACAATGACGACTTTGACTTGGATTAAAGATTTCAATTGCCTCATATGCTATATATACATATAACATAAGACAAATCTCGATCATTTTGGCCGTGAATCAAGTTTGAGAATTTTTGTTACGTATCATCGATTTTGTCTAAAATATTGAATTTCCGTTATAAAACGTCTAATCGTTTATCGATTGACAGTTTAAAGTTGATCGAGTTGGTATTACATAAGGTTATGAAATTGATATCCACAATAACAAATTCAAAATTCACTAGAGCACATTTTGTTATACTAATTTAGACGACAAGTATATTGTAAGACGGTTAAAGTAGTTATGACGGTTAAAAACACATTTAAAGTCATGTTAAATTAAGAAATCACTAAAATACACTAACCCGTGCAATAAAAATGTATTGATTGCTATTTATTGCCCTAACGAGAATATGGCTAGTGAGGATAGACTTAAACCATTATTTGATTCAGAGGTGGGCATGATTGAGTTGTGACCCACTCCAACGACATATTGCTCTAAAAATCTATTTTTAATCCAACCATACACTTTTTTAAAAAAATTGTTATCTTTCTCTTTTACTAAGTTGTTCATCCGGCAATAGACGGTTCTTACCTCTTATTTCAACCTCCGCAAAAATAAAATGACACATGACACATTCTAAATGACTTCCTTTTGGCCAATTAATCATCAATACATATCTAGAGACAAACATGATCATTTCAGACATTTCCGCCAGCATCTCAAGCTTTTCTCAAGCAAGCACCACACACATCTTCAGGGAAATCAACACGGTAGCGGATAAGCTCGCAAAACACGGACTTTCTGCCACTGAAGACCAAGACGATCTCCCGGACGATGTGGTTGTACTCATCCGTAAGGATGTTGTAGGTCGGTCGGTGTCTAGACACTGACCCTTCTATTCCGCTTACCTTGTATCAAAAAAAAAAAAGGACAAATATAAAAACACTCTCTATGCTAACCAATAATATCGCCGGAATACACCAGCCGGAGAACATGAACAGGCCACCGGATGACCCTGAGGAAGGTATCAAAAGCACTAAAAAAAAGCAAAGAGGATTGAGTACGATACCCTAAATCAAACTAATTTAGCAATCTCAATTTAGATTGGAACCGACGACCTAAATGTTGCTGAAACTTCAGGAGGAAGCTTATACGAGCTAGGGTTGTGCATCCGGTCCGGACCGGACCGAAATAAAATAAATATATATATTTTTTGTAAAAATTAAAAAAAGTATTAAAAAAAATGTTTATATTTTATTAAATATGCACACAATGTATATGATTTTTAAAAATATATATTTAAATTATTTAAAAAAAAATCCGGTTTGATCCTGTTTTTTCGGTCTGAACTTGGACTAGATCATAACCGAACGGAGACCGGAAATTCCAAAAACCATGGACCGGAGACCGGGCCGGTTTTTCGGTCCCTGTCAGTTTTGCACAACCCTAATACAACAAGCAAAAGAAAACTACAAGCTCATATAGGGCCAAAGTTGTGGGAAGAGAGGATGAAGTTCCAAACCATACTCATAACAATAACTTTTGGGAGGACAATAAGCATGACCAGGATATGTAAGACGATGAAATGCTAGAAAATATGGATGCCAACTACCCAATCATACTGCTAACAACACTAGACTAGGAGAGAATACGTAAACTTTAGAGATATTCGATAATTAGAAAGGTTTTGATCAAAAGATTGGCTTTATGAATCTCCAACGTAGACTTATCCAAATGTGAAAACCAAAAGGTCATTTCACTCATGGTGGATATTGGGAATGAATATTATGTGGTTCGATTGAGAACATGGAGGACCTGCATTCTGTCATGGTAAGTGGTCATTGGCTAATTGGAGATAACTACTTAACCATACAGAGATGGAGACCAAACTTCATTGCTAAAAAGAGAGGAACGGGATGGTTTGATGACAAATCCAAAATCAATGATTAGGGTAACAATTCTCAAACTTGGGAAATAACAACAACCCTTTCCACTCTCAAGAACATGGAGGAAATAAGGATCTTCTCCACAAGGAAAAAGCTGACTCCAATTAAAAAGGAAAATCAATCAATATCAACAGAAAGTCCGAAAGGAAATAAGCTTACATGATTTGAAAAAACTAAGGAAAGGGAGAATATGGAAGAACGTATGAACGTGATAAAGAAAAGTGTCTATAAAGAAAAATTTCATAAGCCAGAGAAAAGGAGAAAAAGAGCAATACGTATAATCACAGTGCAACTTCAAAGGAAAAGAAAGGAAAGACATAGTACCTTACTAAGACCCAGGGGAGATCAAAGCAGGACCACTGAGATTAATAACACATTCACGAAAACCCTTATTGCACGCCTGAACCCTCTAACAAAACACCTAGTTGCTTCTAACCAATCTAGCTTTGTCCCGAGTAGGCAAATTGCTGACAACATTGTTGTTGCCTAGGAAGTAATGCATAATATGAAAAAGAAGAGAGGATCAAGGATAATGACAGTTAATATTGATCTTGAGAAGGCATGTGACCGCATTTGATGAGAATTCATAAGGGATACTTTCTTCGAAATCAAACTCCCCTCGATAATGATTGGAGTGGTCATCATGTGGAACGGATCCTTTGGAGAAGCATTCCAACCAAATAAAGGCGTGCGATAGGGTGACCCATTGATCCAATATATCTTTGTGTTATATATGGAAAGATTAGGTCACATTATCAACGAGGTTGACAATTGTGATGCTTGGAAACCAGTCGGGTGAAATTTCGGACACTAATGATATTGGAAAATATTTCGGAGTTAACATTTCATAAACGCGAGCTTCTACGGGACATTTAAATATATCACTAAACGTGTGAATGCAAGATTAACAGGATGAAGATCCAAGTGTCTTTCAACTACAAGAAGAGTTTTGACTTGAAAAATGTGTCTTAGAAAGCATACTTAAACTGCAACCCTTTATGAAGGAGGAAAGCATGAGTCGATTTATCAAAGCGAATCTTCAGGAGTGGATTGAGATAGAAAAATATGAACAAGTTGGGAAATCACCGGCAACTCTATGCTTCTCGATCACCTTCCTGAAACACTTGATAGTACCATTCAATCTGATTTGGTTGCTAATTATGATATGTAACATTTTACCCTTTTAAATAAAACAAACATATTAGCCTCCGTATTTAACCTTAAAAAAAATCATCAATACATATTTTTTTTCAGTATTTGATTTTTAAAAATATATTAAATGCCCATATATTAAAAATTATAAAAATCAAAAATTGTTGTGATTTATAAAATAAACTTATCTATTCATAGACATGCATCTTTGCATATACTTATTTTATTTTAAATATATATTTGTTTATGTGGATATAACCTTATTGATGTAATACACATTGTATTAATGATATAAGATTTATTTATGATATCTAAATAGGTTGAGCTCTTAAAATAATTATATTTGAGGTACATTGTATCCTTAAAAGAAAAATATATGTAAACCTGAAACTTACCTAAAATAACCTCAAATTAAAGATGGGCTCGGTTTGAACCAAACCGCCAAACTGACGGTTTTTAAACCGGCCCAAACCGCCGGTTGGTGGTTTAGGTTTCGGAGGGTTTATGACTTAGGTTTAGGTTTGACAAAAAAAAACATAAACCAGCTGTTTGAACCAAACCAAACCGGCGGTTTGAATCGAACCGAACCGCCTGTTTTGGCATTATTATTATTATTATTATTGTTATTATTATTATTATTATTATTATTATTATTATTATTATTATTTAAAAAGCTTCAAATTGGCGCAAATTGCCAGTTTAGGCGCTGAGCGCAACTGTCATTAGACCATTGCGTTGAGCCTGCCAATTGCATTATAGCCGTTGGTGGGCCCCACTCCAAAGGTCATTAGGCCGTTGAAAGTGTTTTTTTTTAAAAAAAAAACAAAAAAACTACCACTATCAAATTACCAATTACCCAATACCCATTCCTAATTTCCTATAAATATTCAACCTCTCTTCGAATTTACCATTTACCAAAAAAAATATTCAACTTCTCTTCCTCTAAATCTCACACCATCTACATCTCTTCTTTCTCAACTCTCCTCTCGTCTTTCTCAAATTCATCTCTCGTATTCTCCTAATGGCAAACCCAAGTGACCACTTCCCCTCTTCTCAATTCTTCGCTAACACCCAAGAAAGTGAAACTCAAATGCCCAACAATCCGAAAATACCGAAATGCCACGACGACATCTCCCCCTACCGAAAACGCTTACGTCCGAAATTTTTACGAATCATTACAAGAAGGGGGAGCCGGTGAACAAGTATTGTCAAGTTGCATGCAACTATTGTCCAAAGGTGTACAAGTGGAAGATCAAGGGTGGCTACGGGACCTTGTAAACACACATGCAAAATGTCCATCTGGAGAAGCTAGGGATATCACGGGGACAACACACAATTGTCCCTGTAAGAGCCTTAGTCTTGGGAGCCATTTTTGGTCTTAGCCGCCCCCGCGAGTTTAGGGAGCCGCCCCTGCGGCTCGTGATGTGTTCCGCCCCTGCGGCTCAGGGAACCTCCCCTGCGGTTTCTTGCGGCTGCAGCCGGCTTTGTTGACCTTGACTCGTGCTTTACTCTTCCTCCTTATACCATTCCTTTCCTTGCTGAGCAAGGGTTTCTTCTTCACTTCATTCCCAGTCTTCTCACGTCTTCCTTGCCTCCTTCTTGCTCCTTGATCTTGTTCTTGGTTTCCTCTTGGTTTGGAAGAGGTTTTGTTTGTGGCTTTGGTGGAGGTTGATGTTGTGCTTTGTTGCTGAGCTTGGGAGCCAGCTGAGAAGGTGTTTGTTATCTTTTCCTTGCCTAGACCTGTAGTAGGTAAGCTCCATTCTTCTTCTTCTCTTCTTTCTTTCTTTGATTTCATCTTCCTTAGCTTAGGATTAGATGTATTGGATGTAGATTGATGTTAGAATGTGTATGTATATGTATGTGTGTGGATTGGGATGATGAAGACGTGAAATCATCAAGTGAGGAGCCGAAGAGGAATCGCGGGATCATACTCTGCACTGTCGCCGCCCCCGCGTTCCAGTTCCACCGCCCCTGTGGGACTTTGTCGCCGCACCCGCACCAGCAAGTTGCCGCCCTCGCGGCCACGGTCACCGCGCCTGCGTCTTTGTGCCGCCGCGCCTGCGGTTTGCCTTGCTTCGCCCTTGCGTTCCTCTTGTCACGCAGGTGCGTCTTGTTCCGGATCTACTAGAGTAGTATGGATCCTTTCCTTTCCTAGTATGAGATTTAGTAGCATGCTAGGTATGTGTATGAGTATAGAATGATGATGAGTATGATATCTATAGGTGCCAGTTATGGCCTCGAGGTTTATGAGTTGGATATGATCCATATGGATCCCTTGGGTCTAGGTGTGACCCCTTTGTGTGATAGGAGTTTGATATCTTGTTATAAGGCAGTGTTATCCTCCAGATTGGAGTGGATCGTGTTTGAGATCGTGGTTGAGATTACTCCGAGGTTGAGGTAAGTACATAGGACTTACTTAGCTACCATCCTTATATTGGATGTATGCATGAGTGGTGTTTGTTATATGCTTTATAGCATGCGATATGGTTTATTACCGACCTATGATTTAGTGATCGCCCATTATAGTGGATGTGACAACCTGCCTTTCATCCCGTAGAGGAGTCTGGAAGGTTCTTTGTAGTCTGGATAGATCTGGTATACGGAAAGGGCACTGACCACTCCTTATGGTATACGGGAAGGTGCGCTTATACCACTCCAGCTAGCTATAACACTCAGAGGCGAGGATTATATATATTCCTCGTGTCACATATATTCATATGCATGTATATATATATATACTATTTGAATGTTGGACTTTATAAAGATAATTAACCGGGTAAATGTGTGACAACATGTTTATATGTTATGATTCCTGAAGTGTGTTTGTGCTCTAGCATCTTATATATATATATATATATATATGTGTGTGTGTGTGTGTGTGTGTGTGTGTGTATGGTTAACTAACGGTTTTATACCGTGTTGTAGATCATTTGCAGGTTAGGAGAGCTGCAGAGTGATCCAGAGTGGGTGATCCGCTGAGGGCTCCGTACATTGGGTTTATACGTGGGATATGAGATATTTATGATGTACGGATTTATGTTTTGATTTGTACTTAGCGGTTCTTCTGTATTACCTTTTGATATGTATATATATATAAAAAGTTTGATGTTTTGTTTTAATCTATTTGTGTCTTGTTGTAAGATCCAGTGAACTTGTCGTCAGGCTACGGTCAGGATCCATTGTGAGATCCTAGCCCAATAGTGCCTCGAGTCCTACGGATTCGGGGTGTTACAGTCCCACGGGTTTGCATCTTCTTCCTCTCAATCTCTTTTATTTACGTATAACCATAGTGAATAAAGTTTAGGATTAGCCGATGTTATATGTTCTCATGCATTTCCATTTTCTTATTATGAATATGAAGAAGTTAGAGAATATAACACTAAATATCTTCAACCTTCTTTTAAACCAACTTCTAAGAAAACTGATTTGATCATATTTGGCACAACACCGATTTGAGAATAAAAATGGAGAAATTTATGTTTAACTAACAATGTTCATCCAATTGCTTTTTTCAAAAGACGTTGGAACTCTACTTACATATAACCTAGTTGTCAAAGGCTATACTGATGCAAGTTTGCAGACAAACATAGATGATTTTGAATCACAATATGGATACGTCTTCATTCAAAATGGAGGAGTAGTTAGTTGGAAGAGCCAAAAACAAGGTACAATAGCATATTATACAATAGACTATATAGTTGTAGGAGAAACAACTAAGGAAGTTGTCTATATTAGGCAGTTCGTAGTTGAGCACGGGGTTGTTCCTTGCAATTCTAAGCAATTGACGTCTATTGTGACAACAATGACGTAATTGCTCAATCCAAGGAACCAATATCTAGCTCCAAGTCTAGACATGTTCTACGGAAATATCACATTATCCGACATTGTGTTTATAGAGGTGACGTGAGGATGTGCAAAGTACACACAACTGATAACATTGTAGACCCGTTGACAAAATCCATGAGTAAGCCCAAGAATGATAGTTATACTAGAGTCAAATGACTCAAGCACATTAGAGAGTTCTTTTGAAAATTTTGTGTTTGATGGATAAACTTGTTTTTCATTTTTGTAACATTATGTTTTGATCTATATGAGTTATTCATATTCTTATTTGATAATTGCTTAAATATTAAATAAATTATCCAATTTAACCTAGATATAAATGAATACATAAGAGACTGCATTATGACATCGATTGATAAACACATTTTCATGTGTTATAGGGACATATACATGTCTGATCGGTTATATAGATTTTTATGACAATGCATATCGTATGTACCGATCTTATGACTTCACATGAACCGATTGCGAATTCATAAAAATATTCATGATTAGTGAATTCCTTATACATGAGCAAGATATAGTTACCATTAAAGTAATGGTATATATTTTACGCTGTGAAACATGGATTGTAATAGGTAGTTAAAGGCAATGATTGAGATTGCCAAAATTTGAGTGAAGCTATAGTCTTGCAAAGCTAGATATATTCTCTTGTTTCATGCATGACATGATGTATTTAAAAAGGATTGGTGTCTCGGCCACTTAAAGAGATTGTGAAAATGTGTGCGTACGTTTAGGGTTGTTCACCGGTCCGGACCTGAACAGGGAGGACCGGAAACGGACCGAATTTTTCGGTCCAGGTCCGGTCCAAAACCGGTACAGGACTGGATGGACTCGGAATTTTTTTATTATTTTTTTTAAAAAAAAAATTTAATTTTTTTTCCCATTTTTTTCGCACCAAGCCTATTGCGGACCGGACCGAACCAAGAGTGAATTAATTAATTTCAATATTTTTATTTCACTAAAATTTAATTTTGTTTTCAAAAATTTCTTTTTAAAAAAAAAAAATCGGACCGGACTGGTTGTGGACTGAAGACCGGACCAGTTGTGGACCGAAGACCGGACCTGTTTGTTCCGGTCCAGGTCCGGTCCGGTCCAAAACCCGGACCGGAAAATGAACAGTCCTACGTACGCTCATATTGATTAATAGTGATATCATCAGGATTAACAGTTTGATCTCAATAGTTCAGGAATCATACTTGATGATAAAGATGGTTATCATCATATAATCAAGTAAAGTCATTAAGTGACATAGGAGTTCAACATTGCACATTTTATGTAAAGTACAAAGGGGAGATTGAAGAAATTGTAGCCTTTACCTATTGTGCAGCTACTAATTATGTTATAGAGCAATACATAGAGATATATATAATTTCATAGCATTATGTAGTCATAACGTTTTGCTAAAAGTCAACTATGACTTATGTATTTTATATGATAAAATAAGTTAATATTTTTGGGTCCTACGAGGTCACACCATTGGATTGATGGACTAGATCGTTTAATAAAGGAGATAACGTGTGTGCGCGCGTGTATTATAAATGTAATTCGATATAATATGAAACTGTATATTTATTAGATAATAAAACGTTACCAGCTAATAAAAGATATTGTTTTATTTTAAATAAGGAAAAATAACCCAAAATAATACCAACTATCAACATTGAACCGAAAATAATACCAACTTTGAAAATTACTAAGACCGATACAAACTATCAATATATTTACCAAAAATAATACATCATATTTTTCCGGAAAAAACCCTAGCTCCGGCGATGACGTGGCAGCCGGAATGTTACATGTCATCATATAAGTGGATTAGGTGTGTGACGTGGATTTTATTTTTAAAATTTTAATTTAATCATTTTTTAAATATTAAAAAATTATTAAAAAATTATTTTTAAAGTTTTAAATAATATTTTTTAAAAAAAAACTGTATAAATATTTTTTTTAAAAAAAAAAATTTTGTAAATTTTTTTTAAAATAAAGTTTGAACATTTTTTTAAAAATAAGTTTGTAAAAATATTTATTTAAAAAAATCTTTTTCTTGTGACTTTTTTGAAAAATGTTTTTTGGGTTTATTTTTTATTATATATTTTTACTAATTTTTAATAGAATATTTTTTTAACAAAACTGGGAAAAAAAATTCTTTTTTCTAATAAATAAATTCGATTTTTTCTTACAAATTATTTTTTACAATGAAAATTTTATTTCATACAAAAATCCGGAAATAAATCTGATAAAAAAACAAAATCGAATTTTTTTTAAAAAAAAATTCAAATTTTCAATTATTAAATTATATATTTTTTGGAGAAATAAATATTAAATAAATATTTTTACATTTTTTTTTCAAAAATATTTTTAAAAAATTCAAAACTATTATTTAAAAATTTTTTACAAAAAATATGTTTTTAAAAAATTACAAATGTTTTTTTAAAAATTATTATTTAAAATTTAAAAATTACAATTTTTTATTTTTTAATATTTTAAATATTATTAAATTTATTTTTTAAAAAATAAAATTAACATCACACATTTAATCCATTTATATGATGACATGTAACATTCCGGCTGCCATGTCATCGCCGAAGTTAGGTTTTTTGCCGGAAAAGTATGACGTATTATTTTTGGTAAATACGTTGATAGTTTGTATCAATTCTAGTAAATTTTAAAGTTGGTATTATTTTCGGTTCAATGTTGATAGTTGATATTATTTTGGGTTATTTTCCTTTAAATAATTATATTCGCAAGCATTATAAAAGACGGACGTTTTATAAAAAAAAAAAAACCAAAGTTAGCAACCCTAAATCATAGATATTTAGGTTACCTTCAATCGGAATAAATTGGACGGGTCTTTGAATCACATATTCAAATGGATGAGCCTTGTAAATGTTATATTAAACATGCTAATGAATTGCATTTTGATCGTTGAATGGCAATTGGTTGTTAATCATGGTGAATTGCAATCAATTAGTAATTAGTCATGAGTTATTACACGTTGACCTTTCATGCAATATAAGATTAAAGAATGTCATTTTGATGGTGTGCATTCTAAGTGTTATAGAGTGTGCTTTTGACGTTGATTTATACACGTCCAAGAGAGTATTGTTTCCCTTCGATCTCTTTTATCACATTCGATTCTTGCACTAGCATTCTAACGTCAAATTCGATCCAAATGTATACCTTGGTGGACTAAATAGAGGAGTTGCATTTGAGGTTCTTAATTTCTTATTCAAAATAGTGTTTACACGTCAAGAGGTAATCCTATTTTATTTTATATATAATCAATTATGCATAAAGCAATTCAGGAGTGGCAGCCGCCAACCACGATTCTAGTTTAGTTTAGATGTTTAGGAATACTCATTTTTTGAAATTTCGTTTTGACGCATGTAAAATCCCAATGGATAATTTGTTAGCATTGCTCACAACGGATTTGACATGTTTCTCCATTTGTTTAGCCCTAATGTCGTATTCCCTTCTCTTGAGGAATGGGATTTGGGGGTTTCTAGAAAGATTCATCTAGTGTGTTATTTTTAGAACAACTCATTGTATCTTGTAAATGTCTTAACACAATCTAGAGCAAGTTGCTCTACTATCAATTGTTGGTATCTTTAGTAGTGGAAACTCATTCGATTTCCAACACATCGGAAATTAAAAATGATAAAACGAATGTGTTAAGACACCTTGATTTAGAGTAAAAATCTAATCTACCAACTAATTAATCGAGATTAAAATCACTTATCTTTCTAATTTTTTACACTAGAAACAACTTTAACTCTTCGGACAACTTTATTGATGTTTTGACTGGATTACAACAACTCCTCAATCTTGATACATCCAAGATTCAACTTTTTAAACTCAAAAACAATCCCAACAAAGTTCTCAACTAGTATCTTCAATTCGCTTCATTTGTGTTCCAAGAAGTATAAAAAATATTGTTTTGATAAAAACTTTATACTCTTTAGTATAAAAAAATATTGTTTTGAAGTTGTAATAATGTGATTTTTTTCTATGAAAAAATATTCTAAAAAATTTATTAAAAATTTATACTCTTTTTTTAATTAGAATATCATCTTAGTAATTTTTGTACACTAATAGTTCATTTTAGGTTCATTCTCAAAAAAATAAAATAAAAGTTCAGTTCATGTTCCTTAATTGTACATATTTTGCCAATATACAGTTTATAACTCCGTATTTCCGTATTAGAAGAAATCTCTGTATTTTCATACCATGAGAAATTGTTTTACCTGAACCACTCTCTAACATATAAGGTTAAACTGTACATTAATACACTCTCTTAACATATAAGATTTCTCTTCTTTTTTTTTTAAAGAACTTGAGCTAACCCTTAGAGGGGTGTATTCAATTAAAATTTTACAGGAATTTTTTAGAGTTTAAATTTAGTCAATGGGTATTCAATATAGATTTTTAAAAGTCCATACAAATCTTTTGATATTCAATTAGGATTTTAAATTTTCCATAAAATTCCTATGGTATTTAAAAGTTTCTTGATTTAGAAAAAATCTATTATTTCATTGATTTTGTAGGATTTGTTATTACTTATAAACCCTATAGAAGTCTTCTCCCAATACATAAGATTTCCACGCCAAACTACAGTTAGTTAGGGTTGTGCATCCGGTCCAGACCGGACCGGACCGGAATTTCCGTTCCCGGTCCAGACCAGACCGGAATTTCCGTTCCCGGTCCAGACCAGACCGGAATTTTCGGACCGGTGAACCGGAATTTTCAAAAACTTGGACCGGGGACCGGTGAACCGGAATTTTCGGAACGGTCCGGTCCATTCCGATCCGGACCTGTTCGGACCAGAATAAAATAAAATATATTTTAAAAAATATATTTTTGCAAATAACAAAAAAAATCATAAAGTATATATTTTAATTAAATATATACAAAATATATATAATTTTTTAAAATATATAAATTTAAATTAATAAATATATATATATATATATATATATATATATATATATATATATAAATAAACTCCGGTCCAACCCGGTTTTCCGGTCCGGACCAGAATTGGACCGGGACCGGAATTTCCTAAAATCCTAGACTGGGGACCGGACCGGATTTGGTCCAAGACCGGACCGGAAAAAACCGGTCCGGGTCAATTTTGCACAGCCCTAACTAAAACACTGAAGAACCCTAACGGTCAAATCAACTTTTTTGAGCGTTTTCGAGTGCTTGGACTCTGTGCATCGTCGGAGGTAGTTCTTTCTCTTGTTTTCCGTCATGTTGATTGTATGGACTTCTAGTGTTTGGGTTCGACTTACTGATTTGTCATAAGAAACGTGTGAGCATTCCTCTCAGTTTTCTCTTTTCATTTTGCGACTTCTGCGGTTTCAGAAAAAACATTGTACCGTATGTACTCTTTTTATTGTTTATGCAGTCTCGGTATATATATAAAATTAGATGATTAAAATATCTTCTGTGTTATGCAGTGCAATTGTCCTTTATCATATGCTTTAATATATTTTATATATTGCTATATAATTAATCATAAAATCAGTAGGCAATCGTTCTAAAATCAATAGAAATTATTTAATAAGTAGGTACTTAGACTTACTTACAATAGAAATTAAAATGCTAATGTTAGTTGTAAATTTTAATAGATTGATAATTGTATGTTATTTTTCTAGATGATTTCTTTTGATCATGGATAAGTTGTTAGTATATCAACTAATTAAAAATTTGCTATATAAACTAGTCATACTAGATGGATGATTTCTTTTGGCCATGTATTAATCTGATAGAATCTGACAAAATTTGTATTAACTCTATATAAAATTAAAATATCCCACATAATCAGCAAATTTCATGAATTGTTAAAATTCAATCAAAATCTTTAAAAGTCTGGATTGAATACGCCCCCTTAATATATGATACTTTACATCCTTCTAGATACAAATGAAAAATCATATATTTTAAAAATGTCAAGTTCACTTGAGTCATAACTTTATACAAAATTTTTGATGTAATATCCAGGATGTGGGTATAAACTAGTTATAAGACGCATCTAAACATTGCTTAAAAAAATATATAAACATACCCCAAGATTTGGATTACAATTAGCAATAGTACATATTGTGTTGAGAACCCTTAATTTGCAGGTTGGTTGGGTTTGGGCTGACGTAAAACCCTTGTTTATTGTGTTTATTAGATTTTAGCTTTTAGATTTGAAATGGTACAAATTCCTTATGTGAATTCAAAAGATGAGCTATGTAAGTATTTCCTACATACTAAAAAAAACATGACCTGAATTTATACCTCATCTTGAACCTCCTTCAAATTGCCACCTTAGCCTCTCATACTTCTCCAGTTCTTCCATGGAGAGTGAAGGAGCCAATTCTTCCAGTACCTGCATTTTATACCCTTAATCAAATACCAAACACGTAGCTCAAACTCGACTCTTGTTCGATTTCTTAGCAGATCAATACAAAGCTACAGCTTGAGCAAAGGTTCATTAAATAGTATGATAAGTGGCATCATCTGGATGTTAACTTTGAATTCAAGATTTCAGCAGATGTTATTTGAGTACTCACCTTCATAAAATCGTCATAATCTATAATAACATCAGTGTCGTCGTCTTCGCTCGCATCTTCACTTGGAGCTAAATTTGAAACCTGTAAAAGGTTCATTATGTATTAAAATCACTAACTGGAGCTACAAAGTGCTTGAAGAGGTGCAACAGATGATCCCCCATCCTCCATTGCACATAGATGCAGTTTACTCAATGAAGGCGACACCATGTCCTTTATTTCTACTATCCTTTGCTTTTATTTTCACAATCTTAATTGTTTGCATATGTTTAGCTTTCATCGGTTTACCATCAAGCTAAATATGCAAGCAACATGCTATTTGAAGAGTTTAATCCACTAAACATGCAATTAAGGATATTAGGTATAGCTGTTTTATATAATACTCACTCTCGTTCTCAATAATTGTCGTTATAGATTTAAAATTTTGGTTAATAATATATGTCATTATAGGTATAATTAATACTCGAACTTCCACAAATAGATTTTCACCTATTTTTTCATTTATTGTTTGTATTTTCAAAACACTATTTCCTCTCTTTCCATACAACTCTCCACATTCTACCATTGATTTTATACAATTTGTTAAATTATTCTACATCATTAAATATCATACCTTCTACTTTTAGTTTTTATAATATGTGTGTTTTTACTCGAATGACAGTTATTGAGAACCAAAGGAGTAGATCTTTGATACCTTGCGCTTGGCAGCATAAAACCATGCATCTGCACAGAGAGCATATAGATCAGCACCTGTGAAGTTCGGTGGACATCTTTCTGCGATTGAGTAAAGTGACACATCTTCATGCAACTTGAACTTCCTAGTAAGTGCTTTCAGTACTCTGCAAAAAAAGGTGCCATGATAATATAATGTGAACAGTCATAACCAAAACATTGAACACAAACAAACACATCAATCACAAATTCAAAACAGAAGCAACTAACCTCTCTCTGTTAGGTGGATCAGAGCTAATCCCAACGTAGATAAGTTTATCTAATCGGCCAGGTCGAAGAAGTGCCGGATCAATTAAATCCGGCCTGTTGCTCGCTCCAATCACAAACAGATCCTAGTCAAAGAAAAAACAAAGACTCGCACTTGCATTCAAAACAATTTTTGGAAGAAGAGAAAGCGCTCGAATATAGATATATATATATATATATATAAGAGAAACTAACCTCATTTGAATTACCAACACCATCCATTTCAGCAAGCATCTAGCAACAAAGCAAAAGGCTTTTTGTAAGGAGACAGCAAGAAAACAAGTACATATAATCATCCGCAATCATATGGGTAGACTCTTCACCTGAGAAACCATTCTATCCATGACACCACCTGAATCACCAGACATACCTCGTGCTGGAACAAGAGAATCCAGCTCATCAAAGAATATCACACATGGGCGAGCTGTCCTGGACTGTAAACATAGTGAACTGAGCAAGACATACACACTTGTAAATGTACTTGCAAGTAGTCCAATACTTCAGTTAGAAAAATTAACCTTCTCAAATATTTCCCGAACATTTTTTTCTGATTCTCCTATATACATATTGATTAGCTCGGGCCCTTTTACGCTAAGGAAATTCAAGTTGCATTCTGTAGCCACAGCTTTCGCCAATAAAGTCTGAAATTTCACAAGTACAGCCATGGATTAGTGTCCCTGGAAGTATATTCTCATATACGAAATAAGAAGACACACACCGAAAAATGCAGTGCCAGCCATTACATATATATCAAAGAGGACATACCTTCCCAGTACCTGGAGGGCCATAAAGAAGAATACCGGAACGCTTGCGCAAACCAGATGAATATGAATCTTTATTTTGAAGAGACAACTGCAAAATAGACTAGCTTAGTTTGCTAGTAGGAGCACATATACGATATAAAGTTTAAAGCCTTCTACTGCCTATGGGTTAGAATAACCCACAGCTCTTCAGAAACTGTTTTTTGAGTTTGATGACCTGCTTGCAAAGAGAACGAACTGACGACTAGTTGTAATAGGAGAGTGTATTTCCAGAAGTATTTGGGCTAGGAGTTTGACCCTTGTTAGTTGCAAAACTCAACTTATGAGGGTTTTAGTTATCTTGCATTTGAGGTAATAATCAACACAGGATTCAAATTTTGTTTCTATAAAATTAAATAGACAAAAATAGGGAAACTGACTCGTGGAAAAGCAAAGAATGGATTAAGTACCTAATAACATTGGGAATAAGTTGCATCTCCTTGATTAAAACAGGACAACGACAACTTAAAACAAAATTTACACCATGATGGAAAACAGGAAAGAAGCAAAACTGAAGGGAGAAAGAGAAAAATGATCAGAGAGATGGGATCATGTCATAAAACAGTTAACAGAGTCTCAGTTGTAAAAGCATCCTACTAACCTGAATGGTATCCTTAATCAATTCCTTTGCATCTTCAAGCCCACCAACATCATCCCATCTCACATCAGGAATCTAATGCCAAATAAACATACAAAATAAAGACACAGATATAGAACTCTTCAACTGAATAAATTGATAGCCAAATAAAGACAGCTAAATAATATCATTGATATACATGGTCATGTAGAGGTATATTATGCCAAAGCAACATAAAACTGCTTATATATATCAATAATCACCTCTGGAGTACCCACTGAAGATGCAGCAACTTTTTTCTTAAGTGGTTTCAGTGTTTTCGTCAAAGCACTTTTAAATTCATCTCCAGCGGGAACCTTAGGAACTTGCTGAACTTCTTTCATCTGCACGGGGATGAGCTTAGGACCACTATGCTCGTCCTTGCCAAGCTCAAACTGATACTTAAACTCAGGAATAAAACTAGCCAAGGTTTCTGCAATTAATGTCACTAAATCCCTTGGCCTGAATCCAAATGTTCTAGCAACCAAATACTGCACCAAGTCCTCAAGACCTTCCTGCATCGAGAGATCAATTCAAAAATCCTGGATCATATAAGAAAGACGCTAAAACAAGTTGCAGAACCCCTTGATATATTTATAACGGTATGTCAATTTGTCATACATGATCAAGTAAATCTTTACCTGCATATGTCAAAACTACTAAGTGAACATCCAAGTTTGCATAGCACATAAACAGATAGTACGTACTCAAAAGAACAATTTTGTCATATCTAAAATGAGATTTAAGAGCCTTCTTTGATCCCTGTGATATGCATCTTTTACAATAAAAATGCTGCAGCTGAGCAGGTTATATATGACATAAAGTGAAAAGGTTTTGCTCGTCCTCCACTCTATATTATTTCCATGTAAAATCTTGTTTCTCTGCTTAATTGGGGCAGATTGACGTGAAAATTTGGGAAACAGAAAGAGAAGTGGTTATGAAAAGCGCACAAAACCACTTGCTTACAGATGTCAACTAGTAATAGGCTAAGAGTTGCTTCTATCAACATACAATCAATTTTTGTATCCAAAATCTGAAACATAAAAAGATGCCTAATTAGAGTTGATGATGATAACTATACTATGATAATCTACAAAATGAATGCTACATACGTGGGTTGAACCTTCAAAAATCCTTTGCAGTGTCGTGGAAATCATTCTTTTCCTTTGTTCTTCATTTAAGGGTCCTATGCTAATTTCATGAGTGAAGCAACGCCTGATCTCAGTGGGCAAACCTTTAGGTTTGGTTGTTGTTGCAATTAGATGGACCTTCAAGTACAGTACAAAAGCAGCAAATAGTTAATGCCCCATGGATAATGCAATAAATATACCATTACTTGATAACTAATGAGTCTGCAAAAAAATTTCAAAAACAACAAGATACATTTAAGTTAAAAGTGTTTTCTCCCCCAGATCAAATGATATACTTTCTGCTACATATTAAATTTATTAGATTTCAAGTAGGCATTATAAAGAACGAATCTCATTTAATTTACCATGGATATCTAGGGTTTAAATTTCATTGTTATAATGTAAGTTGTGAAGGATATACCACCACCAGGCCATCAGTAACAATTTTAGTCAGAAACAGAGACAAATAAGGTTTAATATTTTATACTTCTATAAGGACAACAGCCAGATGGAAGAAGTGCACATGTTTTACAGAATGGTTGACAAAATATTACTAGCTTACATATCCAGAGTTATATCTCTTCTCCTCATGTGAAAAACCTTCTGCCAATCGCTCAGTATTGTCCTTGATGACTTTCTCAACCTCCTTAGCTATCCCAAATTGCCCAGGTTGTGCCAAGTTATTCAGAGCATCAAAATGGCGAAGGAGAAGTATGCTTGGAAAGTACCTGCGAGAAATGATTAACAAACCACTAAGCAACCACAACGATATGGAAGCTATATTCTGAGATCTACACACATGTCTTATTATGAAACACGACAAAATTACATTTAACATTGTCTGCATCATTCAAGAAACAAAATATGACAGATCATAAAGTTTATTCATCAAATCTCAAGCTGAAAGCCGCATTTCATGTGTAGCAAGTAGCATCTTATAGCTAACAATCTAGATGATCAGTGACGTGATACATTCTATAGAACATCTTACCTCAAATATATCTCAAGTTGTAGTGATATTTACATAATATTTGTACATGGTGCGTCACCATGGTTTGAGATGCTTCTACAAAGCTTTAAGCAGGACAAATTGAAGGCATCCAATTATCAAGGATTGATAGTATATATTCTATTACGTTAGATGCATGCCAAAGACTATCATCAAGACAAGTGATGAATGACATGGAAACAAGTTGCAGTAAAAAGCAACACGAAACCATTGTGAACGATTTACCTGTGAGCTGCCTTAAAAGCCTGATTCAGTGCAGCTACAGTTGCTTTCTTGTCAGAAGATTCCATTAGATTACGACAGTCAAATTCCACCAAATGCAGGCCAAGTTGATGAGCTACATATCTAACAACAGTCTTCTTTCCGATTCCTGTAATAGTACCATAATTAGAATTTGCAGCAAAGAAAGAAAAATACAATCATGCATGTATTAACTGCCTTCTCTGACCAAGACTACACAAATGGATGCAAGTATAGCACACTAAAAGGACATTTGAACAAAGGAAATTGAAAATTACCAAACACGACCTCTTATCACACAATGGTGAAAGTGTGAAACAATGCCTGTATCTTTGAAGAGTAATGTTTGGAAGAATCAACAATTGCATAAGGCTTGCGCAAACTCATGATACTCCTAAGGAGATTATAAGTAACTTTTCAGCATTGTTAGGCATAAGCCATAAGGAGTTCGGCCAAACGAAGGAAGGAGACAAGAATGCCTGTGCAGCCTAGATTACAACCAAGTAGCTATAGAAGGCATACATTAGTTCCCTTGTTTTTCAACAATAGATGCAGTCACACATACAGGAAGGGAGAAGGAAATTAATTCCATACAGCAATAGGAAACTATTTCAGGTTCATAAAATCCACAAATAAACATTTCATTAATACACAAGCAAGATAGATATCCAAGAAATGTCCATTTGCAAAGCAAATAGCACTGCATCATATTCAGGGAAGCGAGAAACTGAATTTCCAGAACCTAAACGTGTAGACATACCTTCCAAGCCATGTAACAAGATGACAACTTTGAACTTGGCAACAGAAGGAATTAGTTTTGGCACAAGCAAAGTTGCCAAAGTTTTAACTGTTTCAACTTGTGGTGGGACAATACCAACAGGTCTAAAGATCAGGAGAGGCGGTGGGAGAGCAGCAGCAACACTTCCTCCCAGAACAAGGGCAGTTTGCAAGCAATTGACACGAAGCACCGCTTCCTCAGAAGGATCCATAGCCACAACCTTATAGGAAATCACAATCATTCATCATCTACACAACCATATCGAACTAATGGTGTCCATTAAACTTTTATGGTAAGAGATAGTTACCTTGAAGTGAATTATCTCACCATCATTTCCTTTTGGTCCTTGCCGACAGCGGCGGCATATCACTGAATTGCAGTGAGATTTAATCGTAATGCTAAATACATCATCTTTACAAAGATATCTATCGATGGTGAAGTAGTCATGTAACGCTCTGTCAATACTGCTTTGGCGAACTTTGGCTTCAATATCTGATTTCTCTTTAAGTGATTGGATGATACCACAATCTGGTATGTTCACAAAGGAAACTCTCAGATGAGATGCATATCTCGGCAAATGAAGCCAAGGTTCCAACACTACATTGACAACATGATCCTCACTCCCTTCATCTGATATATCTTTCCTTTCATACTCAAACAAAGATGCTAGTGTGTCATTTCCATGTCCAAGCAAACGTGCAAAGCATGATGTGTGCAAACCAATGTTAAATGCCAGATAAGGTGTTAGAAAAGCAATTCCTTTATCTAAAGGTGCCTTGGAATTTTGGGTGAGTGTAAAGGAAGGAAAAACACTCATCACATGAGGATTGTGAACATAAGGAGAGCACTCTTCAGCATCAGGTGGGTTATCTTTAGGGACAGGAGGATCCAGAGCAACAACCTGAGCTACTCTTTGCAGCTTTAGAAAAGCATTCCTCACAAGAACCTATTATTTAGAGGGGTGGGGGAGACAAGTTAAATAGAAAATAAAAGGATAATCATCACATATACAAAGTAACAGAAAGGATCAAGTATAATACAAGCAGGTGAAATGATCATCCATGACATATGCCACATCCAAAAGAAGCTGAATGTTCTAACTACATATGCATCAAAAGCTGAATCGAACTTAACGAACAAATAGTGAGTTAACCACGGAGTTGCTTATTTTATTTATCACCAAGATGAACTAAAAAATATTGAACATGTTCCCCCTGGAAAAAGATCTAATAAGCTGCCAAATGCAATTACAACATTTTGTGAAAGGATGCGTGGTTTCTGAAACGATAAAGAACGTAAAACTAGCCGCGTGACTATAACTACCTAAATTTCTACACAAATAGGCTGTTTCAAGTGGTCGAATCTAGCAAAATCCTAGGTTATTCATTCAAAAACGAGATGAAGACTCCTATCATAAATTAGTTCATACCGTGGAGCCGGAGATGATTCCCAGCTGTCTGAGAGAAGAAGTAGAGATTCCAACTAGAGCAGAGCGGTCGAGATTGCTCGGATTTGAGTGAACATCTTTGGCCGCCGGAAAGAGCAGAATGCCAGCCCGGAACTTAAGAGGTGACGGAGAATCATCGGAGAAAGGAGCGGCTGAAGTAGTGTCAGATCCTTGGAGCTTCTTGGACGGAACAAGGAGTGAGTTCACTAGAGCTTTGGTGGAAGCAAGCACCAACGGCTTCCGACGACGACGAGCTCCCTCTTCTCCCATTGGACTCCTCGCCCCTCGGCCTCACCGTCTTGTCAGTTGTCTCTATTTGTCAATGTATTTATTAATAGGGTGAAATGGGTAAATAGCTAACTAATTTTTTCTAAATCAATTCTTTAATCAATAGCTTACTAGGGTATTATCCGTGTCTTACACGAGATTTTGATATAAATATTATTTGTTATTATCTTTTTTTAAGGATTATATATAAACTATTTTTTGTGATAATAAGCAATAAATATTTGTACACTTTACCTATAATATTATATAATACATTAATAAAATATGTTACCGTATAATAATTTATATTTTGATTTTTCTTCCCCTTATTGATAAAAAATAGTACATTGGTAGCATATGATGTTAAATTAATTGTTATAAAGTGGATTTAATTAATTCTTTTTTTTTGTACTGCTAAAATTTGTTATGGATGTGATTCTAATCTGGAAGGGATGGATTTAATTGAGATTTGATTTTAATATTTTGTTAAATAATTTTGTAATGAATAAACTTAATTAATATTTTGGTGGATTGTGGTTAAATGCTAAAATGACACGTGCCATTGAATATTTTTCTGCGTGATACGTGGCAAGGAGTGCTACTCCTATAATATATATATAAAATGACACGTGGCGGTGAGTATTTTTCTGTGTGACACGTGGCAAGTCACACATGGCAAGAAGTGCTACTCCTATAATATATATATAAGATTAGAGTACCAAAATTGTTTGATCTCGTAGTTATTGTTTTCACGTCAGAAAAGAGAAAGTTGGGTTTTTTTTTTAGTATCAAGAAAATTTAATTTTCTTTTGAGATGAAATTAAGATTAAAATGGTATATGATTTATTGTATTGAACTTACATGTTATTAAGTGACGTAATGAAACATTAGATTATGTATTTAAGGTGACGTGAGTGAAAGAGAAAATTGAAAATAAAATATATATAAAAAAAAGTTTAAAAAATGAAAAGTTAAGGTAAGGGTTAGATTTTCAATTTCAAATATGTTAGTTTGAAATCATCTCACGTTCAAGCATCAAGCATATCTTTGGAGAGCTGAACACGGTTGTAGACAAAATAGCCTTGCACGGTCACTCAACGACAGAAAATAACGATGTTCTTCCTGATGATGTGGCTCTTCTTATCCGAAAGGATGCCGTAGGTCGATTAGTTTCTAGAAATTGATCCACCTACTTCGCTTACCTTGTATCAAAATAAAATATTAAATATGTTAGTTTGAAAATTCAACCTACCGTAAACTGTTTGTTTGGATAGGGAGGAGGTCCGGTACCCTCCACGCATTGAACCGCGCTTATTATTAATTAAAATAGGCTAAGTAGTAATCTCTTGGAAATAGTCCAACCCCTTACATCGCACTTTAAATTATTCATTATACTCCTTGGAGGGTCAAGCAATACATTGAATCCGATAGAAAAATTAAACGCAAGTCTAACGAGAAAATTCACAACATTTTTCGTCTCGCGGTAGACATGTTAGAACTAGATATTGCCGTCACTTTTTTAAGAAGTCTTGGGATTTGCATATCAGACCGGATAGAGGATGACATAGAGGAATCATTTTTTTGGAGAGTGATTGTCAATTGGAAGTCCATTTCCAAAATAACATATCCTTAGCCACTCTAGCTCCCATGTGATTATAAGACCTTGGTACGCTCTCAAAGATCAACCATAAGGATTGTACAAATACCTAGATTCGCAAGAGAACCTCTTTGTCATTCCCTACATTTTTCTTAATAATACATGCCATAGTAGCATGTCCATCCTCTCTCATTGACCCATCCGTGTTGATCTTCATAGTGCACATTACACAAAGTAGTAACACAACATAGTTGATACACAAGTTAAAATTTTATTACACAAAGCAATTACACAATAAAGCATATACGTACACAAGTTAAATGTACGTATATTATTGCATATTTCAATACAATAAATCGATTTTGTGTAAATCATTACGAAACTGCTTGGGTAATACATGTCGGACTTCCTACACGAGTTTCTTACAATATAATACCCAAAATGATATGTTAATACACAAGTTTAGTAAAGAAAATTTGTATAACAAGATATAATAATTTGAAGTACACAATATATAGATTATCACCAAATGCAAACACAGAACGCTATAATACACAAGTGCAAATTATATTCCACGTTAGTAACACCACAAATAAAAATTATATTCCACGTTAGTAACACCACACATAAAAATTGCACAACGCAAATACCCAACAACATAATACACAAGTGTAATATATGTTCCACATGAATAGGGTTGTAATCCGAGACGAGCTACTCGGGCTCGGAGTAGCTCATCTCGGCTCGGCAAAAGCTCGTATTCGGCTCGTTCATATTACAAAATCAACAATATGAGCTTCATTATAGGCTCGGCACAAGCCCGAGCCGAACCCGAGCCACTCGTCAAGGTTCGTCAAATTAAAAAATTGAAATGGGAATTAGGGTTACAATTAATTCATTATTTTGCTTCTTTTTTTTCCAATTGTCGCCGATTGCTGGGAATATTCTTCTTCGACATTCTTCAGTTTCTTCGACTCCTTGGACGCCCTAGCTGCTGCTCTTCGAGAATCCATACTTCGACTTCGGCGACCTTCTCTTCAATCGGCGTCGACGTCCTTCTCTTCGGCCTTCTTCTTTGTTGTTCGACTTCTCTTCAATCCAGACTTCGACTCCTTCTTCAGTTCCGATGACCTTCTCTTCAATATCTGCTCTTCGACCTTCTTTAGTTCTTCTCAGCGTCATGACTCTAGTGTTCGGTACTTCGGGGGCCTTCGAGTGGACCACGTCCCCGGCAACGGCGCCAAAAACTTGTTCGGGGTTCTTCCCTGCGAGTCAAGTGTAACACCCCGAATCCACAGGACTCGAGGCGCTACTAGGCTAGGATCTCACAATGGATTCTGACCCTAGCCTGACAACAAGTTCACTGGATCTTACAACAAGGCACAAATAGATTAAAACAAAACATCAAACTATATATATACATATCAAAAGGTAATACAGAAGAACCACTTAGTACAATCAAAATATATATCCATACATCTATCCCATATCCCACGTATAAACCCAGTGTACGGAGCCCTCAGCGGATCACCCCATCTGGATCACTCTGCAGCTCTCCTAACCTGCAAAGGATCTACAACACGGTGTGAAACCGTTAGCTAACCATACACATATATATAGAAGATGCATAAGCACAATCACACATCAGGGAATAATAAACATCTCATCATGCTATCACACATTACCCGGTTTATTATCTTTATATCGTCCAACACTCAAATCGTATATATATATATATATATATATATATATATATATATATATATATATATATATATAAATATGAATATATGTGACACGAGGAATATAACCCTCGCCTCTCGGTGCTAATGCCAACTGGAGTGGTAATCTGGGATCACTTCCCCGTGTACCCTAAGGGAGTGGAGACAGTGCCCTTCCCGTGTACCAGATCTAGACGATCCGCAGAGAACCTCCCCGTCTCCACGCGGGATGACAGGGCAGGGCTGTCACAACCCTACAATGGGCAGTCACTAAACCAAAGGTCGGTAATCATCACAACGCATGCTATCAAGCATATATCACACACCACTCAAGCATACATCCAATGTAAGGATGGTAGATAAGTAAGTCCTATGGACTTACCTCAACCTCGAAATAGTCTCAAACCCGATAAGCTCCAACTCTGGAGAACAACACTGCCTAATAACAAGGCATAACAAGATATCAAACTCCTATCCATCAAAGGGGTCACACCTAGACCCAAGGGATCCATAAGGATCATATCCAACTTATAAACCTCAAAGCCCTAACCGGCATAACGATATCATACTCATCACCATTCTATCCTCATACACCTACCTAGCATGCTACTACCGCTCATACTAGGAAAGGAAAGGAAAGGATCTACACTACTCTAGGTAAGATCCGGGACAAGACGCACCTGCGTGACAAGAGGGCCGCAGGGGCGAAGCAAGGCAAACCGCAAACGCGGCGACACTTGGCCACAGGGCGGTGACAGTGGCCGCAGGCAAGCGCAGGCGTGGGCGCAGGCGCTGGGACCGTGGTCGCGGGGGCGGCAGCTTCCGGGCGCGGGTGCGGTAACAAGGTTCCCGCAGGGGCGGCGGCTTCCAGACGCGGGGGCGGCGACTCTGCAGAACGTAGAGTCCCGACTTCTCTTCCACTCTTCACGTGATCAAATCACGTCTTCTCCATTCCATATCCAAACACATACATATACATACACATTCTAACATCAATATTCATTCAATACATCTAATCCTAAGCTAAGGAAGATGGAATCAAAGAAAGAAAGAAGAGAAGAAGAATGGAGCTTACCTACTGTTTGGATTCTACACAGGAGGAAAAGCTCCACACAACCACTTCAGCTAGCTCCCAAGCTCAACAACAACAACATACAACAACAACCTCAACAAGGCCACACAATCTCTTCCAAACCAAGGAGAAGCAAAAACAAGATCAAAGGAAGGAAATGAGGAAACGAAGAACGTGAGAAGCTGGAGAATAAAGATGAAACCCTTCATCACGAGCCAAAGAAGAAGCTTAAGAAGGAAGAAACAAAAGGGTAAAGCACGGGCCAAAAGTCAACAAAACCGGCTGCAGCCGCAAGAAACCGCAGGGGTGGTTCCCTGAGCCGCTGGGGCGGAAAACTACAGGGCGGCTCCCTAAACCCGTGGAGGCGGCTAAGGCCAAAATGGCTCCAAAGACTAAGGCTCTTACATCTCTCCCCCCTAAAATCAAGTTTCGTCTCAAAACTTGTGAAATCCTCAAACCCCTCGGACTCAAAAGTCGAGGTATAACACTCCCTATATCCCCAAACACGAGCATGGAGGAAATCATCATCTCCAGCAACAAAACTATACTATCAAGGCATAAAGGAAATCCATCTCTATCTAAACCATCATCACATCACAAGGCATATAGGAAAAAACCATCTCTAGCCGTATCATACTTGTAAAAGCAAGGCATGGAGGAAAAACATCTCCAACAACACTATGTCCACCAAAATAGCATGGAGGAATAACCATCTCCAACTAAACCCTAATCATATCACAATAGCATGGAGGAAAGAACCATCTCCAGCTATAAACAGTAATCGTACTAGCACAACAAGATCTAATAAGATCACACATCATATCATAGCTAGTACGAAAATAAACACATCATAGCATATAAACACATAATCGCAACACTCACCAAGATAATACTAAGATCTACTCGTCGATCCTACTGGTACATCTATCTCGGCATAAAACTCTGGATAGTTCCTCTGAATACTATCCTCAGTCTCCCATGTAGCCTCATCAGGTCCTCGTCTCGACCACTGTATCCTCAACATAGGAATGTACTTCGAACGCAAGCGTCTCATACCTCGTTCTAGGACTGCAACCGGGTGCTCAACAAAAGTGTGGTCCGGCTCAACCACCAAATCATCATAACTCACAATATGTCTCGGATATGGTACATACTCCCTCAACTGAGAAATGTGAAACACAGGGTGAACACCCTCTAACCTCGGAGGCAAGGCCAATCTGTATGCTGCGCTCCCAACCCGATCCTGAATCTCGAAGGGTCCGACATATCGGGGGCTTAACTTCCCCTTAATGCCAAAACGTCTAACACCTCGTGTCAGAGATACCCTCAGCCACACATGGGCTCCTACTCTGAACTCTAGGGGTCTACGCCTCCTATCTGCATAAGACTTCTGACGGCTCTGTGCAGTCAGCATCCTCTCTCTAATCAGTGCTACTCGAGCAACATCATCCTGAATTTGATCAGGTGTCAAACCACTAACACTGCTAGACTCATCCCAACATAACGGAGTACGACATCTTTGTCCATACAGTGCCTCATATGGGGCCATCTTAATAGATGCATGTCAGTTGTTGTTGTATGAGAACTCAACTAGTGGGAGATGATCCGTCCACACTTGTCATCAATCCAACACACAAGCTCGCAGCATATCCTCTAGTGTCTGAATGGTCCTCTCTGACTGACCATCTGTCTGAGGATGGAACGCAGTAGTGAAGTGCAAACTCGTCCCCAGGGCAGTCTGAATCTGCTGTCAAAACCTCGAGGTAAATCGTCAATTTCTGTCTGAGACGATCGTCCTCGGTACACCATGGAGTCTCACTATCTGCCTAGTGTACTCCTCTTTTAATCTGCTCACTGGCCACATTTCCCGGATAGGGATAAAACGTGTCGTCTTCGTCAGTCTGTCCACTACAACCCATATGGCATCAAAGCTCCTGCTCGGTCTCAGTCCAGTCACAAAGTCCATGGTGACGTCCTCCCACTTCCTCCGTGGAACAAGCAATGGATGGAGCTCACCTCCAGGTCTGAAATGCTCGATCTTGACCTGCTGACAGATCGCACATTGTGCCACAAATCTGGCCACATCGGGCTTCAGCCCTCCCCACCAATCTAAACGTCTCAAGTCCTGGTACATGTTACTCGTACCTGGGTGCACTGAATAAGGCGTACAATGAGCCTTCTATAATATCCTCTGGCGTAGATCCGCATCAGCGGGTACACACACGCGACTGCGGCGTCTCAACACTCCATCTGCTCCTAGAAGAAACTGTGGTGTCTCATCCAAAGACATCCTCTTGCGGATCCTCATCAGTGTCGGGCATGTCCCCTGCTTCTGTTGGATCTCACCCAACAGATCAGGAAGAACCTCTAAAGTACTCAATTGGGCGTCCTCATCAGGAAACTGGACGTCCCACTCCAGCCAAATCAGGTCTCTCTGCAACTGATGCTGAACTATCAATCTCGCAATAGCCTGCTCTCGAGGCGTCTTCCTGCTCAGGGCGTCGGCGACAACGTTCGCCTTCCCCGGATGGTATAGAATCTCCAGATCAAAATCCTTGATCAGCTCAAGCCATCTACGCTGGCGGTTATTCAATTCCCGCTGCATGAAAATATACTTCACACTCTTATGGTCTGTGAAGATCTGACATGTAGCACCATACAGGTAATGTCTCCAGATCTTCAGTGCATGAACTACCGCTGCAAACTCCAGATCATGAGTAGGGTAGTTCTCCTCATGCGTCTTCAGCTGTCTAGACGCATATGCAATTACCCTGCCTCGCTGCATCAATACACATCCCAAGCCTAGCTTGGATGCATCACTGTAAACCACAAAATCCTTTGTACCCTCTAGGTGTGCCAAAATAGGAGCAGAAGTCAGACATCTCTTCAGCTCCTCAAAACTCTGCATACACTGCTTAGTGATAGGTGATGAAATCACTATCAATTTAGGTAGTTTTTAGAGTCGTTTTTTATGTTTTCGAGTCATATTATGTTGCTAATGCCTTGATCCAGATAAAAGAGTCAAAATGAAGCAAAAGAAGGTATTAGCAACACTTAGGAGTTGAAGCAAAGAGACGGAGACAAGTTTCTGGTGCCTCACCGCCCCCGCGGAGAAGTATCACTGCGCCTGCGGTGATACCCTTGCCAAGCGCCGTAGCCAGGGGATTCACCTGCGCCGAACGAAGCATGTCACCGCACCTACGGCCGCCTCTGGCCGCCCCTGCGGTGACAACCCTGGAGTCCCATGATGAGCGCCGCGGCCAGCGTCTTCGCCCGCGGCCAAGAAGAGCCTGTCACCGCCCCCGCGGCCGCCTCTGGCCGCCCCTGCGGTGACCCATCCTGAAGAAGCGAAGACGGCGCCATAGCGCCCTTGCCTGCGGCCTTGCCAGCGGCCATGTGAAACCGAAGATCCAGTGTCACCGCCCCCATTGTGACTTTGGGTCGCGCCTACGGATCTTCACCAGAAACGCCTGAAGTTAAAGAGTCAGACGTTTCAAGGAGCCTTTAAAGACCCGCCCCCGCGGGTGTGACGAGCCGCCCCTGCAGCCAAGAAGAAGATGGAACGTTTTTTCCTAAACCGCCCCTGCGGCGCCCTTGGCCGCGGGTGCGGGTTAGCGTCAGAGGACTTTACTCGGCTGTTTTCGACAACTTTAAGGCCTTAATTGTGGTTGTTTGCACAGCCTCTTTACTCCTTTTTAATGCATTTTGTAGTATAAATAGAGCTCTTGGCTATAGCTATTTTCATCTCATTTTCCACACAAAAACCTCTATATTTCCTAGTGTCTTTTGTAATGAGTTTCTAAGCTCCCTTGGCTACATTGGGTTGATTGAAGCTACATTACTATTTGGTTGTAAGTTCTTCTAATATAAGTTTAAGTTCATTATCATTTGTGTTATTTTCCTTGATCTTTAACTTATGTTTGCATGTTTTTATCCACTTAGATTGATCACCTTAAGTGTACTAATGCATGCAAAATGCTAGGATTAATTGATTCCGGGTTCGGGTCCTTAATCTAGTAGCAAACCCATAGGTAAAAACTGGTTGCGATTATCTAAGGGAAAGGAAAATAACTATAAAGAAACATTTAACGGGTTGTTTTATTCTTCTTTATATCTCTTTATCTTTATTAGAATGCTAACTTGTGTTTTAATCTTGTAGGTTTACGGATTAAATAACTAGTTAAGTTGTGTTAATGCCGGTTGGCTTAACACATATCTACGATCAAGATGAGAACATCGGTGAATAACTTATAAAAAAGAATCAACCAAGTAGTATGTATGCTAAGACCCAACCTAGTGTAGTTCTTTAAATCAACTTTTCACCAACTTTATAATTGTCTTTGTCTTGTTTTATTTCAATCCAAATCTCCCCCCATTTGTTACCAAATCAATATTTAAAATAATAAAAACTCGATAAAACTCCCTTGGGTTCGACCCTTACTTAATCACTATACATTGGTTAGTATTAAGTTCGGATTTCACTTGATAAGTTTATAATAACGACCTTAGGAAATACGCTTGTCACTCACACCATACAAATATGGTAGTCTTCCTCACCAGACTCATCAGTGGACGGGCAATCACAGAAAATCCCTCCACAAAGCGTCGATAATAACCGGCTAGGCCAAGAAATCTACGTACTTCCTTGAAGTTCATCGGTGTCGTCCAAGCTGATACTGCCTCGATCTTTTCCGGATCCACCTTGATCCCTTCAGCTGAAACCACATGACCTAGGAATGCTACCTCTGGAATCCAGAACTCGCACTTAGAGAACTTAACATAAAGTTCTCTATCTCATAAAACCTGTAGCACAGTCCTCAGCTGTCCTGCATGCTCCTCTTTGCTGCGAGAGTACACCAGAATATCATCTATGAAGACCACCACAAACTGATCCAAGAAGTCGATGAATATGCTGTTCATCAACTCCATGAAAACTGATGGGGCATTCGTAAGCCCAAATGGCATCACTACAAACTCGTAGTGTCCATATCTGGTCCGAAAGGTTGGTTTGTGCACATCCTGCTCTCTCACCCTCAGCTGGTGATACCCTGAACGCAGGTCAATCCTGAAAAACACTTTTGCTCCCTGAAGCTGATCTAACAAGTCATCAATACGAGGCAAAGGCTACTTGTTCTTGATGGTCACCTTGTTCAGCTCCCTGTAATCAATACACAATCTCAACGATCCGTCCTTCTTCCGCACGAAGAGGACAGGTGCTCCCCATGGGGATACGCTAGGGCGGATAAAACCCTTCTCAGCCAACTCCTCGAGTTGCTTCTTCAGCTCCAGCATTCGACAAGCGCCATCCGATTTGGGGCCTTCGAGATCGGCCTCGTACCAGGCTCCAACTCTATACCAAAGTCCACACTCCTCTGAGGCGGCAAATTGGACGGCTCAACAAATACGTCTGTAAACTCACAAACCACTGGGATATCCTCTAATCCTGGACTCTCTCCCTCCTTCATGGCATAACACTAGAAGGCCTCACAACCTTGTGCAATCAATCTAGTTGCCCGTATCGCACTGATAACCATGCCTGACTTTCCAAGGTCCCAACCTCGGAAAACCTCTACATGTCCTAACTCGGTAGAGAGTGTAACAGTCCTCCTACCTACATCGAATACCGCCTGATGTCTATCCATCCAATCCATACCTAAAATGACTTCTTCATGCACTAATGGCATGACAAAGAAGTCAACAAGTAACACACGGGTCCCTACAGAAATGGGACAATCACGAATCTCATGGGTACTTCTGACCCTACTATCATCGGGTAACCCTATACTAAAGGGTATCCCCTCAGTCGTATCTAGACTCAGACGCTCAACACATGTATCAGAAATAAAAGAATGCTTAGCACCTGTATCAAATAAAACTCTGACATGTAAACCATGAATTAGAATGGTACATGTAGTAGTCGGTGCAGTTGGCTCCTCTGCACTCCTCAGCTCAAAAACTCGACCATGTGGTCCTCTGGTGTCCGTGGTACTCCCACCACGACCTCTGCCTCTACTCGGCCCAGGAGCATATCCCTGAGTCATAGGACGGTCTGAGACTCTCTGCTGTCCCTGAGTCTACTGCTGCTGAGGTGGTCTCTGCCCACCTCCCGCTACACTAGCAGGAGAAGAACCCTGCTGAGATGAAGCTCCGCCTTGTCAGCAGAAGACAGCCTTATGACCTGGTCTGCCACAAGTGTAGCACATCACTGTATGCCTCGTACACTTTGATCGAATGTGTCCATAACCACCACAGTTGAAGCACTAACGTCCCTTATCTGTAGCCGGTGCAGATGAGGGATAACTCTGGCGACTCTGGCCTCGCCCGGCACTAGCAGCCCCACCAACACCACTAGTCTTCCCAGTCCGCTGTCTCTTCTCAGACCCTCCGGTCTGAGAAGCTCTCCTCTGCCCAGCTCGCTCCCTTTCATAATCGGAAGCTCTGTCATGATAATCCATCAAGGTCTCACAGTGAAACTCTGCCATGTAAGTCCACGTAGCATCCCTCAGTCGTCGGGAGAAAAGATATACATGTTGATCTGCAGGAGGTGCAACTGGACCCAACAAAGCCAGCTCCTCCTGAAACCTCCTAATAGCCTTTGAGACTGGTACATCCTCGAATCCAGCCTCCATAAAATCTCGCAGTTTCTCCCTCCTCAATGAGGCAGGGCAGAAACGCTCTCTAATCATGGTCCTTATCTGATCATAACTGGTAACCTGACCCCGTACTGATCTCCACAAGTGTTGTGCCAAGTCTCTGAATAGAGTCTGCACCAACTCTATATGTCTATCCACATGACACCTAATAGACTCTAGTGTTGAGTCTACATGTCCAATCCACAACTCAACCTCCAACCCCACCTTCCTAGAGAAAGGGGTATACCCATTTGATGAAATTCCTTCAACCAAGTATCTGGTCGAGGCCCTCGATGCTCCTCTGGAACCTGAGGAATCTCAGCAGCATGTGCCTGTGCAGCTGGCACCTAAGTAACTCCATGGGATCTCTCAGATGATCCCTCTTGTGCCCGTAGATCTGGGACACGTCTACCTGCCCTAGCAGCCTCCTCTACTCGTCTGATATAAGCACGGAACTCTGATCATCTCATGGAGACACGATCCGAGTCATCTGAATGGACTCTCTGTCATCCCTGTCTCTCAGCTGCACCGTTCCCAATCTCAAGAACGGCACTCTCAGCAACATCCTCGTGAGTCTCCTTCGTTGCACGTGTATCACCAACGGGAATTCTACCCCGTCCTCTACCTAGAGGGAGTCTACCCCTAGCTCGTCCAACTGCAAGTAAGACTCTAGTCCGAACCATCTGTAGAGGATATCAACCTAACTTAGAAGGCTATATATATGCCATATGTATAGATATATCAAGTCAATCACAACATAATATCTATATATATCTATACTGTCGAGATCTTCAGAGGGGTGATGGCTTCCCGTACACGCTATCCCAAAACATTTGTACTCATTTCAAAACCAAAACCTTTTGAAAAGTTAGACGCCTTTCGGGTTCTGTTTATTTATCTATTCGACCTTTATCGCATATTGCAAGTGCCATTGTTCTCAACCTAAGGCTCTGATACCAACTTTGTAACACCCCGAATCCACAGGACTCGAGGCGCTACTGGGCTAGGATCTCACAATGGATCATGACCCTAGCCTGACAACAATTTCACTAGATCTTACAACAGGCACATCTTATCTTATATGTATTAAAGGAGAGCCCTTCTTTGCCACGTGTCAGCAACAGATTTAACGCAGCATAGAAAAATATTTTTAAAAAGTTAATTATTTTAAGTTGTTAATATAAATTATTATCAAAGCCTAACAAAATCTTTTTGGAAAAGTTATTTATCTAGATTATTAAAAAAATGGGTTTACAAAATCGGATTTTTTTAAATAAAAATTATTTTATTATTATTATTATTATTATTATTATTATTATTATTATTATTTAGTCCTTTACATATTATCGGTCTAAAATTTATATGTGTAATTTAACCTAATTATTTTGTTAATCAAATATTAAAAAAACATTTGCTAACACAATTAATTATAATATGAAAAAAAAAAGATTAAAATATTAATTAACATTTACAAACAAAAAATTGTAAAAAAAATATTTAAAAAAAGAATAAAACAAACGTAATCTCACTCATATAATCATATCACAACATCGTTTACAAGGATTGATTGTATGCTACGAGAAATACACTTGAAAAGTATAATAAATAAGTGATTTCATTTCCCGCATCCTTATATATTAAATTATTTATAATAATGAATACATATTAAAATTAAATCCCGCACAATGTGCGGGTATTACACTAGTATAGATTAAAACAAAACATCAAACTGTATATATATACATATCAAAAGGTAATACAGAAGAACCGCTGAGTACAATCAAAATATATATCCGTACATCATAAATATCCCATATTCCACGTATAAACCCAGTGTACGGAGCCCTCAACTGATCACCCCATATGGATCACTCTGCAGCTCTCCTAACCTGCAAAGGATCTACAACACGGTGTAAAACCGTTAGCTAACCATACACATATATATAGAAGATGCATAAGCACAATCACACATCAAGGAAAAATAAACACCTCATCATGCTATCACACATTTACTCGGTATATTATCTTTATATCGTCCAACACTCAAATCGTATATATATATATAAATATGAATATATGTGACACGAGGAATATAACCCTCGCCTCTCGGTGCTAATGCCAACTGGAGTGGTAATCTGGGATCACTTCCCCGTGTACCCTAAGGGAGTGGAGACAGTGCCCTTCCCGTGTACCAGATCTGGACGATCCGCAGAGAACCTCCCCGTCTCCACGCGGGATGACAAGGAAGGGCTGTCACAACCCTACAATGGGCAGTCACTAAACCAAAGGTCGGTAATCATCACAACGCATGCTATCAAGCATATATCACACACCACTCATGCATACATCCAATGTAAGGATGGTAGATAAGTAAGTCCTATGGACTTACCTCAACCTCAAAATAGTCTCAAACCCGATAAGCTCCAACTCTGGAGAACAACACTGCCTAATAACAAGGCATAACAAGATATCAAACTCCTATCCATCAAAGGGGTCACACCTAGACCCAAGGGATCCATAAGGATCGTATCCAACTTATAAACCTCAAAGCCCTAACCGGCATAACGATATCATACTCATCATCATTCTATCCTCATACACCTACCTAGCATGCTACTACCGCTCATACTAGGAAAGGAAAGGAAAGGATCTACACTACTCTAGGTAGATCCGGGACAAGACGCACCTGCGTGACAAGAGGGCCGCAGGGGCGAAGCAAGGCAAACCGCAAGCGCGACGACACTTGGCCACAGGGCGGTGACAGTGGCCGCAGGCAAGCGCAGGCGCTGGGACCGTGGCCGCGGGGGCGGCAGCTTCCGGGCGCGGGTGCGGTGACAAGGTTCCCGCAGGGGCGGCGGCTTCCAGACGCGGGGGCGGCGACTCTGCAGAACGTAGAGTCCCGACTTCTCTTCCACTCTTCACGTGATCAAATCACGTCTTCTCCATTCCATATCCAAACACATACATATACATACACATTCTAACATCAATATTCATTCAATACATCTAATCCTAAGCTAAGGAAGATGGAATCAAAAAAAGAAAGAAGAGAAGAAGAATGGAGCTTATCTACTGTTGGGATTCTACACAGGAGGAAAAGCTCTAGACAACCACTTTAGCTAGCTCCCAAGCTCAGCAACAACAACATACAACATCAACCTCAACAAGGCCACACAATCTCTTTCAAACCAAGGAGAAGCAAGAACAAGATCAAAGAAAGGAAAGGAGGAAAAGAAGAACGTGAGAAGCTGGAGAATGAAGATGAAACCCCTCATCACGAGCCAAACAAGAAGCTTAAGAAGGAAGAAACAAAAGGGTAAAGCACGGGTCAAAAGTCAACAAAATCGGCTGCAGCCGCAAGAAACCGCAGGGGTGGAAAACTACACGAGCCGCAGGGGCGGCTCCCTGAACCTGCGGGGGCGGCTAAGGCCAAAATGACTCCAAAGACTAAGGCTCTTACATCAAGGTACTTTCAAGCTTGTCAAGCCTCTCTATAATACTTGCACATACCCTGATGTTGTTTTTCTATATATCTTTGGTAGTTCAGTTCGTCCTCCAGATAACGGATCTGCTCCAAGCTTTCTTCACTTTCTCCCAGTAGGTTGACCGAATAAATTTCATACTCCAGGTTCTGCTCTAGATAATCAATTCGTTTTTTGGTTTCCTTAAGCTCATCATTGTATATGCCATTGTGTTGAACCTGGGAAACACAAAGACAAAAGGGAAACCGAGATCAAAAGTAACAAGAAAGATCTACACTATATATAATCAAATCGCAGATTAAACTTTCTCAGTCCCGGCAACGGTGCCAAAAACTGATCCAAAAAGGACGAAATAAATCGGCGCACGGGATCTCGGGCAAGAAATCTCGGTCGGCACCCGAGATTTTCACATGTCGGGGCCGAGATTTGACTTCGTCTTCAGCGTCCAGGGGAATTTCGGTCGACGACCGAAATTTTTGACCGAGATCAAGCAAATCTCGGTCGATCGACCGAGATCAAGACCGAGATGGAGACCGAGATTTTACAACAGTAGCTTCTACACGTCAGGACTTCGGGAATCTCGGCCGAGATCATGACCATCTCGGTCTGGTCTGACCGAGATCGAGCCATCTTGGGGCGAGATCAAGGAATTTCAGCCGAGATCAGCGTATCTCGGCCTGAGATCAGGCTATCTTGGTCCGGGATTCCGTCTTCTTTGTTCCTTCGCGCCTTTAGCTCGATTCCTAGTCCTTTCCCGCGCACGTATGCTCGCTCCAATGCATCCACTTCGAGGCTTGATCCTCAAATACGTCGTTTTAGCTCCAAAATGTGCCAATTCACCTACAAAGCCACAAATAGTGTGTGTAGACATCTATTTTTGCAAAGTAACACTAAACAAGCATAAATGACACAAACTAAGGCAAAAACGTGAATGCGGAAAGGGGAAATCTAACTAAATGCATGAATGCAACAGGTCGATAAATCATGTTATCAGGGGCCTTCGAGTGGACCAAGTTCCCCTATGTTCTTCATTCACTCGATCTCATACTTCAGTAATTTCAATTATGACCTTGTCTTTTTTGATCATAGGGAAATCCTTAGAATAATGTATCACGTCATTCTACTATATATGTGTCATTTGTGCTCCACAAATGCCTAGAATGACAGAATTACATAAACCAACCGGTAGATCTCCAAATCACTAATACAAAGGAAATAGATCAATAAGATATGCTATAGCACCCAAAAGAGGAAGGGAATGACATAGAATGATGATGGAAAAATACGTTAATTTGAGTGCGGTCAAATACCCCATACTTGAACCTTACTTGTCCTCAAGTAAAATCCGCTGACATCTCTCAATCGGATTCAAATACATGCGTCTTAAATGCTCCAAGATCAAGCACTCAAACCCTATAATTATAGCACATATCATAGTAAGGAATGTAACTCAAAGCTCGTGAGTTTCATTACCACTTAGGAAATGTGTATCTCGTTTAACTGTGTTTAAAGGATGTATACAATAAATTCTTCACTCATATGCAAAAACCATTAACCATAAGCTTACCAAGGCGTTCTCAATCTTCACCGCGTAGCTTTTCCTATAAATACACTTATGAACCAAGAGGGCTTTTATAGTGTAACACCCCGAATCCGTAGGACTCGAGGCGCTACTGGGCTAGGATCTCACAATGGATCCTGACCCTAGCATAACAACAAGTTCACTGGATCTTACCACAAGGCACAAATAGATTAAAACCAAAACATCAAACTGTAATATATAAATCAAAAGGTCTATACAAGGTACCGCTGAGTACAATCAAAACATAACTGTACATAACAAAAACCCTTAACCCTCGCATAACCCATACACATATATGTAGAAGATGCAAGAGCACAAACACACTTCAGGGATCATAACATATAAACATGTTGTCACACATTTACCCAGTTAATTATCTTTATAAAGTCCAACACTCAAATCGTATAAATAGATGTATATGAATATATGTGACACGAGGAATATAACCCTCGTCTTTCGGGGATGTTGCCAACTATAGTGGTAATCTGGTATCACTTTCCCGTCTACACTATGAGAACGGTAGGTGTCCATCCCACTTCCAGATCTGGCCAGTCCGTAGAGAACCTCTCCGTCTCCATGCGGGATGACAGGGCAAGGCTATCACAACCCTACAATGGGCAGTCACTAAACTATAGGTCGGTAATCATCACAACGCATGCTATCAAGCATATATCACACACCATTCATACATACATCCAATATAAGGATGATAGCTAAGTTTACCTCAACCTCATATGTAGTCTCAACCACGATCAACTCTCAAACACGATCCACTCCAATCTGAAGGACAACACTGCCTAAAACAAGGCATAACGAGATATCACATCTCCTATCAATCAAAGGGGTCACGCCTAGACCCAAGGGATCCATAAGAATCACATCCAACTTATAAACCTCGATACACTACTAAACTTCAAAGCCATAACCGGCATACAAATATATCACATTCCTCATGATTCTATCCTCATACACATACCTAGCATGCTACTAACCCGCTCATACTAGGAAAGGAAAGGATCATACTACTCTATGTAGATCTTGTACAAGACGCACCTGCGGAACGGAAAGACGCAGGGGCGGAACAAGGCAAACCACAGGCGCGACGACACTCGGCCGCAGGCGCGGTGACAGTGGCCGCAGGCAAGCGCATGCACGGCGCAGGCCCTGGGACCGTGGCCGCAGGGGCGGCAGCTTCCGGGCGCAGGTGCGGTGACAGGGTTCCCGCAGGGGCGGCGGCTTCTAGACGCAGGGGCCGCGACTTTGCAGAACATAGAGTCCCGACTTCTCTTCCACTCTTCACGTGATCAAATCACGTCTTCTCCATTCCATATTCAAACACATGCATATAAATACACATTCTAACATCAAAACACATCCAATACATCTAATCCTAAGTTAAGGAAGAGGAAAGGAAACAAAGAAAGAAGAATAGGAGCAAGGAGCTTACCCACTGTTGTGGCCTAAGCAAGAAAACAATCCAAGACAAGCCTCGACTGGCTCTCAAGCTCAGCACAACAACATACAACATCAACCTCAACAAGGCCACACAAAACTTCTTCCAAACCAAGAGAAATCCAAGTACAAGATCAAGAAGGAGGAAGGAAGAAGCAAGAAGGACGTGAGAAGTTGGATTGGGAATGAAGACTGAAGAATAAACCCTTGCTCCCAAGGTAAGAAGAGAAGGTAAAGCACGAGTCAACCGGTCAACAACGCCGGCTGCAGCCGCAAGAAACCGCAGGGGCGGTTCCCTAAGCCGCAGGGACGGAAAACCACACGGGCCGCATGGGCGTCTCCCTAAACCCGCGGGGGCGGTTAAGGCCAACATGGCTCCAAAGACTAAGGCTCTTACATCTCACCCCCTAAAAACAAGTTTCGTCCCGAAACTTGTGAAATCCTCAAATCACTCGGACTCATTAGCCAAGGTACAACTCTCTCTATAACCTCAAACACGAGCATGGAGGCAATCATCATCTCCAGTCATAAGATCACTATACTATCCAAGGCATAGAGGAAAGTCATCTCTAACCAAACTATAATCACATCACAAGGCATAGAGGAAAACCATCTCTAGCCGTATCAACATCACATAACAGAAGGGCATGGAGGAAAAACATCTCCAACAATACTATGTCCATCAAAATAGCATGGAGGAATAACCATCTCCAGCTGAACCCTAATCGTATCACAATAGCATGGAGGAAAGAGCCATCTCCAGCTATAAACAACAATCGTACTAGCACAACAAGATCTAATAAGATCACACATCATATCATAGCTAGTACGAGAATAAACACATCATAGCACATAAGCACATACTCACAACACTCACCAAGATAGTACTAAGATCTACTCGTCGATCCTACAGGTACATCTATCTCGGCATAGAACTCTGGATAGTTCCTCTGGATACTATCCTCGGTCTCCCATGTAGCCTCCTCAGGTCCTCGTCTCGACCACTATATCCTCAACATAGGAATGTCCTTCGAACGCAGGCGTCTCATACCTCGTTTTAGGACTGCAATCGGGTGCTCAACAAAAGTGTGGTCCGGCTCAACCACCAAATCATCATAACTCACAATATGTCTCGGATCTGGTATATACTCCCTCAGTTGAGACACGTGAAACATAGGGTGAACACCCGCTAATCTCGGAGGCAAAGCTAACCTGTATGTTGCGCTTCCAACCCGATCCAGAATCTCGAACGGTCCGACATATCGGGGGCTCAACTTCCCCTTAATGCCAAAACGTCTAACACCTCGTGTCGGAGATACCCTCAGCCACACATGGGCTCCCACTCTGAACTCTAGAGGTCTACGCCTCCTATCTGCATAAGACTTCTGATGGCTCCGTGCAGTCAACATCCTCTCTCTGATCAGTTACACGAGCCACATCATCCTGAATCTGATCAGGTGTCAATCCACTAACACTGCTCTGCTCATCCCAGCATAACGGAGTGCGACATCGCTATCCATACAGTGCCTCATATGGGGCCATCCCAATAGATGCATTTCAGCTGTTGTTGTTCGAGAACTCAACTAGTGGGAGATGATCCGTCCACACTTGTCTCCAATCCAACACACAAGCTCGCAGCATATCCTCCAGTGTCTGAATGGTCCTCTCTGACTGACCATCTGTATGAGGATGAAAAGCAGTAGTGAAGTGCAAACTCATCCCCAGGGCAGTCTGAATTTACTGCCAAAACCTCAAGGTAAATCGTCCATCTCTGTCTGAGACGATCGTCCACGGTACACCATGGAGTCTCACTATCTGCCTAGTGTACTCCTCGGCCAATCTACTCACTGGCCACATTTCCCGGATAGGGATAAAATGTGCCGTCTTCGTCAATCTGTCCTCTATAACCCAAATGACATCAAAACTCCTACTCGATCTCAGCCCAGTCACAAAATCCATGGTGACGTCCTCCCACTTCCTCTGTGGAACAGGAAGTGGATGGAGTTCACCTCCAAGTCTACAATGCTCGATCTTGACCTGCTGGCAGGTCGCAGACTGTACCATAAATCTGGCCACATCGGGCTTCAGCCCTCCCCACCAATATGAACGTCTCAAATCCTGGTACATCTTACTCGTACCTGGGTGCACTAAATAAGGTGTACAGTGAGCCTCCTGTAAAATCCTTTGGCGCAACTCCGCATCAGCGGGTACACAGACGCGACCACGGCGTCTCATCACTCCATCTGCTCCTATAAGGAACTGTGGTGCCTCATTCCTGGACATCCTCTCTCGGATCCCCGTCAGTGTCGGGCAGGTCTCCTGCTTCTGTTGGATCTCACTCAACAGATTAGGAAGAACCTCTAAAGTACTCAGTTGGGCGTCCTCATCAAGAAACTGGACGTCCAACTCCAGCCAAATCAGGTCTCTCTGCAACTGATGTTGAACTGTCAACATTACAATCGCTTGTTCTCGAGGCGTCTTCTTGCTCAGGGTGTCGGCGACAACGTTCGCCTTCCCCGGATGGTATAGGATCTCTAGATCAAAATCCCTTAATCAGCTCAAGCCATCCACGCTGGCGGTTATTCAATTCTCGCTGCGTGAAAATGTACTTCAGACTCTTATGGTCTGTGAAGATCTGACATGTAGCACCATATAGGTAATGTCTCCAAATCTTCAGTGCATCAACTACCGCTGCCAACTCCAAATCATGAGTCGGGTAGTTCTCCTCATACATCTTCAGATGTCTAGACGCATATGCTATCACTCTGCCTCGTTGCATCAATACACATCCCAAACCTTGCTTGGATGCATCACTGTAAACCACAAAATCAGTTGTACCCTCTGGCTGTGCTAAAATAGGAGCAGAAGTCAGACGTCTCTTCAACTCCTCAAAACTCTGCATACATTGTTCAGACCATACAAATCTGGTAGTCTTCCTCAGAAGACCGTCAGTGGGCGGGCGATCACAGAAAATCCCTCCACAAAGCTTCGGTAATACCCGGCTAGGCCAAGAAAGCTACATACTTCCTTGACGTTCGTCGGTGTCATCCAAGCTGCTACTGCCTCGATCTTTGCCGGATCCACCTTGATTCCTTCAGCTGAAACAACATGACCAAGGAATGCTACCTCTGGAATCCAGAACTCGCATTTAGAGAACTTAGCATAAAGTTTTCTATCCCGTAAAACCTGCAATACAGTCCTCAATTGTCCTGCATGATCCTCTTTACTGCGAGAGTACACCAAAATATCATCAATGAAGACTACCACAAACTGATCTAGGAAGTCGATGAAGATGTTGTTCATCAACTCCATAAAGACTGTTGGGGCATTCGTAAGCCCAAATGGCATCACTACAAATTCGTAGTGTCCATATCTGGTCCGGAATGTTGTCTTGTGCACATCCTGCTCTCTCACCCTCAGCTGGTGATATACTGAGTGCAAGTCAATCCTGGAGAATACAGTCGCTCACTGAAGTTGATCTAACAAGTCATCAATACGAGGCAATGGATACTTGTTCTTGATGGTCACCTTGTTCAGCTCTCTGTAATCAATACACAATCTCAACGATCCGTCCTTCTTCCGCACGAAGAGGACAAGTGCTCCCCATGGGGATATACTAGCGCGGATGAAACCCTTCTCAGCCAACTCCTCGAGTTGCTTCTTCAACTCCAGCATCTCGACAGGCACCATATGGTATGGGGCCTTCGAGATCAGTCTCGTACCAGGCTCTAACTCTATACCAAAGTCCACACTCCTCTGAGGCGGCAAACTGGACGGCTCAGCAAATACATCTGTAAACTCGCAGACAACTGGGATATCCTCTAATCCTGGACTCTCCCCCTCCTTCATGGCATAACACCAGAAGGCCTCACACCCCTGTGCAATCAGTCTCGCTACTTGTATCGCACTGATAACCATACCTGATTTTCCAAGGTCCCAACCTCGGAAAACCTCTATATGTCCTAAGTCGGTAGAGAGGGTAACAGTCCTCCTACCTACATCTAAATCCGCCTGATGTCTATCCATCCAGTCCATACCTAAAATGACTTCTTCATGCACTAATGGCATGCCAAAGAAGTCCACAAGTAATACACGGGTCCCTACAGAAATGGGACAGTCACGAATCTCACGGGTACCTCTGACCCTACTACCATCAGGTAACCCTATACTAAAGGGTATCCCCTCAGTCGTGTCTAGACTCAGACGCTCAATACATGCATCAGAAATAAAAGAATGCGTAGCACCCGTATCAAATAAAACTCTAACAAGTAAACCATGAATCAGAATGATACCTGTAGCAGTCGGTGCAGCTGGCTCCTCTGCACTCCTCAGCTCAAAAACTCGACCCTGTGGTCCTCTAGTGTCCGTGGTACTCCCACCACGACCTCTGCCTCTACTCGGCCCAGGAGCAGATCCCTGAGTCGTAGGACGGTCTGGGACTCTCTATTGTCCCTGAATTTGCTACTGCTGAGGTGGTCTCTGCCCACCTCATGCTGCAAGAGCTAGAAAAGAACTCTACTGTGATAAAACTCCGCCCCATCTATAGAAAATCTCTATGTGACCTCGCCTGCCACAAGTTACTAACGGCTTCGTGCACGCTGGTCGTAGATGTCCAGGATCATCACAGTTAAAACACCGTCGACCCGTAGCTGCAACCAGTTCAGCTGCAGGGTAACTTGGACGTCTTCGGTTTCGTTCGGAACCAACAACCCCACCAACACCACTGGTTTGCCCAGTCCGTTGTCTCTTTCCAGGCTTTTTATGCTCCTTTGGAACTTGAGGAATCTCAGCAACATGTGCCGGTAAAACTGGCACCTGAGTAACTCCATGGGATCTCCTAGTTGATCCCTCCTGTACTGGCAGATTCGGGGTAGGTCTACCTTCTCCGGCAGCCTCTTGTACTTGTCTAATATACGCGCGGAAATCTGGTCCCCTCATAGAGACATAATCCGAGTCATCTGACTGGACTCGCTGTGGTATATGTCTCCCAGCTATATCGTTCCCAATCTCAGGAACGACACTCTCAGCAACAACCTCATGACCCTCCTCCGCTGCCGGTGGATCAACAACGAAAAACTGACTCTGTCCTATCTCTACTGGAGGAAGAGGGGATCTATTCCAACCTCGTTCATCTGTAGATACAACTCTAATCTGAGCCATCTACAGGGTAAATACACCCAACCTATAAGGCTATATATATGCCATATGTATAGATATACATACAATCAATCACAACATAATATCTATCTATCTATCTATCTATCTATCTATCTATATATATATATATATATATATATATATATATATATATATATATATATATATATATATATCTCTATACTGTTGAGATCTTAAGAGGGGTGATGGCTTCACGTACACGCTATCCCAAAACTTTTGTACTCATTTCAAAACCAAAACCTTTTGAAAAGTCAGACCCCTTTCTGGTTTGTTTATTTATCTATTCGACCTTTATCGCAAGTTGCAAGTGTCATTGTTGTCAACCTAAGCTCTGATACCAACTTTGTAACACCCCGAATCCGTAGGACTCGAGGCGCTACTGGGCTAGGATCTCACAATGGATCCTGACCTTAGCCTGACAACAAGTTCACTGGATCTTACAACAAGGCACAGATAGATTAAAACAAAACATCAAATTGTATATATACATATCAAAAGGTTTACATAAGAACCGCTGAGTACAACCAAAACATATATTGTACATACAAAAACCCATAACCCTCGCATAACCCAGTGTATGGAGCCCTCAACGGATCACCCACAATGAATCACTCTACATCTCTCCTAACCTGCAAAGGATCTACAACACGGTATAAAACCGTTAGCTAACCATACACATATATATAGAAGATGCAAGAGCACAAACACACTTCAGGAATCATAACATATAAACATGTTGTCACACATTTACCCAGTTAATTATCTTTATAAAGTCCAACACTCAAACCGTATAAATAGATGTATATGAATATATATGACACGAGGAATATAACCCTCGCCTCTCGGGGATGTTACCAGCTGTAGTGGTAATCTGGTAACACTTTCCCGTCTACACTATGAGAACGGTAGGTGCCTGTCCCACTTCCAGATTTGGCCAGTCCGCAGAGAACCTCCCCGTCTCCACGCGGGATGACAGGGCAAGGCTGTCACAACCCTACAATGGGCAGTCACTAAACCATAGGTCGGTAATCATCACAACGCATGCTATCAAGCATATATCACACACCACTCATACATACTTCCAATATAAGGATGATAGCTAAGTAAGTCCTATGGACTTACCTCAACCTCAGAAGTAGTCTCAACCACGATCAACTCTCAAACACGATCCACTCCAATCTGAAGGACAACATTGCCTAAAACAAGACATAACGAGATATCACATCTCCTATCAATCAAAGGGGTCACACCTAGACCCAAGGGATCCATAAGGATCACATCCAACTTATAAACCTCGATAAACTACTAAACCTCAAAACCATAACCGGCATACAAATATATCACATTCCTCATCATTTTATCCTCATACACATACCTAGCATGCTACTAACCCGCTCATACTAGGAAAGGAAAGGATCATACTACTCTAAGTAGATCTTGTACAAGACGCACCTGCGGAACGGAAAGACGCAGGGGCGGAACAAGGCAAACCGCAGGTGCGGCGACACTCGGCCACAGACGCGGTGACAGTGGCCGCAGGCAAGCGCAGGCATGGCACAGGCCCTGGACCGTAGCCGCAGGGGCGGCAGCTTCCGGGCGCGGGTGCGGTGACAGGGTTCCCGCAGGTGCGGCGGCTCCTAGACGCGGGGGCGGCGACTTTGCAGAACGTAGAGTCCCATCTTCTCTTCCACTCTTCACGTGATCAAATCACGTCTTCTCCATTCCATATTCAAACACATGCATATACATACACATTCTAACATCAAAACACATCCAATACATCTAATCCTAAGCTAAGGAAGAGGAAAGGAAACATAGAAAGAATTAGAGGAGCAAGGAGCTTACCCACTGTTGTGGCCTAAGCAAGAAAACGATCCAAGACAAGCCTCAACTGGCTCTCAAGCTCAACATAACAACATACAACATCAACCTCAACAAGGCCACACAAAACCTCTTCCAAACCAAGAGGAATCCAAGTACAAAATCAAGAAGGAGGAAGGGAGAAGCAAGAAGGACGTGAGAAGTTAGATTGGCCGCAGGCACGGCGCAGGCGCTGGGACCGTGGCCGCAGGGGCGGAAACTTCCGGGCGTGGGTGCGGTGACAGGGTTCCCGCAGGGGCGGCGGCTTCCAGACTCGGGGGCGGCGACTTTGCAGAACGTAGAGTCCCGACTTCTCTTCCACTCTTCACGTGATCAAATCACGTCTTCTCCATTCCATATCCAAACACATACATATACATACACATTCTAACATCAATATTCATTCAATACATCTAATCCTAAGCTAAGGAAGATGGAATCAAAGAAAGAAAGAAGAGAAGAAGAATGGAAGTTACCTACTGCTGGGATTCTACACAGGAGGAAAAGCTCCAGACAACCACTTCAGCTAGCTCCCAAGCTCAGGAACAACAACATACAACATCAACCTCAACAAGGCCACACAATCTCTTCCAAACCAAGGAGAAGCAAGAACAAGATCAAAGGAAGGAAAGGAGGAAAAAAAGAACGTGAGAAGCTGGAGAATGAAGATGAAACCCTTCATCACGAGCCAAAGAAGAAGCTTAAGAAGGAAGAAACAAAAGGGTAAAGCACGGGTCAAAAGTCAACAAAACCGGTTGCAGCCGCAAGAAACTGTAGGGGCGGAAAACTACACGAGCCGCAAGGGCGGCTCTCTAAACCCGCGGGGGCGGCTAAGGCCAAAATGGCTCCAAAGACTAAGGCTCTTACATCAAGGTACTTTCAAGCTTGTCAAGCCTCTCTATAATACTTGCGCATACTCTGTTGTTGTTTTTCTATATATCTTTGGTAGTTCAGTTCGTCCTCCAGATAACGGATCTGCTCCAAGCTTTCTTCAATTTCTCCCAGTAGGTTGACCGAATAAATTTCATACTACAGGTTCTGCTCTAGATAATCAATTCGTTTTCTGGTTTCCTTAAGCTCATCATTGTATATGCCATTGTGTTGAACTTGGGGAACACAAAGAAAAAAGTGAAACCGAGATCAAAAGTAACTAGAAAGATCTACACTATAAATAATCAAAACGCAGACTAAACTTTCTCAGTCCCCGGCAACGGTGCCAAAAACTGATCCAAAAAGAACGAAATAAATCGGCGCACAGGATCTCGGGCAAGAAATTTCGGTCGGCTCCCGAGATTTTCACATGTCGGGGCCGAGATTTGACTTCGTCTTCAGCGTCCAAGGGAATTTCGGTCGACGACCGAGATTTTTGACCGAGATCAGGCAAATCTCGGTCGATCGACCGAGATCAAGACCGAGATGGAGACCGAGATTTTACAACAGTAGCTTCTGCACGTCAGGACTTCGGGAATCTCGGCCGAGATCATGACCATCTCGGTCTGGTCTGACCGAGATCGAGCCATCTCGGGGCGAGATCAGGGAATCTCGGCCAATATCAGCCTATCTCGGCCCGAGATCCATGGATCTCGGCCAAGATCAAGCTATCTTGGTCCGGGATTCCATCTTCTTCGTTCCTTCGCGCCTTTAGCTCTATTCTTGGTCCTTTCCCGTGCACGTATGCTCGCTCCAATGCATCCACTTCGAGACTTGATCCTCAAATACGTCGTTTTAGCTCCAAAATGTGCCAAATCACCTACAAAGCCACAAATAGTGTGTGTAGACATCTATTTTTGCAAAGTAACACTAAACAAGCATAAATGACACAAACTAAGGCAAAAACGTGAATGCGGAAAGGGGAAATCTAACTAAATGCATGAATGCAACAGGTCGATAAATCATGTTATCAGGGGGCCTTCGAGTGGACCACGCTCCCCTATGTTCTTCATTCACTCGATCTCATACTTCAGTAATTTCAGTTATGACCTTGTCTTTTTTGATCATAGGGAAATCCTTAGAATAATGTATCATGTCATTCTAGTATATATGTGTCATTTGTGCTCCACAAATGCCTAGAATGACCGAATTACATAAACCAACCGGTAGATCTCCAAATCACTAATACAAAGGAAATAGATCAATAAGATATGCTATAGCACCTAAAAGAGGAAGGGAATGACATAGAATGATGATGGAAAAATACGTTAATTTGAGTGCGGTCAAATACCCCATACTTGAACCTTACTTGTCCTCAAGTAAAATCCGCTGACATCTCTCAATCGGATTCAAATACATGCGTCTTAAATGCCCCAAGATCAAGCACTCAAACCCTATAATTATAGCACATATCATAGTAAGGAATTGTACTCAAAGCTCGTGAGTTTGATTACCACTTAGGAAATGTGTATCTCGTTTAACTGTGTTTAAAGGATGTATACAATAAATTCTTAACTCATATGCAAAAACCATTAACCATAAGCTTACCAAGGCGTTCTCAATCTTCACCGCGTAGCTTTTCCTATAAATACACTTATGAACCAAGAGGGCTTTTATAGTGTAACACCCCGAATCCGTAGGACTCGAGGCGCTACTGGGCTAGGATCTCACAATGGATCCTGACCCTAGCATAACAACAAGTTCACTGGATCTTACAACAAGGCACAAATAGATTAAAACCAAAACATCAAACTGTAATATATAAATCAAAAGGTTTATACAAGGTACCGCTGAGTACAATCAAAACATAACTGTACATAACAAAAGATCCCATATCCCACGATAGTAACCTAGTGTACGGAACCCTCAGCGGATCACCCACTCTGGATCACTCTACAGCTCTCCTAACCTACAAAGGATCTACAACACGGTATAAAACCGTTAGCTAACCATACACATATATAAAGAAGATGCAAGAGCACAAACACACTTCAGGAATCATAACATATAAACATAATGTCACACATTTACCCGGTTAATTATCTTTATAAAGTCCAACACTAAAATCGTATAAATAAATGTGTATGAACATATGTGACACGAGGAATATATAATCCTCGCCTCTGAGGAATGGTGCCAGCTGGAGTGGTAATCCGGTCACCGTCTCCGTGTACCCTATGGGAGTGGAGAAAGCCTGGCCCACTGAACCAATCTTGCATGCCCGCAGAGAACCTCCAGACTCCTAGCGGGATGAAAGGACAAGTTGTCACAACCCTACAATGGGCAGTCACTAAACCATAGGTCGGTAATCATCACTACGCATGCTATCAAGCATATATCACACACCACTCATGCATACATCCAATATAAGGATGGCAGCTAAGTAAGTCCTATGGACTTACCTCAACCTCATAAGTAGTCTCAAACCCGATCAGCTCCAACTCTGGAGAACAACACTGCCTAATAACAAGGCATAACAAGATATCAAATTCCTATCCATCAAAGGGTCTCACCTAGACCCAAGGGATCCATAAAGATCATATCCAACTCATAAACTCGATAATCAACTAAACCTCAAAGCCATAAACGGCATATAGATATCATACTCATCACCATTCTATCCTCAAACACATACCTAGCATGATACTACCGCTCATACTAGGAAAGGAAAGGATCTACACTACTCTAGGTAGATCCGGGACAAGACGCACCTGCGTGACAAGAGGGACGCAGGGGCGAAACAAGGCAAACCGCGGGCGCGGCGACACTCGGCCGCAGGCAAGCGCATGCGCTGGGACCGTGGCCGCGGGGGCAGCAGCTTCCGGGCGCGGGTGCGGTGACAATCTTCCGCAGGGGCGGTGGCACTGGAACGCGGGGGCGGCGACTCTGTAGAACGTAGAGTCCCGACTTCTCTTCCACTCTTCACGTGATCAAATCACGTCTTCTCCATTCCATATCCAAACACATACATATACATACACATTCTAACATCAATACACATTCAAACACATCTAATCCTAAGCTAGGGAAGAGGAAACAAGGAAGAAAGAAAGGAAGGAGAAGCAAGGAGCTTACCATAGTTGTGGCCTATCCAAGGGATGATCACAACTAACACCTCAGCTGGCTTCCAAGCTCAGCCACAGTACACAACAACAACATCCACCAAAGCCACACAAGACCTCTTCCAAACCAAGAAGAAACCAACACAAGATCAAGGATGAGAAAGGAAGAAGCAAGAAGGACGTGAGAAGGCTGGAAAAAAAGTGAAGATGAAACCCTTGTCAGGCCAAAGAAGAAACTTAAGGAGGAAGGGAAAGAAAGTGTAAAGTACGAGTCCATCCGGTCAACGAAACCGGTTGCAGCCGCAAGAAACCGCAGGGGCGGTCCCTGAGCCGCAGGGGCGGACAACTGGACGAGCCGCAGGGGCGGACAACTGGACGAGCCGCAGGGGCGGCTCCCTAAACCCGCGGGGGCGGCTAAGGCCAACATGGCTCCAAATACTACGACTCTTACACTTAAGGACGGAACGATACTCAACCGGGGACATACAATGCCCAAGCCCATCAATGGGTATGACAAGAATAAAATCTTGGATATGCACTGATTGAAGACACTTAAAAACCGATTTCTTTCTCGGGGTCAAATCAAAAGCAACTTCCATCTATTGTACAATCTTACCAAAAAGAGCATTTGCAAAGCATGTTGGGATTGGGGGACGGTGTTCTTGACAACAAAAACAGAAAGATCGAAATCAGGAATAAAGCCTGAAGATTGTCCAAAACTCCACAAAGCTCAGAGCCTATATCCACAACTCCACGGTGTTCTTGACATAAGTTAAATCACAAATATAATATAGTACGCTAACATGATATGTAATGTCTTAAAATCCAAAATATCAAAAGTTAAAAATAAGTTTGAAACTGAAAAAACAAATTGTTCTATAAAATTTTCAACTTGATTTCATCTAACTCTTCAAACTCGAGAAAATGCTCACAATTATGATTCGTTCTTATTTATGGACAATAATTAAATATGTTATTATATGTGAAAACTAATAAATGATCACAATTATGCATACTTTTTACTCGTGCACTTTGGTTGTGCATGGATAAAACCTCGTGTTGTGTAAATGAAAAGAGACGTGAATATATATTTTATAATATGTTGTGAATTTAATTTTTATTAACTCGTGTATTGTAATATCTTTATTTTCCTAATTCGTGCCCTTTGATTGAAATGTATTTGTGTGTTAATATGTAGGTGAGATATGATTGCAATGCAAAAATATTTTATTTTGACTAGTGATAACATGATTTATCGACTTGTTGCATTCATGCATTTAGTTAGATTTTCCCTTTTCGCATTCATGTTTTAGCCTTAGTTTGTGTCATTTATGCTTGTTTAGTCTACTTTGCAAGAATAGATGTCTACACACACTATTTGGGGCTTTGTAGGTGATTTGACACATTTTGGAGCTAAAACGACGTATTTGAGGATCAAGCCTCGAAGTGAATGCATCGGAGCGAGCGTACGTGAGCGGGAAAGGGCGAGGAATCGAGCTAAAGGCGCGAAGGGACGAAGAAGATCGCATCTCGGACCGAGATGGACCGATCTCGGCCAGACCAGACCGAGATGGTCCATGATCTCGGCCGAGATTCCATCATCTCGGACCGAGATGGCTTGATATCGGTCTGACCAGACCGAGATGAGCCTGATCTCGGCCGAGATGGTCTGATTTCTGCCAAGATTTCCGAAGTCCCGATGAGCTGAGCGTTCTGTTGCCAAATCTCGGTCCCGACAGGCTTGATCTCGGCCGAGATTTTTGCCCGAGATTTCCTGTTCGGCGATTTTATTTTACTTTTGGATCTGATTTAGCCCAACCCATTCTTTGGAAGGTTGTTGGGTATAAAAGGGAAGTTCCAAATAATTTCTAAGGGTCCGAATTAGTCCGTCTTTTGTGCTGGGAGTCGCCCAAAGCTAGTCCTGGAGGGTTGAGTTGTCTCCTTCCTCTTCCCTTCTTCTTCTCCATTGTTCTTCTTAGTTTAGATTAAAGTTAGAGACTTTTACATTCAGTTTTGTTTGGAAGAGATTGTTGAGACATTGCTGAATAAAGATTTAATACAATTGAAGGTTTTCATGCATTGAAGTTGAGTAGTTTTTTCTCTCCCTTTTGTTATTTATTTATTTGTCTTTCTTTAATATGATTGTTATTGGTTAGAACCTTGTGGTTCCAAGGTTGACAGGGATTTGTTTATGCCTTGGATTATGATGGATTAGATTGTTCTTTGTTTTGGCTTTGAATTGCTTGAAATCCTAATGGTTGGCTTGTTCTTGAACCTACTTAGAATCCTTCTAGCTAGTAACCTAAGTTGGAATTGAGACTTACCCGGTGATATTCCTTCTTAGATACATGAGTGATTGATTATAGGTAATAAAGGTTTATCCTTTATTGGTTGAATGTGCTTAGATTCTTTCCTAAGTAGGGTAATACCTGAGACTATTTACCTTTCCCTTAGTTTGTAGTCTGGTTTGTTCAGAATTTTCTACCTCTCTACCTTGAGACTTACCCGGTAATAGGTAGTTGGTTTGGAACTAGATAGTCTTGAGACTTACCCAGTAATAGACTGTCAGTCTAGAAACGTTCATTCTTGTGGCTTTTCTACCATATATCTTTATGATCCTTCATGAGTCCATATGTAATAAACAATGATCTTGAACCCTTGAAATCCATTTTCTTTCCTTTAATTTGATTATCTTTGTTTTTCTTTTGTTTTATTTGATTTTCAATAAACAGTGACAGTTGATTGCGAATCCATCAAACTCTTTTCAAAACATTTTTGACTTCTTTCCCTTATCTTTTCCAACCTCTTGTCTTTAATTGAGATCTATTTTATATTTAATCATTGCTGCATATTAATCCTCTCAGTCCTTGAGATCGACCTTGGAATACTTGTCCTACTTCGTACGATCCATACACTGTGGGTTTGTTGCTAATTAGGGAATTATTATAAGTTATAAATATAAAACTATCCCTTCCTAGTTTTTCTATCCTGTGAGTTTCTATATCTTTTGATAGGGATTTATAGGGGTGTAAAATCAGCGAATACTAGTGTGAGACATGATTGTCGTATAGCTTATAGTTTTCAAATACATGATTTTTGTAATAATTATGACCAAATATTATCATAAATAAACAATTAATTTAAAAAGTTCATAGCTTAATCTAAAGATTCACATTGTTCTTATTTCTTACCATAAAGTATGTTCTCTCCCGATCAAGACCATATATATAAATATATAGGGTTTGGTTCAAGTGGAGAGGGGTCTTAGGGTCAAGAGTATGAAGGAATAATAATCGTTAGATTAAATGAATGAAGGGGATGAGATTAAGCGCTTATTTTAAATTAGAGATTTGTGATTAACGGTGATAATAAACATTGTCACTAAATAAGCAAAACTCGAAGAACGGTATATCGAAGATAAACAAAATGGAAGAAAAATCAAGTGTTGGATCGAGTGAAGCTTTAATCTACAGGTCTTTCAATTACAACCGATCACAAATAGTGCGAAATCGATGCATCATTCACACAATAAGTTCTTGAAACATACGTCTCAAAATTCATCCCTTGAAATTTTGGAAATACTCTAACTACGAAATCACCATAACCTAATTGCAATCAACACAATATTTCGACCATAAATCGAATAAATATCGACAAGGAGAAAAAAAGAAATTTCAAACCCACCGTTTCACCCATTTTGATACATCCATCGAAATTAAAGGAGACAAAAAAGAAGTATAATAGAATCGAATGAAAGAAATCGACATATAATTTGGAATCCAAGAAAAATTAAATTAGAGAATATGGAATGAAGAAATTGAAGGAGGAAGGAGAAAGAAGAAAATGAGCGTGAATGAATGACGTTATTAATGGTGTTAACCAAAATGCGCTTTTTTAGGAGGAGAGAAATAATCATGACCGTTCACGATTTTAATCGGACAATTATAGCTTCTCAATTTTGACCCAAAGACCCCTATCTATATGATCAAAATCTCTCTCTCTCTCACACACACACACATGTATATATGTATATGATTTAGGGGTTGTGATTTGTCCAAATTAATTAACACTTGTCATATACTTAAACAAAAGTTTATTTGAACAATTGAACATATAAATTAACATTCGAACAATTAGTTATAGGAATCAGTTCAGGTACGGAGTAAATGTACCGGTACAGAGCTACGAAGCATTTTTCACCGTTGATGCACTTGATCCAGCGGTCTCAATTAGTCCACGTCATTTAATGATTTTGGGCAGAGCGGTGGCATTTTGTAATACGAAGTTCATGCGGCATTTTTGTCCTTTTGTAATTTTCATGAGAAAACTTTAACAATTATTATTTCAGTTCATGAGTTTTGTTCAGTTAGTTCAAACTATTTGTTTTAATGGTTCATATTTTTTTCAATTAGTTCAACTATTTATTCTAATAGTTAATTTTTTTTAACATTTTTTTCGTTCCAATTTTATGCAGTTTCGGTCAAATAGTTTTGAATTAATAGTATAAAAATTATGAACTTTTTTATTCTAGTTTTTGTTTTCTCTTCTTTTCTTTTAGTTCAAATTTTTGTTCTAATAATTCATATTTTTGTTCAATTAGTTCAAACTGTTTGTTCTAAAAGTTCTAAATTTTTTAGCACCTTTTTCATTCAAAATTTTACATTTTCGTTCAAATATTTTTTAATTAATAGTACAAAATTTTTGAACTTTTTTAATTCCTTTCTCTTATTTTTCCAACGGACACTTTTTTCGCTCAAATTTTTTGTAGACTTCGTTCAAACTATTTGTTCTATCAGTTCAAATTATATGTAATAATAATTTATACATTTTTACAAATTTTGTTCATAAGTTCAAAATAATGCATGATTAATAATATAAAATGTGTGAACTAAATGAAACACTCGATTCTAATAACCATAACTATTAAAATATAAACTTTTATAATGTAAATTAAAATTTGGGTATCATTAGTTCGAACATTGTGCATTGTATTTAAAACATTTTATTAGTTCAAGCAAAAAAGAACATAAAAACATAGATACTAAATTACAAAATAATGGGTGAACTAACTATATAATATTTTAGAATTGATAGTGTATAATTTTGAACGAATTGAACAAAAATTATGAACTGAGATAATAATTATTACATGTTTCTCATGAAAAATACAAAAATATCACCGCAAGTTAACAGTTGCAGGTTTTTAATTATTGGATGACCTTGATATTTTGAAGATATTGTGGCAAGGTTTTCTCTAATTTTGTATGTTGTTGTCAAGGTACGTGGTTGTTGAAATAAATTAGTTTATGTTTGTCAGGTTAGTGCCAAAATGTAAATACAAATGTAGGTGAAAGTGGGAAATTAGAAACAACCCGGTGAATTGAGAGTAACTTGTATTTGTTAAACTCAAGATTACACATGCATTTAACAAAACAAAAAAAGTCGTAAACTTGAATTCAACGCAAGTGTTAAATGAAGGTAAGAATTACATCATATTCAACACAAGTGTTACAAGAAAGTAAGAAATACACATATTGTTAAATTTTGCATCGAGTTTGAATAGCATTAGGATGTCATTCTTAAAAGGTTGTTTAGGTTTTTCTCTAGGTTGTTAGTTGTTTTTCCTTCTCAAAGGCTTTTGCAAATGGACCTTGATTTGATAGGAGCTTGCTCATATCAGCTGTAACAAAACATATACCTTAAAGCATGCAAAAGAGGGTTCATTAATGGAATCCAGACTACTTATGCACAACCATTGTGTGATTTTGGTTTTGGGTCACCAAATACGCCCACCACACGGTTCTCCTGAATCGTTGAGACAATCACTATATCAAAACGACTCTGAAATCATTATAAATAAACACATCTCATTATCGTCATTATCGTTGGATGCATTTTGGTTCCGTGTATGAACTTATTGACCTTATAATTGGGTCACATAAATTCATAGCCCAACTCTAGTTCAAACTAGTAGACACTTTGGCTAACAAGTGAAGAAAAGTTATGAGTTGAGAGATGGTGTACATCAGGCATGCTAACGATTCTAATCCGACTGAATGAAGCAAACAATTGATTTTCTACTCCATGATCCTTCACAACCATAAGTTGGGGGGAGTCGGGGGGTGGGGGAGGGGGGCAACTACAAAAACAACAAGCACAAGGTCGATGACACCTTAGCATGTTGAAAATCGAGAATATTTCGATTGAAATTATACTACTTCAATCAAAACTACACTACTTCGATCGAAATAATTGGAAATTGTTCAATTCGACTATTCTCTATTTAGTAACGACCGAAATAACTATGTACCGCTCGAAATAAATAAAAAAAAGGATGCTACTACGTATTTCGATCAATATTATACTATTTCGATCAAAATAGTTGAAAATTCTTCAATTCAACTACTTCAATCGAGAATGAAACGTATACTACTGAGGAAGGCGATACAAATTTCTAATCGAGTATGAAACTTATACTACTGATTTTATTTTACATGGTCAATCAAAATAAGTTAATATTTGGTCAAATATTTAGTAAACTTTTTCCTTATGCAGTCACCAAGTTTTTAAAAAGAAAATTAAATCCGGCAACCGCATTTACATCATTAATTTATTCATATTATAATATTTAATCAAGCTATTGAAGCTAATGATATTAATATTATTAATGGAAATTTACCATTTATATGATTCGATTTTAAATTATTTAATGTAATTTTAACGAGTATATGGTGATTAATTGCAACCATTTAAAAATAAAGGATTATTTTATGTCAATAATTTTACAAGGTGTTGTTTTATTGTAAATAAATGAATATTAATACTGTGCTAAAATTTTTTTATAAAGGTAGTTTCTTAAATTTTTTTTAAAAAAGAAAGAAAAAAAGAAAGTGCGATTAGTATGGTATTTTTTTTAGAAAAAAAAATATTTCCTCTATATTCTAACTCTGTCTTGTCTACGTAAAACGAAGGCTAACTCTGTCTTCCACAATTTTTGGCTGCTTAAATCTCAACCTAACTTAATTTTTCTATAACCCTCCAAAGCGATATATTCTTCTCTTCTATTATCCTTCTCCGAAAAGTGTACATCGATTGGCTTTTTTGAATTTTCATCTGCAATGGGGGAACTGCCTTCTTCATCTACATGTACCTAATTTGCCTTTTTCTCTTTATTCACTTATGTAGATTCTCGTCTTGCATTTTCGCATATTCTAGGTAAGCTTTTGAGGAGATTGACGTTTTGTATTTTTGTTAGATTAAAGTGTGAGTTTTTTATTATTATTGTTGTTATACTAATTGATGCGCGAATCGACTTGTGCTTTCTTGATAGATACTGAATATTTGTTTTTGGTATGCATTGAACATGTGATTTTGGGAAATCATTCAACAATCCTTTTGCTTCATCCACGCTTGTGCTTGGATTTGCTCTTCCTACTTCAACTTCTTCTCCTTTTGGAACTTCTCAAGTTTCATCTATGGCTTCATCTTCTTCTCCTTTTGCAACTCCTCGAGTTTCATATGTGACTTCATCTTGTTCTTCTCTGACGTCATCTCAGACTGTTGTGTCACTTAGATTGGCAAGTTGACGCTCTCAATTAACTTCAGGCGACTTCTCGTGCTTTGGGGACAATCGTCTTCCCCTTTGCGTGGGATTATAGCGGAAGGGCTTCTTCAATCATTCCCAATTGTGTGTTAGGGTCTTAGTTTCCCTAGTGTGTTATCGGTTTCTTCAAGGGTTCGACCAGATTTATCCTTCTACCGATCCTTCACCATCATCAGGATCATCACCACGTTTTCTTTCCATTCTTCATGTCTTTTTCCACCTTTCTTGCATACGAAGTCTCGGTCTCTAAAGATCGGACAACCACACGGTTGATCCCGTATCATCTCCAAAATAGCAAATCCAATGAAATTTAGCTTGTGTGTTGTGTGCGTGTGTTTGTGGGGTGGGTAAGTGTGTGGGTTGTATCATGATTCGGCTAGGAAGATATAACAACTAAAACAACTTCTCTCAAACCAATATTATTACTACACATATTAGGATCATGAATAAGAATCAAGATCAATAATTCCAAGACATTTGAAGGACACGAGTATCACTGTCACCAAGTTTTTATGCATAATCAATATTGCTTAAAGTCAACAATAAAACGTAAAAAGGCAATGCAACCTAACCTATAAGGGAGTCAATCTCCGCCTTTAATATCTATATTATCGAAATCTTGAACCACGATGGAATAATAAAATTTGAAGGGGATTAATGTCGGTTTTCATCAATTATGGTTTTTGGTCGCAAGAAGAAAATTAATGTGCGACGCAACGGGGTATATACAAGGTTTTCGACGGTAGATAAGACGCTTGTAAAAGCCGCATGTTTTTTTTACTGATACATGTGTCTCTTACTTGTGATTGATTGAAGTTAAATAAATAAGGATTAAAGTTATAGTACTTTATGAGAAAAATAATAAACAACAAAAATTCCACCAATCACGTGAGTGATACAAAAGATCCTGCCTACTAAAACTCGCTATGTTTTTTTAGTGCTTTGATTAAATGGAGATAGTGTAAATAACATCTTCCTTATAGGTAAAAACTTCGATAAAATAAACTAGTGGTATCAAAGCGCCAGAGGTAAAAACGCTCTCTTCAAGAGTTGCAGGGTTAAATTCCCACAAAGACTAGCCTCCATGGCTTCCAAATCAGCAACCTACCGGCCTTCACCACAACTGGAACCCTCTATTTCGGAGCATGATTGAACATCATTTCCACTAACGGCCTACCGGCCACCTCTCATGACCTAACGGTTATAGTCGGAACAATCATTTGTACTTCTCTTTCGGCCTACCGACCACCACTTTTGGTCAAATCCGGCTCCTACTAATGTCGAAAACCCTTTTCTAATATCTATTGACTTTGGTTTAGTTACGGGATGGAACTCTAGATCTAACATTAGATCCATATAAGAACCATATTCATATCAAAACAGGACTAAAGAGCCTTTACTTTGTTTGAAAAAAAGAAGAAGAGAAGATTGGATATAGGAAAAAATAAATCCCTTGCCTTTCACCATAACAATCTTTTTCTCCACCGATAACAAACATCTCCAGTTAATCCAACAAATCAAGATCTAAGTTTATCCTTGTCGACCAAATCGAGTTATCCCACCCGCCGTTCTTACACTCAATCGATCCATCATTCTCTTGCGGTGATTGCCCAAAACGAGTTATCCCGTCGACCGCCGTTGTTGCCCTCGATGGTTTCATCTCTCTTGTGGTGAGTTTTTTCCCCTAGAAAAAGCCTATGAATCAAATAAATTTTAAAAACAAAAGAATACACTTACAACCGGCCCATTTTTAAGTCCATGGACTTCTTTTCTAGTTGGGCTTGTTTTAATTAATCCCAAGTAATTAAAATATGCTCTAAGCAAATTTGGCTCTTGTTTTTTTTTTTTCTCTTTTGAAAAAATACAAGATAAAACAAAAACAATCCTTGTTACAATTTTTTATAATCAACAATTTTATGACCAATTTCATCCTTATAAACCTAATTTCTTTAAACAATCAAAGTTACACATTGTTATATGTCAAGATCCCGTGTTTTTCAATATCGTCTCCTTAATTTGATGTTGTTTTTAGGTGGCGTGTTGGGTGGTTTGTCTAGAAGGGGGCGTGAATTTGTGATCAATTCTTGAAGGCTCTATTGCAAGCCCAAATCTAATGTGTCCACAATTGTTCCCCAGACTTCCGATCTGTGTACTCCCTTCGAAGACGAACGTTGTGCTCATCGCTTCCGTTGGACTGAATCATTCTACTTTCCCTCGAAGACTTCTTTGCTGTCGGGATTTCATGATGTATTTTTTTGTGTTTCTTTTTCTTTTGATGTTGTTCTTCATGACGGTTAGTCCGTTTGTCGTTCTTTTTTTGGCATTTCGACCCATTAGACGTCGTGTCGTCTAATGCTTCAAACCGCTTTTTTATTTTTTAATTTAAAAAAATCTTCCTTATAAAAAAGTATATTTAAAATTTCTTTTTCTTTTTTTACAATAAGATACTAAAATTCAATAAAAACAATGATAACTAAAACTGCAGTCAAGATCTTCTGTATTCCTTTTTATGTGTATCCTTGTATCCCTTTCACGTGATTGATAAAATTTATATAGTTTATTATTTTTTTTGTAAAGCAGTAAAACTTTAATTCTTAATTATTTAGCTTCAACCAATCACGACGTAAGAATACATGTATCATGATATCTCAATTGCTAAAACTGTAGAGAGGTGTATAGAAGCTTAAAGCCTTAAATACTAAAGAGTGGTCCATTTACGAATAAATTGACTTTGCACCATTCAATTGTGATAATACCTCTTTGCCCTTTCTACCCCTCAAATCAGTCAGATGGTAGATGACCAAATATAATAAATAAATAATACTTCCAAAATTTTACAAATTTGCCCTTATTGTAAATAATTACTTTATTATCCCTTTTCTGGCGGGTACGTTAAAAAATAAAATCGAAAAAATAAAAACAAAAATTCAAATAGGGAAGATGATGGTGACTGAGTGATAAAGAAAATAAAAAATATACAGAGTTGGAAAGAGTGTACTAGTTAGTAGAAGTGTAGAACAGGGTAGCCCGTACATACACTGCTTATCGAAGCCACTGACAGAAGAAGAGAAGAAAGAGAAAGGCAGAGTGTTGTGTGTTGAGGAGAGAGAAAAAGCATACAACCTTTCGTCTCCCTTCTCCTTTTCCCTCTTTCTCTCCTAATTCTGGATTTTTTTGGGGATCAATTTGCTTCAGGATTGGATTATTTGAAGATAATTTGTCTGGCAGGGGATTTTATCAGTGAAAAAGGGTTTTCAGGTGTTAAAAGTAAAGCAAAAATGGACATGTACGGTCGAATTTCGGGTCGGGAAGGTTCGGAGCCGGATCCTCAGCCTGAATGGACGGAAACGGGGCTCCAAGGTATTTGTATCTCTTCATGTTCATCCGCATTTCGCTTGCTTTTTTTGTCCTTTCAGGAATTTTAGGGTTTTTTTTCTCTCTTTTTAATGCTTTCTTATTCCGGGGTTTCTGATTAGCTAGGGTTTCGATTCATTTCAAATTAGCTTGTTTATTGCTGGTTTGAGTTCTCATGGCCTTTGCTTTTCGTTTGTTCTTGTTGGGACTGTCACTCAAGAGTCCATGTGGAGGTTGGGGCTGACAAGCAGGGAAACCTACCCGGAGCGCTCCGGTGTACCAGATTGTGTCTATTATATGCGGACTGGATTTTGCGGCTTTGGTAATCGGTGTCGCTATAATCATCCTTGTGATCGTGCTGCGGTGGGTACTTCAACTTGCCGTTACAATTACCCTTTTGTTTGCTCTTGTGTTGCTTGTTTGATGTTAAAAAATCATGCTGGGTTGCTTACTTTGTATGAGCTGAGTTTGCAAATGTCATGTCAATTTCTGGCTATTATTAGTATGAATAAGTATTCAGTATGTGCTTGTGTGAGTTTTTTGAATAAACAATGAATGTGCTTCAAATTTTGTGGTCTTTGCAACTGGGCATGTTTTATGAAACATCAGCCCTTGACTTCAGTTGTTGCTGTTACCAAACACGAAATTTGCTTACAAATATTAGGTGACATGTTCTTGCTTTGATGTGTTAGCTTCTTTTTTTTTTTTACTGTCGAAAATACAATTTATAAATGGCTGAGATTCAGGTTGTGGCTTCTTGTTCCTCGACATAATTTTGATAGTTCTGTTGATCAGGCTACCATGGCTATGAGGTTGTCTGGAGGAGAGCACCCTGAGCGGCCTGGTGAGCTTCCTTGCCAGGTATGATTTTAAGTTAGTGGATTATGTTTTGATAGTTTGCAAAAAACATATTTTAAAAAATGGTTCAAATCTCTGTCAAGGATAATGGTTGACTATTCTGCTGTTATGTGATTCCAGTATTATTTAAGGACAGGAACTTGTAAATTTGGTTCTACATGCAAGTTTCATCATCCAAGAGACCTTGGTGGATCATCAAACAATGTGTCCCTTAATTATTATGGTTACCCTTTAAGACCGGTTCGATCCTATCTCCCTTTTGCTTTCTAATTCTGTCTCAATGAAATGTTAGTTGTCCTGATTTTTTTTATGTCCGCCAGGGGGAAAAAGAATGCTCCTATTATTTGAAAACAGGGCAATGCAAATTTGGAATTGCCTGTAAATTTGATCATCCTCAGCCAGCTGGTGTATCAGTTCCAACGTCTGCACCTTCGTTTTATCCTACGGTGCAGTCTCCTTCTGTTCGTATGCCTGAGCCAGTTAGACCTCCAATTTTACCGGGTTCTTATGTGTCTGGAGCTTATCCTCCTATGCTGCTTTCTTCTGGAGTTGTTCCTATTCCTGGTTGGACTTCATACTCAGTATGTCAAGCAACTGAAACTAATTATTTCATTTTATAGTCATCTGAAGAAAAAAAAAAAGAAAAAAGAAAGGCCTGGACAAACTAGGCCCTTCTTATTTACCCTTGTACCTCTCTTTGAGCCTTTTAAGAGTTAAAAATTTACTAGTAAAATAGAGGGATCTAATCTGTATCAACAATAAAAAAAAAAGAAGCACTAATGCCCCATTCTTTTCAAAAAGAAATCTAATGGTGTCATCTTCTTGGACAATACAGGCACCTGTAAGCCCTGCCATGTCTCCTGGTGCTCAACCATCAGCAGGAGCTGGCTCTTTATATGGGGTAACACCACTTTCAACTCCTACAGCACCTCTACCGTATTCTCTCGTGCAGTCTTCTGTGGGCCAGTCAAGTATCAGTAGGAAGGAAGTAAATTTTCCACAGAGACCGGGCCAACCTGACTGTCAGTATTACTTGAAAACAGGGGATTGTAAATTTGGTTCATCATGTAGGTATCATCATCCTCCAGAACGAGCCGTGTCTGCGATTTCTTGTAGCCTCGGTCCATTGGGCCTACCTTTACGCCCGGTAAGCTTGCTATTTGTTCTTGATTTTCTTGACCTGCTGAAGCAACTGTTATCACAGAGTGGAATAAGTTTTTTTTTTTTCTCATAGCACTTTATAGAATTTACCAAGCCCCCTAAAGTTTGTTGTTTCAGTAGTTTGTTATCTGAAGTAATATGTAACATAAATTGTAAGTTTTCTCATAGCACTTTATGGTTAGCTTAGACTCCCTGCACAGCACTTCATGGTCGCAGGGGAAAGATTAAACATTTCTGTTGATTACATGACATCTGCTTCTTAATTAAAAAAGTAAAAAAGAGTTTTAAAAGAACACTGATATTTGATTTGAGTGGTTTTATTCCTTTTTTTATCAACTGAAGTAGAGTGTTGATATAAGTATGTAACCCTCCAGAAAATGTCTCTTTTACTTTTGTGCTCACATATAATTATTCTGGTATGTGATTCATTGTTTCTTAGTACATGCATGTTTCTGATGTAGTTTGTAGCTTTACTAGAAATATTTGCAAAGTTGTTCATTTTGCAGTCTGCATATATACATCCCATTGTCTTGTGCAATTATTGAATCTAATTAAGCACATAAGAAGAAATGTTTGAACATTGACAGTTTTGTTATAACAGGGGGAGCAAACGTGTCCCTTCTACATGAGAAATGGATTCTGTAGATTTGGGCCAACCTGCAAATTTGATCATCCAATAGCGTCGATGAAATATAGTCCTTCAGCTTCATCTCTGACAGAGACACCAGTGGCTCCGTACTTAGCGGGGCCGTCTTTGCCGACTTCATTGTCCCCAGATCCTTCAATGGAATATCGTTTGGGGCCAAGCAGTGATCCTCAATCTGGAAGAGTCTCATCCTCTGAGATAATATCAACTGCTTCTGTTTCAACTTCGTAATGTTCAGTAATGAAGTCGAATTAATCTGGCGGACGAGCTTCTGTTGCTCTTGTTGTTAGATATCACTAGTAAGTACTAAGCTGTGAAAAGTCTTTTTTTTGAAGTTGTGAATGGCTGTGAAAGGATGGTATCATATGTAGCCCCTCTTAGGACATGTCTCTGTTTATAATTTCCTTAAAACTGGGCTCAGAAAACTCATATCAAATAAGTTGAATAAACTGCACAGATTGCTAACCTTTCCTGTCTAATTGAAGGTAAAGCTCCTTCAATTCAGTGTTCATCTATACAAGTATATTTTGAAGTTTAAGCATCTTGTTCTGATTTTTTTATATTTTTTTGTTGATATTGTATGGTAAGAGATTAGACTTAAAAGACTTAATTGTTGAAGGGGGTGTTCATTGAGATCTTTCACCGGGGGTATTTGATGACGAAACTTGTGGGTATTCGTGATTCAATTCCGCGAGTTTATCACCAACACAATTAATTAACTTCCCTAAAGACATGATAAATCTTGACCTGACAGAAACCAACTAAAATGTTGGAAATATCAGAAATAATAGGGTCTAAGTTTTCATGGAGGTTTTTCAAATTTGTTAGAATTAATAATTGTAAGGTTATCTCTTTAATTTCAATTTTGGTAATTTTCAAATCACATGCTTTGATCAAACATTCCCGTAGCGTACATGCTTCAACATGGGAGACCAATATGTTTCCACATTGTCCATAACCAAGGGTAATGGTTGAAACATGTTGGTCTCTAAGTATAAATCCGAATCTGATTCTCCAGATTCAAGTTTAGAGCCATCAAAGGTGAATTCATTTTCGGGTTTAATAATGAAACCGCCTTCTTTATCCCCTGTCATGCTTTGCTGCCCGATAAATCGAGTTTGTCACGCCAATTCCCAGGTATTTTTGCTGCATCGACGATAAATGCCGTAGACCAATATAAATAGTTTTGCATATTTGAATGTATACGCGCATAAGAGTGAGGTCAATTATGAGCGATTTTGGCTTGGTTACGGTCACTTGTTAAATGCACAAAGTTGCTCATGGAAAAGTAAGACAAATAAAGGTAATAATGATGTTTTTTAAAACAAAAATGATGAACACGCAATGTTATGATTCCATGTTTAAAGCATGTATATATTTATTCATGGTGGAGTAAAAAAAAAAAAAAAAAAGCCTAAAACTAGGTTTGTCTCATATCAATTTTCATTGTATAAGTTGTACTTCATCGGCGGTAACTTTTTTGGACCCTGAACTCCCAACGATTTACGAGCACATTTACAAAACAAAGTAAATTAATAATAATATCATATTTGTACCTAATACGAGTATAATAGATATTGCATAATTTTTTTGGGTGATATTGGGTAAATATTTTGTCTTCTAGATGGTTAGGGTAATTGTAATTATTCGACTATATATTGGACATTCATTAATTAGAAACATAAGGCATTTGGTTCAATCTAATTTTACATGGTATCAGTGTAAACACGTAGAAAATTAGGATAAATATCCTTAATGATTCTATTATTATTATTATAATTATAATTATTATATATATATATATAGGTTGAGTTAAAGGTAGAAAGGGGTTTCACGGTAAAAAGTAGGAAATATCTTAACCCATTAGATGAAGTAATAATTGTTCAAATAAAACTAATATACGTTCAATTAAAAAATTTTCAAGTAATTTGTAATTGTTCAAATATGTCAATTATTCGACTATATTCGAAATTATTCAACTATATAACCGATTGTTCAACTATATTTGAAATTGTTCAACTATATAACTAATTTAACTAATTGTTGAAATACTAATTTATATGGTCAATAATTCAACTAAACTCTTTTTTTTTTCCAAGTATATGACAAGTGTTAATTAATTTGGACATATCATAACCCTCGATTATTTTGAACCAAGGGTTGTGAGTCATTCTCACTTTTGATCCTAAAGTCCCTTTATTCCGAACCAATTTTACGGAGAGAATTGAAAACATCTAAGAATTTTTGGATTATAATAGATCAACGGCTATAATTGAATTAAAATATTTAATTATAAAATGATATTACTTACCATACAAGGAAATACTATACATTTTATGTCCATGAACCGTATGTTCAATTGTGAACAAACAAAAAGAAAACTCGTAAATGCAATAACAAATCTTATACAAATTAAATATAATAAATTTTATACAAATTAAATAGAATGAAATTACGTTCATTTGATATACTTACGCTTATTAAAAAAAATCTTATACAAATTATATATAATAAAAATTTTTAATAAAGGAAAATAACCCAAAATAATACCAACTATCAACATTGAACCGAAAATAATACCAACTTTGAAAACTACTGGGAGCGGTACAAACTATCAATGTATTTACCAAAAATAATACGTCATATTTTTCCGGCAAAAACCCTAACTCCGGCGATAGTTGGTATTATTTTGGTTTATTAAAAAATTCAATTTAATAATAATTAAAATATTAAAAAATAAAAAATTATTTATATAAAAAATGTGTACAAATATTTTTTAAAAAATTTTGTAATTTTTTTTTTATTATAAATTTTGAACATTTTTTAAAATAGGTTTGTAAAAAATGTAAAAATATTTATTTTTCCAAAAAATATAAAATTTAATAATTGAAAATTTGATTTTTCCAAAAAATATTTTTTGGAAAATTTTTTTATCCGATATTTTCTGATTTTGAAAAAAATTTTAAAAAATAAATTTTAAATTTTTTTAAAAAACTATTTGTACAAAATCAAGCCATCGATATATAATATTCAAGTTTAAGTATACAAATCGGAAGTAAAAACTAGTAAGTAAAACACCTCAACAATAAAGAAGAAAGTTAGGAAAGAACGTAAACTATAAGTAATATAATAACTAAGATCTATAACACAAAATAAAAACAAGGTAAGGTAACACTGATCTTAACCCTATCCATATTCGTCAACAACTCTCATCATCTCTAACTGTATATATATCTACTCACATACAACAATCAACTTTTATCTATACTCATCATTGTCCTTCCATTATGTCCATAGTAAACAACTTATCTCATCCATAACAATCAAACACCATTTGGTCTCTTGAGATGTAACTGTAAGTGCGTAACATAATCAATTACCCTCTAGGCTTAACTGTCAGTGCATAACATAACCAATTAGCCCATTCCAATATATCATACCCGTCCATCGCAAGTGGTTCCCTTGAGGTGTAACTGTCAGTGCCTAACATAACCAATTAGCCAATTCCAATATATCATACATGTCCATCGCAAGTGAGTCTCTTTAGGCATACATGTTAGTGCGTAACATAACCAATTATCCTAGTCCAATATATCATATAATCATCTGTCGCAATCCGGCATTATGGGGTGTAACTGTCAGTGTGTAACATAACCAATTACCCTCAACTCATAATAGTAGTCACAACTCTATCTCTCACAATCTCAATCATAACTCTGTCTGTCAGATATCTCAATTATAACCTTGTCCGTCACAAGTCTCAAGATAACTATACCTATCATAGTCCCAAACATTGCAAACACAACACAAACTCCACTCTCAACTACTCACTCAATCAACAAGTACCATCTAAAACCCTAAACGTATTAAAGTCAACACTCAAATTAACTTAAAACATTTGTAAACATATAAAGAGATAAAATATAATAATAAAATTACTCCTACTTATAATCAACGACAAATTAAACCTGAAACAAAACGACAACTAAGTAACAAAAAGAAGAACTCAATAATCGTCAAAACAAATCCATGCAACCAAGTACCAAGCAACTAAGTACCTACTAATGATAATATCACAATATAATTAATCAACACAATACATTCTCACAAACCTATAACCAACTTTCAAAAAAAAAATGATATTCAACTAAGGGTGTAGAAGGCTCACGGATCGGTGTCAAACAAATAGAGAATCTCGTGTGCCGAAGTCGAAAAGACTATCTTCTCGTCCAAACGTGCCTCCAAGAACCTAAACAAGTAATTTATACAAGTTTAACTCCATTTGTATAAAATTATGCCATTAATTATGTAACGCCCGAAATTTTATTCCGAACTTAGAGCGTTTTATAGATCTTTCCGCAGGCACGATTGCCGAGTGCTGGAATTTTATTTCCAAAATCCCGAGCCGACTCGTCGTTTTTCCTTTTTTTCGCTTTCCGACCTTTCGTTCCGAATCGAATTGACAAGGGGTCATTTCCGACTCCTCGTTCCGGGCAAATTGGACAAGATGACTGCTGTCTCATCTTGGCAGGCTTGTCCCCTCTCTCTCTCTCTCCTCCCTTTGCTCACATTTCACGTTAGACATCACTTCCACTCTTCCACACTCCCTCTCTTCTCCTCTTCTCTTCCCCATTGTTGCTTGAAGCTTGCATGTGTGGACTGCAACAAGGGAACTACATATCTGGAGTGGTAAGTCCCTTTCCTTCCTTCCTTCCTTCCTTTCCATTGATGCTCTTTCCCTTTTTTTTCCTTTCTCCTTCATCCATGACCATGGATGAAGCTTGGAGAGGTTTTCACTCAACCCTTGTGCATGTCTAGGTTCTTAGCTCGTTTAGATCAAGGAGAGGTGCCTAAGACCCGTGGAGAGTGTTTGGAGAAGATCCAGCAAGAGAAGAAGGACTTTGGAGCCAAGGATCCAAAGTCGAAGACGAAGAAGACGACGTTCTGCGCAGAACCCGTGGGGGCGGCTCAACAGGACCGCGGGAGCGGCCAGCCGCAGGGGCGGACCAGCAGGCCGCGGGTGCGGCTCAGAACGCCGCGGGCGCGGCTCGGCACGGCCGCAGGGGCGGCTGCAGGCACTTGGCTCGGCCGGCAGCGGACGGCCGCGGGTGCGGCATGACTCGGGTGCGGGGGCGGCAGCAGACGGCCGCGGATGCGGCGTGACTCGGGCGCGGCTCCTGGCAGGCGACGCAGTCCTCCGCGGGTGCGGCTCCTAGTTCCGCGGGGGCGGCTCCTGTGTCCGCAAGGGGCGCCGGCTTGACTCCGCGGCTGCGGTTTCGGCAACAGTAGGTCCCTCCTCTCCTTTCCTCTTTGTTTCTTCCTTAGTATTGATGTTGGATCTTGTTAGTAGCATGCCTAGGATGGATTTAGAGTATCTTGGAATGCCACTTAGTGGTTGTGAACCTAGGAGCCCTTAAGGCTCGATGTAAGTGATAGATATGAGCATGTGAGCTTGATGGATCTTCTAGGCTAGCTTGTGCCTCTTTGGTTGAGGATTTATATCTTGTGGATTTATGAATTGTTGTGGGTTGTTTCATGAGTGGAGAGTGTGTGGTGAGTACTTGGGACCTAGGATGCATTCCTAGTTTGAGGGTTAGGTGATCTTACATAGATCACTAAGAGTGAAGTCTAAGACTTCTTGAGAGTGAGTATGTATTGATATGCATATCTCTTGTGAGCAGGTTGCGGGCTTCCTCCTTAAGGGAAGCAAGAGTGTGGTGACTTGGGTTTGGTGACGAGGTAAGTCTCCGGACTTACTTAGCTCGTATTCTATGTATTCGCATTGATGTGTGTTTGGTGGTGTGTGTTTTTGCTTTTGTTATAACATTGAACCCGGTAATTAGGACCACCGACTTTATATATGTGTTGGCTCAAGTGTATGATAACGGGCGGTGACATCATCTGCCTAGCCCTGGCGGGGTCTAGGAGGTTCTCGGCGACGAGTCCGTCGGGTATATGGGCGGATGCATCCGCACCATTCCTTGCCGGTAAGGGACCGAGGCGAGACCACTGTGGTCTCGTGTCACAACGGAAGTTGAATTAGAACGGAATACGACTTAATAATAAAAAATATAATAAACCGGACTTGTGTGATTTATGTTTTGTGCTATATATGTGTTTGTGCCTTCACCGCTTTTCTAATGTCTAGAATACGAGCTAACGGTTTAAAACCGTTATGTAGTTGACTTGCAGGTTAGAGATGCCGCCGAGTGAGGTGGAGGAGTGGACAGCCGGGGTCTCCGTACATTATAGGACGGGGATGTTTTTGGATTATGTTTTCGTATTGTGGTTTATGTTGTACGGTTTAAGTTTCGTATTAGAGTTGTGTTATTTTGAGGACTCGGTTGAGTTTCCACTTTGTACCCTTTACTTTCGGTTTCCGCATACATTATAAACGTTTTCGAGTTTGCCTTTATTTGTGCCTTGTTGGAAGGTCCGGTGAAATTGTTGTCAGGCTAAGGGTCGGGACCCATTGTGAGGTCTCGCCCGTAGCACCCCGAGTCCCGCGGATTTGGGGTGTTACAAAATTATAATTATAAATGTTTGGGACTTTTTTGTAATTATAAGTTTAGGCCATATTTTGTATTTATCCAATTCAGGGCATTTTGTGAACTTGCAAAAGTCTGGTCATTTCTGTAAATATAAACTTTGGGTTGTTTATGGTAATTATCCAATTGTGGGCAAAATTGCAAAATTGCAAAATCTTAAAGTTCGGGCCTTCACTTCTGATTAGGGTTTACTGAGTACTCTGCTTAGCGGAGGTGGCAAGTTGTCGGACCTCGCGGCAGCGGTGGTAGGCGACGATGACATCTCGTGGAGGAGGTAGCGGTGGCAGGTGGAGGCAAGTCCGGAAAGCGAGGCGACGACACACTGGTAGCGGCTTCCTTCGGCTAAGAGGCGGACGGTGGCTTATCCGACTTGACAGTGGGCGATTCCGACGGGCTTCTTCCTCCGGTGGCGATTAGGAAAAGGTACATCTCCTATTTCTGAGTGTGGCAACTCAGTGGTGGATTTGGGTCGAAGTGGTGGAGGTAGTGGCGGCAGTTAATTGTAAAAACGAGGAGTGAAAATCAGGATGAGACACTTAGGGTTTGGTGGGGAGAAGATGAATAGTGACTTAAGGTTTGGTGGGGAGAAGATGAATAGTGTCTCAGAATGACATCCCGTAATTGTACAATACTCTAAACAAAAATTTCTATTTCCACAAATAACATAAATTAACCCCATATCTCCTAATCCCAATTAACTCGTCTTTAATATATCGATAATAAAAATAAAAAAATCTCAATTTGATCCAAATTTAAATCGACCATGAAAATTCAAGATATTACATATACCATCACTAAAAAGAAGTTTTGTCCCGAAAGTTAAAAAGAACGATAAGTTAAAAGATCTTCAAGTTGTTAACACCTCTAATAAACTCTTTCAAGATTTTACATCACCACTTTCGCCAAATCAAACTTGTGTCAAAACATGATCAAATATGCATATATAGCACAACTATACCGTCATAAGTTGAAATTATGTCATAGTTGGTGCAATAAACATATCAAGTTCATCTGCCCTCTTCATCTTCAACACTGGAGGTTAACCAATCCCTGATCCTCCAACTTCTTTTTACCTTATATCCGACAAGTACGACAATATGCAGCTCGATGCCCCCTCTGACCGCAAGTGAAGCAAGTGACTATCTGCCTTGGATAATCGTTCCTCCTGTGTGTAGTACTTTTACAATTATAACATCTTCTAGGTTCATCTCCTTCTAACATGTCTAACTGGTTCACTCTATCTCGAGTTAAACTATCTCGAGAAGTGGAATCTACCATACCCACTAGCACCAAACACGGTCTTTGACTTCTTGCTCGGATCCTGCAAGTTCTCTAACCTCTCACGCATCGGGTGAGCCATCTCATATGTCATTGCAATGTCTTAGTACTCGTCCAACGCCGTCCACTTAAATTCCGAAACATATGAACGAATATCTAGCCTCAAACGTCTAGCGAAGGCCTCTATCTCGAGTGAAACTACCTCGAGAATTGTTTGCTATCCCACATCGTTTATTGGCCTATTGATATGTGGGTCCTTCACCTACTGATACGTGGGTCCTTCACCTACTGATATATGAGTCATTGACTATGTAATTCTAAAAAATCCATTGACCTACGAAGATTTTGGTATAAATTATTATTTTTTTTTCTTCTTCTCATAATTATATTTAAAATAATTTGTTATCCACATCTAATACAGCCATATTTTCATGTATTTTATTATCTCACATTTAATTCGGCCATATTTTCCTATATTACTTGTAATAATTATTATTATAATTCTTACAAGCAATATAGAAAAATTTACTACATTGACAATGCTTTTCAATATAATCATACAGTTTATGTTTTGTATTTTCCAATGATTGCCCTCAATTTTTATCATAATTGATACAATTATTCATAAGTAATTACAAATAACGTTTATATTTTTATATATTATATAATTATTTTATACTTTTAAACAATATCACAAGTTGTATAACATTTTTGCATGTAATGGTAATTATTATTGTATAGATACATATATACATACACAATACAATAATATATATATATATATATAATTTATTAAATAATATTCAACACACTATCAATATATTCAAAACATAATATTTATTCAAATTATATTTTCCTTAACAGTGCGGCACGGGTCTTAAACTTGTGTAATTTATAAATAAAAGATTTGATGACTAAAAATAATTTAAAAATAAATACTTATTGGCGTTAATTGAGAGATACTTTTGTTTGACCCTTAGACAAAAATCGGTTTTAAGTGTCTGATGCAATTTATCCTAGTGGTTTTGAATGCTTTTGGGTAGCATGTGGTTCATTGTAAAGAACTACCGGCTTGATATATAGGCAACCATGATCTTGTTCGTGATGTTTTATGTGACGTATTTAAAAAGCAGATATTTCGGCCAAAAAGGAAGCGCCTATGTCCTTTTATCCTTCTTGACTGATTCGCGTGAAGGATGGTCAACACTGAGGCCGGCGTATGTGTTAATATTTGGATTGGTGGGTGAAAAACATGCTTGGATTGATTTGACGAGAATCTCCCCTCTATTTTTTTGGGAAACGGGCCTTTTGTGTGGGTAAAGCAACCCTCGATGCGACCTCTACGAAAGTGACTAAGCATTAAAGGGCTCGCAACGAAAACTAACATGTGTTTCTTCCGTTCTCTTTTGATACGTTTAGTTTTCTTGAGTCCGATGTCGTCGAGATTCTCAAGAGGGTGCAACTGTAAGGTAGTAGTGTGTCACCGAAGTCTTCACATATAGCGTTTAGGAGGATCGGGCGGCACAACTTGTTAAAATTTTTAATGAGTGTTCAAATTTAAATAAAATACTTTAAGATGTCAAGCATCTCTTTTATTTAAAAAAAAAATGTTCAGAAAATAAATCTTAAACATTTTTTTAATTTCTTTTTTAAAACATGTCCAGATAATAGTACATATTTAAAGTATCCTAAGTTTACAAATTTGCCAAACTTTATGGCCGTTAAGAAGATTTTGTTGAAACCTAAATTTACCAAATTTTGTTTATTAAATGGAATTTGCTAAACGTTCCAAGTAGAGCAAATTCCCAAAAATTAAAAATTTGTAATCTCTTGGCTGAAATGACACTTACAAAGTGGCAATAAATTGGCCTACAATTATTTATTTATATTGCAGGATTTGAAAAATTATGAATACTATAACCCTACACATTTTGCATGTATTAATTGAGGAAAATCTTTAAGATAAGAAATAATAAATTAAATATAGGCCACCAGATCTAAACTTGAATCTCATGATTCAGTTGGAGAGAGGCTAAATATCAGAGTCTTCCTCTACTTGGTAAAACTTCAGACACACTTGATTGATCTAGACAACACCTTAAGGGTTTGGTATGTTTCTGTAATCATGTTGAAAAAAAAGAATCTCGTAATAATTTAAAATAATATAAACTAATTTCTAATAGAATGTAGATATTATAACTATTAAAATGACATCAAATTTGCTGATGAACCTAATCATTCCTAGAACTTTTTTTTATTTTCATTTTAAGGCTTATCAAATATGCATACTGAAATAAATTATTTTCATTCCCAATTCCATGAAAACTATACACACAAGCCCAACAAATACAAGAAATGATAGCTTTTAATACACGTAATATTTTCAGATATATGGCAATAAACCTAACTAAAGCTGCAAATTTGACAATATTAAGATCCCCATTTGATTTGTACAAGGCTCCCGCCTTATTCCTATTTAAAATAAGCGGAGGGAGGAATATGATATAAATCGATGATGATGGCAATTGGCATTTTCAAGTATTGGTAGGATGATCATTCTTTCCAATATGCCTACTGCTGCTTAACTTTTACACATTGAAAAAACTAAAAAGCCTTATTTTAATCAAAACTCTACTCTCCTTTATTTGGTTTCCTTTCCAATTACCATGATTACAAACTCTCCACTTTTTATAAAAAAGCATAATATACCAAGAGAGGCTTTGCACACACAATATAGTTCTTCTGCTGCCTCATCCAAAACTACCTAAAGTACAATCAAGAAAACACAGAGCAGGCAACATGTTTAAAAGGTTGACAATGGGTTCTTATAAAGGCAACCTCTCCTGGTGTTAAAAGTGTTGCAAGGGAGGCAATGGGGGTTACGACTATTGCTGAACTCAAACCAAGCATCTCAGGGAAGAAAGCATGTTTGAGGCCAAGCTCTAGCATGCGGCACACCACTGAATGGTAAGTGTCTGCCATTTATCATCTTCTATATATACATATATATATTTGCATATATTAAGCTTGAAAGGGTTTTTAATGATTCCCAATTAGCAACCAAAGGTATGAGTTGATCATGAATTAGTTGCTAAGATACAATTAAGCAGACAAAGTAAAAAGAGCATGAAAAACTGGTAACTGCACATTCCTGCTTCAGATCATGAGAAAGCAAAACTGGAAATAAAACAAAGATCTATCTACCCGAATTCAAATCCAAGAAACATTAATGTTGAGCTCATTATCGTCAGCATGCACTTTGAAACCACATAATAGGATCTGATTTGATCATGAAATCTTACCTGGTGGGCATGCTCTTTGGTGGGGATGGCTGGCTGGCTGTCCCACGACACCCGATCAGATGCGACTGCATTCACCACCTTCCTCAACACTGTAAGAAAGACAAATCATTCCTTGTTGTTAACCTCTTTACAAGGGGCAGACAATGGCACAAGGGATGTAGGTCCACCTCATGCCCTCTCACCACTTTGCATTATAATGTCAAAATGCCATCACTCATGGCTTTCCCTACTTTTAACAACACCATCATCACAAAGTTTTTCCTATTTTCGTAATTTCGGATGCCTATACAGGATCCCACCTAACAAGGTACCTGAAGTCCGTACCAGAGGTTAGTTGCAGAGATCGCATAGAAATGCCTATCTCCTCACATGGAACATGGAACTAAACAAATAAGACAGCTATTGACAGTGATAAGAGTCGGGATCCTGTGGTTCCCCATCATATCTTTTCATCTAGTGAAAATGACCCAAAAGAAGGCCTGAGAAGTAATGTGAAAGTGATATATATACATATGGCAGGAAAATAGCTTATGACTATCTTATTAAGATAATAAAAAATTATAATTATTATCGCAGTCACATTTATGAGATACCACTTGGAATCTGTCATTGTCAAGATGCTTTGATTTGTATAATTGTATGCAACTGGACCAATTCATGACACATATTTCAACTCACCAATTGGTTATAATTCAGGAATCATAGGGTGCTAAGATGATTAGATAGGGAAGAGAGAAAGAAAAAAGAAAAGGTTGCCAAAGTGAATAAAAATGAATGTGAGCAATAAAAACTCCCTTTGGTGTTATGTTTCTCATAGAGTTTCTGCAAATCTTTGTGTATCTTTCAGGCCAATATCTGATGTTTCCAGTGATCTTACAGTTGACGTAGGATCTACTAGCTTTGCACTTCATAAGGTCAGTAGTTTTTATTGTTTTCAAAAGATAAGGTGAGTAGTTGGTCAAATACAATGCCCTTTTCCTTAATTAAAAATAATCAGGAATGATAACAAGGCCAAAATATCAATGCAAGAAAACAACAGAACTTTAATCCTTTTTTACCTTCTCTTTTCCCTTGGTGGTTGCAGTTCCCTCTTGTTTCTCGGAGTGGAAGGATCCGGAAGATTCTGCTGGATGCAAAGGATTCAAAAGTGTCAAGAATTAGCATTCTGCATGTCCCCGGTGGAGCACAGGCATTTGAGATAGCAGCAAAGTTCTGCTATGGGATCAACACCGAGATCACGCTCTCAAATGCTGCCATGCTACACTGTGCTTCCCATTTTCTGGAGATGACTGAAGAGTATGCAGATAAGAACCTCGAAACAAGGACAGGCGCATATATAAAGGACATTGTTCTCCCTAGCATATCAAAATCGATAACAGTGCTCCACCAGTGTGAAAATCTGTTGTCTATTGCGGAGGACATCAGCTTGGTTAACAAGATTATAACAGCCATAGCCAACAATGCATGCAAAGAGCAGCTCTCTTCGGGGTTATCCCAACTGGAACACAACTTCCCTGCGAAAAAAATGGACCTGGAAACACCAGCAGATTGGTGGGGAAGGTCACTGAAAGTGCTTAATCTTGATTTCTTCCAAAGGGTGATGTCAGCTTTGAAACTGAAGGGTCTGAAACAAGATCTGATAAGCAAGATCTTGGTGAACTATACACATACTTCACTACAAGGTGTAGTTATCAGGGACCCACAGATGATCAAGGGAAATTGTATGGACATGGAGTTGCAGATAAAGCAAAGGGTTATTATTGAAGCAATGGTGAGCCTGCTTCCAACCCCGTCAAGAAAGAGCTGTGTTCCACTGGGGTTCCTTTCAAGCCTTCTCAAAGGCGCAATAGCGTCATCAGCTTCCTTATCCTGCAAGGCTGATCTCGAGAGAAGAATTGGATTGCAGCTTGACCAGGCAGTGCTTGAGGACATACTCATCCCTGCAAATTCACACGGAAACAGTCACTCTCCAATGTATGATACTGATACAATAAGGAAAATCTTCTCGATTTTCCTCAATTTGGATGAGGAAGATGATGTTGACGAAGACGAAGATAATCACGGTGATATGATCTATGACTTTAGCAGCACCTGCTCCCCCAAACCAACAGCGGTTCTCAAAGTGTCAAGGCTGCTAGACAACTACCTTGCTGAAATTGCTTTAGACTCACTCTTGCCACCATCGAAATTCATTGCACTAGCCGAGCTACTACCTGATCACGCTCGCATTGTCACAGATGGACTTTATAGAGCTGTGGATATCTTTCTCAAGGCAAATAAATCTCAACTTCTCCCTCTCCAATTCTTTCAATTATTATGGAATTATATTATTATATTATCTAACTAAAAAGAACAACTTCAGGTTCATCAAAACATAAAGGATCCAGAACGATACCGGCTGTGCAAAACCCTAGGATGCGAGAAGTTATCACAGGAAGCATGTAGCCACGCAGCACAGAACGAGCGACTTCCAGTGCAGATAGCAGTGCAAGTGCTGTATTTGGAGCAGATGAGGCTAAAGAAGGCAATTAACGGCGGAGTCCCGAACCAGGTGTCGTTCGGAAGCTTAAACGGACAACAATTTGCACAGCGATCGAGAAGCGGCGCAGGGAGCGGGGCGATTTCACCTGGAGACAACTACGCGTCGGTGAGGAGGGAGAACAGGGAGTTGAAGCTGGAGGTTGCAAGGATGAGAATGAGACTGACGGATCTGGAGAAGGAGCATGCTTCGATGAAGCAGGAGATGGTGAAATCGAAACCTGGGAAGAAGCTACTTAGATCGTTCAGCAAGAGGCTGAGCAGTCTGAATTCGTTTTTTAGGGCTCGTCGCAACAAGGAGTTAGGATCGAATCCGGAAATGGAATCGAGATTTATCTTTTGGAGGCAAAGGAATTGTTCAGTTTCATGATTGATCGGTACGATTCATAAGCTGTTTGCACAAAACAAATCCAAGATGATAATTCACTGCACTAGTTAATCGTACAACATCAAAATTTGCTATCGTCGAGATGTTTCTGTTGCTTTATTTCACAAAACTACACCTACTGAACCAAAAGTCCTACAAAAATTTTGCATTGCAGTCACGATACGGAGATGAATTCATATAAAAGATACTGATAATATTGGTTTAATTTTAATTATGTATCGCTAATCAACTTGTTCTAGATTTGAAGTAAACCCAACATGCATGAGTTGATGATTGTTGTTATTTGATTTTGTTCTTATTAAAGGTTGATTGTTTATAGATTGTTATCATTGTTATTATTTTTTAGACAAGACGTGAGCGTTGCGTTTTAGGGGATTAAGAAGTTTTAACTCTTTAAAGGTTGAGTATTGTAAGATGCGACAATTGTGTGAGTTATACCTCAATTTTATGTGAAATACGACAATTCAAGAGGGTTGTTATCAAGCACACTAATTGTTGAGAAAATCGCACATTTTTCGACTCAACGAATATGTATAGTGAGTAATTTTGTTGCGCCCACACACTCGTACAACAACCTTACTTTGTATATAAATAAGTGAAAGTATTTGATCGTATACTCACTCTTACACTTAGGATAGAGTACACAATGTAATTACCAAGCTTATATATACATATATGTCTAACTTCCCTTGTTTGGATCAACCGACATTCCCCACGTCCAAGACAAATATTTCTACCTAATTCTAGAACATGGCACCTAAAGTAATTACTAAAGGAGCAAATTATTTTGTATCACAACTATCTACTAAAGTATCTCATTAATTCATAAAACTATTACAATATCTCCTTCCCCAAATATCACAACTTTACTAAATTCCAAAAATTTCTAATTTCTAATATTTTGTATGTGAAAATATGAATAAATTTCAACAATTCCTTCCTAAATTTATATTTTTAAGTATCTCCACGGTATTAGAAAGTTTCACTTTCATTTGCTTCTTATCTCCAATGTCACCACCTTTTTCGCACCACTATTCCATCTAAGGAGCAAATTATTTTCTCGTCTTTGTTGTTTCGCATTATCAAGAGTCTCCCTTGTACACCTTGTACCAATTTCGACAAACTTTTACCTCTCCATCGTCATCCCACCCAACGAGATGACATTCATGTTCAATGATGACACCTACTTCGCATTGTGTAGAGTATGACCTATACCATTATGAAGCCTCATCGTCACGCTTATGGTACCTTCGACCTTCAATTTTTCACCGCCAATTGAGTTGAAGTGACCAAACTCTCCACCAACCTTCAAGGTGTCAAACAATGTTTGGTCTCTACGGACATGCATCGAGACGACATTATCTATCACCCACTCTTTCTCTGTCTCGGCAACTTCCTCGCCCGTTACCAAGTAAACATCTCCATAATCAACTTCATTATCAACATCACTTACCGCATGTGTCTTTAAGTCAATCACTTGATCGCATCTTTTTGGTTTCTTTTTTAATACTTGCTTCTTTCTTAAAAAGCTTCCTAGAGTAAGGTGAATATAACATAGTCTTGATCAAGGAGACGACTTTGGTCAGGAGCTATATATTTACATTGACACGACCCTTTCTCTTGGGGGTTATATAATGTTCTTTTAGTGAGTACATTTGTTATACACTTGTATTGACTATTAGAACCGGCCACACAACAAGTTTTTGGCGTCGTTGCCGGGACTATTGAAGTTGAACCTTACTTGTTTGAAGTTGCTTATAAGAGGACTAGTGTTGTGTTTGTTACTTTTGATCGCACTTTTGTGCGTGTTTGTGATTATTGGTTGCCAAGGTGGTGCACCTAAGAAGTTCAAAAAGCCAAGAGCTAGACCAATTGACTTGGAGATAGCAATGGCGCTTACCAAGTTAAGGAAAGAAAAGAGAATAACCATGGATCAAGAAGAAGAGATGGCTAGAGCTAGAGAGTGAGATGCTCAACAAAGGCAAATAATAGAGGAGCTTGAAGCTCGATTGCTTGCACAAGAAGCAAGGGATGGCATGCACCATGAAGAGATGTATAGAGAAGTGCCAAGAAGAGCACATGACCGAGAGCGAGTCTATGAACCTAGGACTCTAGGAGAGCGAATGGAACCGGCCAAGCACATTACACCACCCGGAGTAGTCTTTGGGAACAATGTTCCTCAAAATTTTGATCTCAAGTCAGCCATGATCCCAATGATCATGCAAAATCAGTTTGGTGGAGGACTGAGAGAAAATCCACATCTACATCTCTCAACCTTCAATGAATTGCTCGAAGCCGTAAGAATTAGAAGTATTAAACAATCCGAGTTTAAACTAAGATCATTTTATTTTTCTCTTAGGGAAAAGGCCAAGCAATGGTATCAAGCTATATCGTCCGGAAGTGTGACAACATGGAAGGAGCTATCAAAAGAGTTTTTAAACAAAATTTTTCCATGGAACCGGACGGTCGAGATGAGAAGAAAGATTGCAAGTTTTAAGATGGATGGGGGAGATAGCATAGCTACACTAAAAATGGGAGAAATTCAAGGACCTTCTCTTGGAGTTTCCTCATCATGGAGAGCCGAAGTTAGTGCTACTAGAGTTGTTCTACAAGGGGTTAGACAACTAAACAAGGGACAAGATAGATTCTCTATCCGGTGGGACGTTTGTAGAGATGGATGTTGATGAAGCTTGGGAGTTTATTGAGAAACAAGCAAAGCATTGTGAGAGGTACTCAAGCCAAAGGAAACGTACTCTACAAGGTAAATGAAGAGGAGGCCCGAGATGCTAAGACTGATGCCCTTCAAGTACAAGTGGACGAATTGAAAAAACTCTTAGAAGCTAAAAGGGAAGTTGCTTCTTCTAAGACCACTTCTTGTCAATAATGTCGTAATGTTGATCATACCATTTCTAATTGTGAGTCTTATCTTAGGATTTTGGAAGGCAAGGAAGAACAAGCTTTCTATGCCAACAATGGAGGGTATGAAAAAAGACCACAATACAACAACCAAAGGAAACAACAACCCTACCAAAGGGAGCAACAACAAGCATATGTACCTTCACCGAGATAAAAAGGAAATAGGCCGAGTTGGGAGTTTGAGATGAAACAAATGATGGAGAAGCTATGGGAAGGTTGAAGCACTTGAGAAAGGCCAAAAGATGATGGAGATACAAATAACATCTCAAGCATCTTCAAGCAAGTCAAAAAAAGGATTACCGGGAGATACCGAAGAAAATCCAAGAGAGAGTTACAACATGGTCCAAGAGGAGTCTTGCAAAGCAATCGCATTAAGAAGTGGAAGACAAGTAGAGTCAAGACCTCCTATTTAGCCGGTTTTGACAAGAAAAGGAAATGATAAAATGCAAGAAGAGGAGCCAAGTGAGGAAGAAGTTAGAAAGAAAGATGTCCAACCAAAAAGACTAGTTTTTGCCACACCCAAGCCTCCACTTCCTTTTTCACAAAAGAAGGTCAAGGCATTGCTTGACAAGCAATTTGGAAGATTCTTGGAAAGGATGAGTAAGTTGCATTTGAACATTCCCTTGTTGAAGGTCTCAAGAGTATATCATCCTACGAGAAGTTCTTAAAGGAGATTTTGTCCAATAAGAAGAGCTTGGATGAACTTGAGGAAGTGGCCATCACGAGTGAATAAACATACCACATCAATCACCAAGATGAAAAGATAAATGTGAAGAAAGAACAAGATCCGGGGAAGTTCATGGTTGATGTAGGGTTTGGACCTCATTCGGTGGATTCACTATGTGATCTTAGTGCAAGTACGTGTAAGAGTGATTCCTCTCTCTTGCTAAAAAATCAGGTCTTGAAGAACCAAATCCGATCAAAATGATTCTATATATGGCAGATAGAAGTTCAATCACCCCCAATGGAATTCTAGAGAATGTTCTGATAAGGATTGACAAGTTTATCTTACCAATTGATTTTGTGGTATTAGATGTCAAAAAGGATGAAAGATGTCCTATCATTTTGGGGAGAGCTTTCTTAGCCACATTCGGTACTCAAATAGATGTGAAGAGTGCTTCCCTTATCTTCAACATTGAAGGAGATCCAGTTCATGGGTACCAAATGAAGAACAATTTCAAGTATTTCCATGACTTGAAATCGGAAGTGAAAGTTTTTTATGAAGATAGCTAAGCGAAGATGAACTTGAAGAGCTATATACCTTAGAGATGTTTAAGGAGGAATATTAAGAAGGGAAAATGAAAGAAGAGTTTTGAAGCCACCAAAAAAATACCTCTAGTGAAGCCATGAGAATGCTTAAAGAAATGGGTCCTTAGGAGGATTTGTTGGATGGATCAAGGTTGAGAGAAAATGGTTTGCCTAGATCCTGGTTGAGACAAGATTTGGTCGAGCTTACGACCTTAAACAAGGGCGCTTAATATGTGGCAACCCATTTGAATTGTATGTTTTATTTTTTCTTGTTGTTAGTTTTTGTTAATAATAAAACTGGATTTTTGTGTTTTGAGTTTTATGCAGGTGATAGGAGATTCCAAAGGAGATTTTGAAGAGATATACAAGGAAAAATTAGGCAAAAATAAACCATGAGGAAGTGAAAGATGGAAGTTCTATCGAGCCAACAAAAGTATACTTCAGTCGAGCTCGTTTGAGTGGAGCGAGTCAACCGATCAATCATATTGTTGTTGACGACTCACTCGGATGAAGAAGGCCGACTTGATCGAACCTCGATTGGCTCGATCGAGTCGAGACACCTGGCGCATGCCGAATGGCTCTTTTTCCTTTCTTACGGCTAGATTGAAGATTTGATAAGATTTTTATTCCCTTCCTTTTAATGTCCAACGGTTACATTGCCTAGATTGTATCCTTCTTTACATCTATCAACATATATGTGTTGTTGGCAACGTAACACCCCAAATTTTGGGAACACGGAGCGTTACTGGCTAGGACCTCACAGTGGGTCCCGGCCTTAGGTTGACGTCAATAACGTCGGATCTTGCAACAACACACAAATATTTTAAATACAAATTCTTTCAAGAACGTAAATAACTCAAAATATTCTAGACCCGTACATATATCAACCAACAGTTAATAAACCACTCTACTATAATAAAATAAATAAACTGGAATTATATGACCCAATACCCAAACTCCTAGAACGGAAACCCGGCTGACCACTCCACTCCTAATCTCTCGGTAGAGATCTAACTTGCAATATCTAACAACGCGGTATAAACCGTTAGCTACAATTCTAATACTAAAATTGCACTAGAGCACAAACACACACAGGAATATACGGTAAATCCCTCAACATGCACAATCAAGGTCCCGGGTTATTATCTTTCATTATGTGAGTTTCTCCATTCTATTTTCCATCTTATCTTGTAACACAAGAGTCTCCCGACTCTTGCCCCCGTCCCCGTAAACCAGTAGGGCTGGTGTATGTACCTCTTCCCGTATACCTACTGGACTGGTCGCGGGGCAATCCTCCGGAACCATCGGCCCAGACCGACGGTTACGGCACGTTATCATACACTTGTGCCTTACTTAATAATAAAATACCGTGATCTAATCCGTTCATTTTATTTCTCATAATATAGCACACACCACTCAAATGCACACTCAGTATAAAACGGTAACTAAGTGAGTTCTACGAACTCACCTTAGCGGTGTTGGTCTCAAAGTCTCGCGATCTTGCCATCTAAAGATCCGATTATCCTGTTCCATAAATTATCCAATCTTAGCGCCGTTTCAGTCTTAAATTCCGTTCAACTTATTATTCTAACACTCGGGTATGACATCTAGCGTCAATAACCTGACCTTCCTTAACTTTTCGATTCAGGGACCTACACATCCATTCACACTCTCTTATCTACAATATAGTTATTCCCTTGAATTATCTCTAACTCGGAAGGCATCACAAATCTAAAGTTTAACAATTGGACAAATTTTCACGGTTCTCGTTCTGGTCTCACTCACATTTCTTGAATTACACTAACTTAAGATTCCGGTTTCTACGAGATACATATTCATTATTATTCCAATAATTCCCTTAATATGTACGACTCATTATCATGCATTATCAATTAAATATAAAATAGTTTATTAATAATTTCCGCTAAATTAAATTAATCACAGGGTGGGATACGGTTCTAACCGGAATTAGGTAGGTAGCAAGCAAAGATTTCCAAAGGTCCGGGTGGTTTCGGGGTCGGAAGTTCGAGTCCTACAACAATCAACAGAACCGGATTAATATAATCAGCAGATCACGTGTTCGAACCGTGATAACGACATACTATCACGACTACTTTCCCAGCAGGTTCCTGTTCGATCCACGACTAACCAAAAGCAGGGAGAGAGGGATGTGCTTACTCAAGTCCACAAGCGGCACGCTCCCTGGACGTGATATGCTAATCCACGTTACGAGCCTGGAGGGAAGACGCAACTGGTAGTTTTCTCTGGATCGGAACGTGCTTCTCGCCCTTGCTCCTGAAATGGAGAGTTAGAGCCTCGTCTCTCTCGGGTCTAGGACAGGATCGAAGGAGGAGGATTTACCGGCGGTTTCTCAGGCGAAACGGTCTCCTAGACTGGTGTCTCTTTCTCGGTTCACCGGCGTCGACAGTGAGAGAGGACAACGGTGGTGAGTTCTCAGGCGGCTGTAGACGGGGAGTTCAACTTAAGCAAAGAAGGCATGAGAGGAGTGGAGGTTACAAAGGGTTGCAGCGGCCGGCGTGGTGCAGTCTCGATGAAGAGACGAGGTCAAGGGCGGAGAGGCAGAGGACTTGGGAAAAGATAGAGAAAGTCGAGAGAGATCCAGACCGAAGCAAGGAAGAAACGGGGTAGGATTAGGTTGAGGCGTAGCGGTTGTCGGGTTAGAGTTATGGCTCCGTAACGTCCGGCTTCAATGCCACCGTTACTGCCTTCAATGTCCGCTGTCGTTGAAGAACGGAAGGTCGTGACCCGGTGAAGAAGAAGAGCAGATGAAGTCATGAAGATGATGCTGACGTGGCGAGGCAGTCCTGGAATCTAATGATCATGTTTACCAGGAGTTGGGCTTGGGAACGTTGGCAGGGAACGGCTCAAAGAAAATGGGCTTGTCCTCACGGCCCGAAGAAGATGGATCATGGCTGCCAACTGGGTCGCAAGAGAATGAAGTCAGGTGGGCCCAAATGGCCTTCGTACACCGTGGCCTTCAAGTTTCAGCAGGCTGTTCGATTGATGCTACGTACCCACATTGATTTTTGGTTTAATTTAGTCCATTCGATCGGTTTTGGATCCGGTTGGCTTATCTCTTCGTTTTCAATTCGGTTTCTCGGTTTTTACAAAAATTACATAAACTTATAAAATATCCCGGAAAAATTATTAAAATTTTTCGGTTATTACAGGCAACCCTAAAATTATTGTTTTAATTTTTTAGGTTTGTTGACAATACAAAAGGTCAAATTTTGATGGTTAAATGTTGTTGACGACAAAATCAGATTGCTTTCATAGTTCAAATTTTGTTGACTATACAATATATATCGTCGACAATGGAGAATACCATAAAATCGAAAGGAAGGAGTCGACAATGGAGAATACCATAAAATCGAAAGGAATGAGAAGAAGATGAACAAAACGATTTTAATGAGAGGAAACAAGGAAAAAATTGAAGATCAAATTAATCAGTTTATCATCTATTGAGCAACGTGGTGAATGAGAGAAAAGAGAGGAAAACGAAATGAGAGAGAAGAGAAAAAATAATTAGGTTTAAATCTTTTATATCGTTTAATTTTTAAAACTTAAAAAGTTTAGAGGTTTAATTTAAAAAAACAAAATGGTTATTTTGCTAATTTTTTTCAAATAATATTAACTATTAATTTTAAATCTAAAATAATAAGAACTTTAAAATTACTATAAGTAGTACAAATTAATTATCAAAATAATATACCAAATATACAAATATATATAATTCTAATTTCGTTTTTCATAATATAGTCTTTCCAAATATATATAATTCTAAATCTCAAATTGAGATATAGTACATATTAATATCTTCATTAATTTGTATAATTTTTTTAAGAAATATTGAGGTGACATAACCTTAAGATGACAGGTGGAAAAAATGTGAGGTGGCTTTATGTAAAAATGACACGTGGCGAATTTAATGTAGTGATGACACGTGACAATATTCACTTCTGTTTTAACATTATATAGTAGATTTATAAATAAAATTATTATTGCTGTTAAAAAAATTCAGAATCTTAAAATTCGAGTACCTTTGCATGGTAATGTACGACGACTTTGCATCTGATCAATTAAAATATGAATTGGTTTGCATATGAAATCATTATTTTTATTTGGAATTTTTTCAAATTTGTGGATTCTTAAAGCTATTCATCATATATTCATGATTAGTCAAAAGGGTTTCATTCCTCACAACTGTGGCTTTTGATTTGGCTGAACAGGCGACATTGTGGTTCTCCTCCTTCACTTAGAATCTGACAAGCATTTCATGGACCAGCTAGTGTACTTTGGTCAAGGAGTATATCTTCAGTTTAAAACCTTGATGAGGTGACGGGACAAGGCATAAGAGCATATTGTCTTTGAAAGTGTAGCTAGTCTTGAGAGGGCAGCTTCGTCGATTTGGATGAGGGTATCCGATATCATTGTAGATTCTTGGTCTTTTGGTGTTTATCTTGCCCTTTCGTTAAGTCTAAGAGACAAAAACGATTCTTAATGCTTATGAGTTGATATTATTCGTCCATTGTAATTGTTGAGATATTTACCACCTATCTACCATGAAAATACAAATATATCCGATCATTGTAGATCCATGGCCTTTTAATTACATGTTGTAAATTATACAAATTTTACGAAATATCTTAATATTTGGGGTAAGATATATGCATATAGTGGTGCATGCGAGCTTATGTGCATGTGACTAGATTTGACAATCTAGTATGTGTTGATATTATCCGTCATTTACAAATGTAGGAATATTTATAAGTTTATAACTATGTTGCATGAATTCACATATGTGTATATAGATAGCGGAAGCTCTTTTGCAGAAATAAAGAAAAAATCATTCCAATATATTACTTTTAACTAACATGTAAAAATAAAATAATTATTTTTATTATTTGCTTTCTTCTATCCGTAATACTTGTTTTCACTTGATCATTTTTCAAATATGGTCGGATTACGGTGATAACGTGTGTTACGAGAAGAAATCAGAATATTTATGAATCATTGAAGAATGCACGGAGAGCATCAATAAGCTCATATTGATGGGCTATATAATAGAATTGTTATTACACATATTATTAATGTAGTCGTGTTTATGATAAGATTATATATTCTGATACAATATTTTATTTTATGTATAAGGAAACTATTTACACAATATGTTAATGAGTTGAGCACGGTTGTTCATTATATATATCATCGTCTGAGAATTATCATCGTTCGCCGGTTATAATTGCATCTTCAACAAAGATAATTTTACTAATTTTTAATTTTTATTTCTATACGGTATTAGTATGTATAGTACTCGTACATATAAATTAAAGATTAATCTATGTATATTCGTTTTTACGGAATTATGAAGTGAATTTAAATTTATTTGCAGTGTGTTACTTGAATATTATGTTTTTAATCGTGTTACATAGATATCTTAGTCGTGCACGTACGTTTTATTCATCTAATATTTTCTCTATTCTTATATTGTGTGTACGTGTATGTAATTGCTTAATGGTTATGAAGTTTCACGTGTAGGTTCATGTTTTCGCTCGTGCATATGCTTTGATGATTAATCTATAAAGGTGTACATTTAACTTGATAAATTTACACGTTTAGTTTGCATGTTTATGAAGTTGCATGGTTATTGAATTGAGCACGTCAATTTGCACGTTTAATTTATAAAATCATACTAATACCTAACACGTTTAACTTGATAAAATCGTGCGATTTGTATTTATTTTTAATTTCTCACAGTAATACTGGTTCTCACTCCGTTTATACATATATATATAAAGCTCTTTTGCAACAATGAATTGTACGTATACAAAATGCTTTTGATTTATGATGTTATTCGCAAGCATTGTCGCCTCATGATATTGGAGAAAACCTCCATTATAAGAAACTTATCTCAGTATCATTCCAATATGCTACTTTACTCTCAAAATTCCAACAGTAGCAATAGCTAGAATCTATCAATCAACTAAACTACTTGTGTGTATATATAGATGATCTAAGATTATATTATTTCCCAACACCAAATAACTACTCTTCACTTCTTGTTTTGCATCATTCCACAATAAACATGGAGAATTTGAGGCATTTAGTGGAAGAGAAGCCATTGGTGATCTTCAGCAAAAGCGACTGTTGTATGTGCCATACGATCAAGCAACTCATCAGGAGTTACGGCGTAAACCCGACAATCTATGAGCTTGATCTCATCTCCCATGGAGATCATATTGATCAGTCTTTGCAAGTCATTGGACAAACACCGACCGTGCCGGCGGTGTTCATAGGTCAGAGGTTCATCGGCGGTGCCAAGGAAATATTCAGTCTTCAAGTGCAAGGAAAGTTGACGCCTATGCTCAAAGATGCTGGAGCTATATGGATTTAAAACTAACTAATGTAGCACTACTTTAATTCAGTTTTTTCGGATAGAGTTATGTACGTACGAATGTATGAGTTTATGCAAAATGTATCTATAAATAAAATATTAGAATCATACTTTCAGATAGAAACGCAAATATCCGTGAACTTTAGAAGTACTCGATAAGTTCGAGTCTAATACAAATGTCAGTAAAGTTGAAACAGTCCACGAACCTTATATATATATATGCTAAATATTAACATATTTTAGCATTATTTTATAACATTGATCATATACAAGCATTTTAACATAATCGACTGAATTTGACATCTCACGGAAACGTGATTAATTAGACCCGATAACAAATAAAGTAATCTTCAATTTCTAAATGTTCGGTCCATGAGAAAGTTAGTAATGAATTATTGGATAGTCTTACTATCACATTGCATATGATTCGGGAGAGAAATAATCACACCCAAGTCATGCACTGGACCTTCATGACATGCAACTTCACTAGTTGTGGTAGACATTGCAAGTTTGCAACGATACTACTCTTAATTGAGGATTTAGACACCGTCTTTTGTTTTTGGTTTTCCATGACACCAAAGTGGAATTTAGAGAAACGCAATAACTAGCGGTGGATCAACATGAGAAGGGACAAGATCCCCCTTCAACATCACTAAATTTAAACATGAGCTTAAGATCAAAAGTAAATGATATGATAAAAGGCCATAAGTGTAGTCCATCCCTTTAAGGTAGTGGGGTAAGTACAAGGCAACTTGTCAAAGTGGGAGGCATAAGAACATTTAGCGCATGCTTAAGAATCTCCCAATTAAATTGGGGGTAGTTCTAAGAGGACAAAGATAAATGAGCCCGAAACATACACATCAAGCTCGAATGTTGAAACTCCATCTAGTGGAGGTGGAGCTCCAGATAGCTCATTTGTTTGTCCTCTAGGACGAACTAGTTCGAAGAGGCGGGGAAAAGACCGGTAAGTACAACAAAGTCCACTAATAATTCAATGTCATTTTAAACTTTGGACAAGTTGAAGATTAGAGAGCTTGATGTTCGCCTCCAAGAATTGGAACTAAAGAAGGAAATGTTGAGGTATTATGTCATTTCCGAAGATAGAAAGGACAAAATAGTGATAATCAAGGAGACGAAGGTCAAAGAGATGGAGAGACAAAGAAAGTTAACCATTCTTTCTACTTTGATGGAGAGGGCAGGTTCCTTGACTCCCGACGAATTGAAGGTGAATGATCACTTGCTCAAGGACCTTACTATTTGAGTTTATATTCAAGTTTATGATTCATTTAAAGTTGGTATTGTATGTTTAGAGTTATCGCTTGAATTTATTTCAATCTTATGTTATAAGTTACGTGTATGTTGAAGTTAATGTCTCATTGTATGTCTAAAATCTATTTAAGGCTGGTAATGTATCACTTTAAGTTGCCTTTTTTTTTTTTATTAAATTGGATTTTTATTTGTAAGTTAATGTCTCATTTAATGTCTAAGATCTATTTTAACTTGTATTATTTTAATATAAAAAAATCAAATACATAAAAAAATCATATTAGACTGATAAAAATAACTTCTTATGTAAATGAACTTAAAAACGTTAAATGTTCAATACGTAAAATCATATATATGTTACAAGAAGTCAAATTTTTTTTTATCGAAACATATGCAAAGTGGTGTCATTAGATAGATAAAATTTAATCCTATTAAAAAACAAAATTTTTTTGATTAGTATTCATACGGGAAAAGGCTAGGGAGTTTTAAATTTATTAAAATCCCCTGCCACATGGCGCCCTGTCGCTAGATTTCGGACAATAAGGACGCGTCATGTGACATGCCGCCTAACGGTGAAGGTAAGCCAAAACGACGTCATTTTAATAAGTAAAAAAAAAAGCACATAGTAGCCGACTTTAAAATTGGGGTGGACCACCGGGGCTACTAAAGCCCGCCCTCACTAATCTATGTCATCATTTTGATTACCTGGCTGAAGTTTAGTAGCCTCAAGACCCTCCATTGTGGAGTGCTAAGAAGTGAGTTGGGATTAGTATTTTTTTTAACTCGTAACCTGTAATGACCTGAGCTATAATTAAACCGAACCCGAACTATCCGATTTGAACCCGGCTTGTCTGACATGCTTGACGAGTCTAATTAGGGCTAATGGTCTGGAATCCTATGTATATATTGGGGCGTCGTACGACATATTCTTATCGCTCAAAATCACTTGATTACGTGTTGAAGTTACGTAATTTGTTAACACGTTTCTAAAACATCCATGAAAGCCTATATGTTTTAATTTGTAGTCTAGATACTTCTCAAATCTACGGTCTATATCCATCAACGTAGCCAACTTTGATAAACCATATAAATATATGTGTTGATTCCTAGTTTCCTACCTATTTGGTTATTTTTATAGTCTTTCTCAACAAGTTTACAATAAAAGCTGAAGTTACAATAACAACTTGAGCGACATCCTGATCAGAAAGTCCCCATGATCAAGGATTTTAGGGTTCTTATACTTCAAAATCATATGGATGCATCTTCATTGAAGTTTCATGTTAGCATTCAACCCATTTCTAATTAACTTACAAATGAAGCAACATCAAACAACAAATCAAAGTTAAAAACTTACTTCAGTCAAAAAAGAAAAGACAATGGGAGGTCAAAAAGAGCAAATCATTGTTGGGATGTGATACTAGCCATAGAAGGTGTGGAAAATAACAGTAAAAAGACAGCACTTTCAACTAATCAAAGCATTGCTATTAAGCACGAGGAGCAGGACTAATTATATATATATATATATATATATATATATATATATATATATATATATATATATATATATATATATAACGGGCATGAAATATATAACCAATTCCGGTCTGTTTGAAAAAGAGAAAGACAGCCCTTGGTTTGGTGATCGAGCCCACAGAGATATATATATATATATATATATATATAGGAGCTGTAGGATATAGTTATACTTTACTTTTTGAGCAAACTGTGGGAAAAATAATGAGTTATTGATGAAGAAAATTATAAATAAGTCTCCCAATGGTAACTTGAAAAACATAGCCAAGTAGTAAAGCTATAAACATATTAGAAGCCATGGAGAGTTTGAAGGGTTTGGTAGGCGAAAAGCCGTTAGTGATATTTACGAGTAGCTCATGCTGCATGAGCCACTCGGTGAAGCAGCTGATGGCGAGCTATGGAGCCAATGCAACGATTTACGAGTTGGATCTGATTCCGAATGGGCAAGAAATCGACAAAGCATTGCAGAAGCTAGGGAACAAGCCGAGTGTACCAGCTGTGTTCATTGCAGAATGCTTTGTTGGTGGTGCTAAGGAAGTCTTTACTCTTCAATTGCAAGGAAAACTTACACCACTGCTTAAGGAGGCTGGAGCTATATGGGTCTGAAAATTACAATCATTTAATATCTACTATTGTTAATTTTCTGTCTTTTCTAATTTTTTCTTGATTGGACTTGATAGTAAAGGCTAGGATTTAGTTGATCAATTGTTGTCATGCATATATCTATAAAACCTGACCGCGAAAGTCACGGCGTTAAATTTACAAAACGCTATGTTAAACGCATTTGGCCTGCATTAAAGTTGTTTCAACTCAACGGAGGCCGACTAGTTTGAACATTTTAAAAAAAATAAATGTAAGCACATGCGCTTGTAGGTTTGGCCGGTTCAAACCGCCGGTTTGGGCCCAACAGCTATATTTTTTTTATTTTTTTTAAAAAACCCAACGGCTCTTTTAAAAGAGCCGTTGGATTATAAGCCTCAACGGCTCATTTTTGAGCCGTTGGGGCTTTAACTTAAAAAAAAAATAAAAAAAAATAAAAAAAAATCCCCCCCCACATTTAATCCTAATTCCCTATAAATACCCATACTCTCTTCCTCCACAAATCACACCATCTACAACTCATCTTCTCTACTCTCCTAATCTCTTATTCTCGAATTCTCAATTCCTCGTATTCTCGATATCTCGATTTCTCGTAATGGCAAACCCAAGTGATCAAATTCCCTCTTCCCAATACTTTCCTAGCACCTAAGAGAGCGAAACACAAATGCCCGACAATCCCGATGTTACCGAAGTTCCACGAAGAAGTCTCCCCCCTCCGAAAATGCTTACATCCGAAATATTTACGAAGCATTACACTAGGGGGGAGCCGGTGAACGAGTATTGTCAAGTGACATGCAACTATTGCCCGAAGGTGTACAAGTGGAAGGTGAAGGGCGGCTACGGGACATTGCAAACTCACATGGAAAACGTCCATCCGGAGAAGCTCGGGACTTTACGGGGACAAACACAATTGTCCCACGGGTTTGCATCTTCTACCTCTCATTCTCCTTTATTTACATATAATCATAGTGAAGAAAGTTTAGGATTAACCGATGTTATTTGTTCACATTCATTACCATTTTCTTATGCCGAATATGAAAAGGTTAGGGAATATAACACTAGATATCTTCAACCTTCTTTTAAACCAACTTCTAGGAAAACCGTTTCAAAATTAGTTAATAAATCTTACTTAAAAAAGAAAGAAATTTTTTTATCGAATTTGGCTAGTTTTGAACATCAAGTTTCAATTTGTAGTGATATTTGGAGTACACAATCACAACAACATTTTTACATGGGCATTACTTTACATTTTATTGATAACGCTATGTTTTTGCATAAATATGTTATTGGTTTTCGGCATTTTAATCAAAGACATAATGCACTAGGCATTGCAAGCATGATTAAAACGGTTTTACAAGAATATAATTTACAACATCGATTTTTTTCATATTTTTTTGATAATGCATCCGCAAATACCGCCGCCGTAAACCATTTGGTTGAGGATGCGGGACAATATATAAAAACTCCTTATACCCATCAAAGATGTGCATGTCATATTTTAAACTTATGTGTTCAAGATGGACTTAAGGTTTTAGGAGATATGCTAACCCCAATCAAACTTGTTATTGATCATATTTGGCATGACTCCGATTTAAGAAGAAAATGGAGAAATTTATGTTTAAACAAAAATGTTCATCCTATTGCTTTTTCAAAAGATGTTGGAACTCGTTGGAACTCGACTTACAAACTACTTTGTGAAGCCGTACGTTATAAAGTTTTGTTACAAGAATTTGCTTCAATTCATGTTCCTTGGTCAATTTTAGATGATGAAAATGTTTGGGAAACTTGTGCCCATATTTGTAATGTTTTAAAAACTTTTAATGATGCAACTAATACCATGAGTTGTGTTTACACTCCAACATCTCATAGATTTTTAAAAATTTCCGTTAATGTTTCCGAAGCTTTTGTAAAATGTTTTAACATACCTTGCCTTCTAGAATGTATGCTTGATATGAAAGAAAAATGGCTTAAATATTATAAAAACATTCCCATGATTTATCTTGTAACCGCCGTTTTTTATCCTAGACTTAAACTAGATGGTCTTTCCGATTTATTGACTATTTATTATGATTGTTTGTGTGTAAACTTAACACAAGAAGACTATAATGTTCCTAACATTGTGCAAGAAGTTAATACCGAAAATTTAAAATTACTTAGTACATTTCAATCTAGTGCTAGCTCTTCTTCTACCGCACCTAGTCCATCTCCCTCTTCTACTAGTTCATCTTCTTCTCTTTCACTTGCACAACAAGTTTTTGCTAGAAGAACAAAAACACCTAGACATTCATCTTCAAATGTGGAATATCAAGATTATCTTAATACTTGTTTTAGTTTTGATGATAATGTTGAATTTGATATTTTGGATTGGTGGAAGAGATTAGCTCCCAAATATCCAACCTTAGTTAAAATTGTACAACAAATCATGGCCGTGCCCGCATCAACGGTTGCGGTGAGCGAGCATTTAGCCGAGGCGGGAACATTCTCGGTCACAACCGAACTCAATTGAAGCCCGAGAAGTTGGAGATGCAAGTTTGTATTCAAGATTGGATAAGGGCGGCTAAGCGGAAACAAAGGAATGCACCGGTGTACGACTCCAAATCGGATTCCAACTCCGAAGACGCCGGCACTACTTTCGAGTCCGACATCGAAAGGTAAACGGGATTAAAAAAACTCGGAAGTCCGAAAAAAGGTAAGTCAAGGTAAGAGAACTACGTGGGCTTTGATTCCTCTTAATCCCGAGAGGATACGTAGGCAACCAGGAAATCGGTTCAAGCCCTTTAATTTTTCCGAGTTTTTTTTTTCAATTGGTATAAATTTTAATTACTAGTTTTTATATACTAATTTTTTTTTATTTTTATGTAATATTAATTTTTTTTTTTTAACATAATACTTTCTCTTTAATTTATTTTTTATAAACCGTGCTAAACCGGCAAACCGCCGGTTTGCCGGTTTTGGGCTTCCCGGTTTCGGTTTAGGCCAAACCTAAACCGCCGGTTTGCAAACCTAAACCGCCGGTTTGCAAACCTAAACCGACGGTTTAGGTTTGCAGCCCATGCCTATGCGCTTGTTTCAAATAGGCACGTTTGTTTGTGCGCCAGCTTCAACGCGGGCCGATTGCGTTGAAACTTTATAAAATCAATGCAATCGGAGTGCGATGAAGTTGAGCATGTCAACACAGTCAGCCGGTTAGAACTGTGCGTTTGTCAATTTTTACGCTGTACAAATAATGTCCCCGCTATAAAATGATGAAATTACACTTTTGACCAAGAAAACAATAAAAAGATCACTTCAAACTGCAAATTATTTAGTAAAGGATTTAGTTGATCAAGTGTATTTTTGTCATCATAGATCGAATGAGTTTTGCAAGAGAGGGAGCCTCATTCTTCATTTCCATCTTGTATTTGAGTCGTTGGGAGGGTGTTTTATTTTTATTTTTTTTGTAGAGAATGGTAATCATAAAAACTTGCTTTTGTTACTAAATTGATAACATATTTGTAATTGAACGCATGCTCTTCTCTAACTTAAGGGCATAAACATATAAATACTAACCAATAATAATAACTTTATCTCTAACACTCCCTAAGCCGGAGGCGGTAAATAAGTCTCCAAGCTTTATGATAGAAAGTTAAAGAAAGAATGACCAAGTGGTTTGGCCATGATGTATGTCAACGGTGTGTCTCTGGAATAAATGTACTCTTGATGGTTCCTTTTGTATTTAATCGTGCACGGTGTGACAATCGATCTCAATGTGCATTCATAGAAGACAAGTTTGTTGAAAATATGTATAGTTGTTTGATTCTCATAATGAAGGCTCATAGGTCGAGTTGCCTAAGAAGGGAAGTAAGGAATGCCACCATAGAAGCTCGCAGGTAGTGGGTGTCATTGGCATGTATTCGGCCTCCATAGAGATCATGATATGGTTAATTATTTTCTTCTTGGTCTTACAGGAAATAGGAGAGTAACCAAGGAGAATAAAGTAGTTAGTAGTTGATCGTCGAGTCGTAGGTTACATAACATAATCTACATCATAATAAGCATTGATGAATATATATATATATATATCACTCGACCTAGACAAGAAAATGTTGTGAGTAAGGGATAACTTAATATAGAGAGTACCTTAAGAGCATATTCCCAGTGTCCTAAGCATGGAGAAGATATAAATTGAGAAAAAATATGCACCGAATAGGCAAGCTCAAGGCGAGTAATAGACAAGTAAATGAGTCTACCAACTAACCAATAGTATTTCTCAAGATCATAGAGCAAGTAATAAGAATCACTCTGACCGTGTGTGTGTGCTGATTTAGCCAAAAGCTTGTAGGTGTGCGAACAATTTCACTGCCTAAAAATAATCGAGGGACCCAAATCTTTCATATGAAAGCATATTTGTGAAGATATCCGTTGAACCTAGTGCATATGAAAAGGTGAGTGAATGTGGTTGCTTTGCTTTGCTCGGTGACAAACATCACAAGAGTTGTTGGCAATGGTAGACGAATGTCGTCCCAAGTGCATATGAAGGATGTGGTTGGAGATTTTTGTGGTGTGGCAAGAACGTGCAGTATGGGACGTGTCATCCAACGAGCCAATAGACCCCATTTCGAGCTTCACCTGCTCCAATCACCATCCTTGAAGTCCGGTCTTGTATTACACAAAGTTGATTAATTAGTTATTGTAAAAAATTCAATTTAAATCAATTTTAAAAAGATGTAGAGAGAGGAAACAACACTCTAATCCATGAACAAAAAGGACATTAGGGATCTACAAATCACAAGTGACACGGATAGAACTAGCCATTTGGAAGCTTAACTATGACACCATTTGGAAGCTTAATTCGGCATTCTTGGACTTTCTTGATGTAGAATAGATTACTACAAATTCCTATCATATGAAATGATTCTCCAAAATCATGAATTCAGGGAAGTGTAACAATACCTTAGACCGTATCGTGGGTTGATAGAGAGTGATAGACATTTAAATCCGTAAGAAGGGTAGACCAATGATCATCTAATAGTTTGAGGCTTATATCCATGTAATCTTGAGATATCAAAGGAGAAGAAGAACCATGAAAGGCATGTACAAGAGCCGCCGAAGGCCGCACGGACGATGGTGTGGGGGCAGAGGTGTGTGACGGTGGTGTAGGAGTGAAAGAACTAACCAATAACAAGTGACACGGATAGAACTAGCCATTTGGAAGCTTAACTATGACACCATTTGGAAGCTTAAGACGGCATTCTTGGACTTTCTTGATATATAATAGATTACTACAAATTCCTATCATCTGAAATGATTCTCCAAATTCATGAATTCAAGGAAGTGTAACAATACCTTAGACCGTATCGTGGGATGATAAAGAGTGATAGGCATTTAAATCCGTAAGAAGGGTAGACCAATGATCATCTGATAGTGTGGGGCCTATATCCCTGTAATCTTGAGATATCAAAGAAGAAGAAGAACCATGAAAGGCATGTACAAGGACCGCCGAAGACCGCACGGACGATGGTGTGGTGGCAAAGGTGTGTGGCGGTGGTGTAGGAGTGGAAGAACTAACCAATAACATTGAAGCAAGATTTTGTGTCATGATTGGATTTTGAACAATGGTTGCAAAAAAAAAATGCTTTTGTCATGTTTAAGGGGACTAGAAGTCCGTTGATTTGAGGCCGAGAATGACAGATCTAGGGTTTGATAAAAGCCACAAATGTTGGTGGGAGAAGTCTGTTGCTTTGGTGTATGTTTGCTGAGCTTGTGATGCCAGCTGAGAGTGTGATTGTTCTTTCCTTGGGTGATCACTGCAGTAGAGGTGAGCTTCTTGCTTCTCCTTCCTTTTTTTCTTTCTTGTTCTTCCTTCGTTAGCTTAGGATTAGATGATTTAGATATAGTTTGATGTTGGAATATGTATGTATATGTATGTGTATGATTTTGGTTGAGAGAAGACGTGATTTGATCACGTGAAGAGCCGAAGAGGAACCGCGAGTTCACGTTCTGCACAGACGCCGCCCCCGCGCCTAGAAGCCGCCGCCCCTGCGGAAGCCGTGCCGCAGCGCCCGAGCCGTTCCTGCGTTGCCTGAGCCTTTGTCACCGCGCCTGCGGCTGAGCCCTACCGCGCCTGCGGGTTACCTTGCTCCACCCCTGCGTCTCTTGTATCACGCAGGTGCGTCTTGTCCCGGTTCTACCTAGAGTTAGGTAGATCCTTTCCTTTCCTAGTATGAGCGGTAGTAGCATGCTAGGTATATGTTGAGGATAGATGGTTGATGAGTATGTTTCGTTATGCCTTGTTGCTAGGCACTGTTATCCTCCAGATTGGAGTGGACCGGGTTTGAGGGTTGATCGAGTTGAGACGAGTACGAGGTTGAGGTAAGTCCGTAGGACTTACTTAGTTGCCATCCTTATATTGGATGTGTGCATGAGTGGTGTGTGGTATATGTTTGATAACATGCGTTATGGTTTATTACCGATCTATGGTATATTGCTTGCCCACTTTAGGGCCGTGATAACTTGCCATTTCATCCCGCCGGGAGTCTGGGAGGTTCTCTGTAGGCAGGCCAAACCTGGTATACGGTTCGGGCAGTCACCATTCCCTTAGGGTACACGGGGAGGTGTTCCAGGCACCATTCCAGCTAACTATTGGACCCAGAGGCGAGGATTATATATTCCTGGTGTCACATATGTTTATATGGATATATATATACAAGTTGATTGCTGGACTTTATAAAGATAATGAACCGGGTAAATGTTTGATAACATGTTGACGTGTTTAGTATTCTTTGATGTGTGTATGTGATCCAGAGTGGATGATCCGCTGAGGGCTCCGTACACTGGGGCGTTATCGGGGATATGGGACCTTTTTGTTGTACAGTGTTGTTTTATTTGTACTCAGCGGTACTTTTGTATTACCTATTGATATATATATATATATATATATATATATATATATATATATATATATATATATATATATATATATCAGTTTCATGTTTTGTATGTAATTTATATGTGCCTTGTTGTAAGATTCAATGAATTTGTTGTCAGGCTAGGGTCAGGATCCATTGTGAGATCCTAGCCCAATAGCACCTCGAGTCCTATGATTTGGAGTGTTACAGGCGTAGGCGTCGGGAGACTCAAGGAGAGAGCGAGCAGGGCGTTCGGAGTCGGCGAGGAGGAGAGAGAATCGGAATCGGAGACATCGGAGGGGAGGATAGAAAGGAGAGTGGATGTGAGATCGAGCCTTGACTGTGGTTGTTGTTTTGGTGGTGGCTGTTGGTGTAGACGGAGATAGGGGATGAGGAGGAACTGTTGTTGTGGTTGGATCGAGTGCCGTTAAGAAAAAAGCCTGGATACCATGATAGATCTAGGGTTTGATAAACCCACAAATGTTGGTGGGAGAAGACCACATATTATTGATATCATTGACCCTTTATATAGAGAATTACAACCATATAAAAGGATAATAAAAGATTACATAAAATAAGGAATATCCTAAAATATCTAAATACTATATATTATTAATTGATAATATATTATTCTGTTCTAATAGAAAAAGGCGAATCATTAGGCTTAGAGTCACTATCACGAGCAATAGTTTTAAAAACATCCCCCTTGAATAGACAAATAGTATATCGTATTGAGTTTATGCAAAGGATCTTGGGCAATAATTAATATAATGAAAAGAGGCATAATATTCATCATCAAGTTCAATAAGGAATGGATGAACCTCCTCTTCAACTTTTGTTTTTGCCTTATTGCTACAAGAGCAGGTATAAGTAAAAATTAAATATGAATATTGTGAGACGATATTTCATACTAAATTTTCTTTAGTGGTCCAAAATAGACGCCTACTTGATCACCGTTATGCAAGCAATGAGAAAGATCAAAATGAAGTTGAAGAAGGTGGGGATCATTATCATCATCAAAATGTTGCTTGGATCTTCCCATAGAAGATGAATGATATTGTAATATCTGACAGACTATCGAAGGGTAGGATCTAGGGCAATTAAGATCCAACATTGGAGCATAGAATTAACACTAACCCAATAGGGATAGTCATCGGGTTTTATATCAAGTTCTTCAACTTTGCCAAGAACAAAATTTAGCTTCATTTTTTCTGTAATTGGGGAAAAATAGGGAATTTTTTGGAAAATAACTCAACTCTGACGTGCACTGCGACTGCGTGAGAGTATAGCGCATTCGCGCGCATTAGGTAATTTGACGCCGTAAAACTTAACAGTCCGTTTTTGTGTGATTTTTTCTCCGGTCATGTTTGGTTTGGTAGATGAAAAAATTAAGGAAATTAGAATTATAAGAATTAAAAGAAAAAAATAATGCTCTTAATCTCGTTTGATAAGGGAATAAAGGAGATCAAGTATATTAGATTATGGAGGTTGAGAGAATTACATTATTAAAATTATATAATTTTATTAAACTTCAATTATTATTAAGATTAAATCTCAATTTTGTCCCTCATCTTTTTTCATCTCTTTTTTCTACAAAAAGAAAAACTAATACCTTTTTTCGTAATTTTACTCGTAATTATAATTATTTTAACAATTATTAATTTCATTTATTTTCATACCATTTCCTTAAACAATTTCAACTCTTTAATTATTCTTATAAATTATTCTCTTCCTGTTCAGTTTCGTTTACTCGTAATCATAATTATTTTAACAATCATTAATAAACTTACGTTATTAAAGGGGCTCTTTTTGTGTTTCCTATAAGTTAGAGAGTGAAACCTCAATTAAGATCTTCTGTAACATTGTTATATGTATTTCTCTTTAGTGATTGGACGAAACTAATTAAACTGGAATTAAAATATTAGTATTTTACGAAAAAATTAATAAATAGTATGAAATCCACCAATCACGTAAAAGGAGATACAAAGCATACAAATATATAAGTGATATAGAATACGAGTGAAACCTTACGGTCAATAGTGACCACTCAAGTTGAAGAAAGGGCGTTGAAGAAATTGAAATGTACTAACGATTTTTGACAACTTGTGCTCAAACATACGTCATAGCTTACGTTTATATTTTCACATCTTCCTTTCAACTTGTACACTCAACTTGGACATAAAACACACCGTTTTGCTCCAAAATTTACGACTGCCTTGCTTCTCAATGATTTCAACTTGCACTCCAAGAAATTGAAATGTATGAATGTTGCTGAATCATTAATATATTTTATTATTTACATCTCCTAACATATTATTTTATTTCAATTTTATTTTTCTGACTATGAATATTCCATCTGCTTGCTTAATATTTACCTTTAGTTTTTTCCATAATAAATGATTTTAACTTTATTTTTATTTACTAATTTATATCTATATATTCTACTAAGTTATATACATTAACGTTGACGTGACGCGCTGTGAGAGTAATATTTTGAAACAAATCTCTCACAATTTACGCAATAATTTGGTTTTTAAATTCATTAATTATTTTTGTTTTTTTTCTTCCACCAATTTTAGAAGATTTTCCTAGAACGTTAAATATTTTAAGAATTTTGCTATCCTACATCGATTATTCAATAAGACTGATAGTTTGAAATCTTGTATAAATAGAGAAAGTGTGTGAATCTATATACTCTACTAAAACATAATACATTAATGCTGACGTGACGCGCTGTAGGAGTAATATTTTGAAATGAAGTTCTGCCAATTAACGCCAATAAATCTTTTTTTAAATCCATTAATTATTTTGTTTTTTATTTCTCTCACCGATTTTAGAAGATCTTCATGGAACGTTATATATTCAGTATGTTTGATAGTTTTCAAGTATAATTTTTTTTTATCAAAATCGGCTTAGTATTCATTTTGTGGGTAGTTGACTTACTGTTTTGTGGTTAGTTGACCTACTATTTTGTGGATAGTTGACATACTATATTGTGGGTCATTGACCTACTGTTTTGTGGGTCGTTGACCTATTGTTTGTCGGTCGTTTACCTATTGTTTTGTAGGTCATTTACCTACTGTTTTGTGTGTCGTTGACCTACTGTTTTGTGGACAGTTGACTTATAGTTTTGTGGACCTACATTTTTTTTTGCTCGTTGACCTACTATTTTAACATACATATTCAACAAAAAGGAAAAATAAAAATACACATATAACAAATTACGCTTGTACTGAAATCTATATATATTAAAATACCCGAACCTTCTATATATATTAAAATACACGATCAAGGCTCGGGTACTAAACTAGTTATATACTTATATTGTAAATTCATTAGTAATTTATTTGTATAATTTCAATCTTAATAATTATTTTAACTTCTTTGCTAGGAGGCTAGCTATAATAGTGTGTTATAATATATTAATTTTTCGAGCATACTCAAAAGTTCTTAAAATTGCTCCAACAAAGTTCTTATTAGACCTCCTCAAACCTCATTTTATAAAACACACAAAAAAAAATCTATAAATAACCAAAACAACAAAATCCAAGCCAAACACACCTACATGTATGTATTTCTCAAGGGTTATAGCTTACCAAAGTAAAATTATAAAAAATATAAAACCAAATTAATATTATTGTATAAAATGTGAGAAATAATAGTAATTCAATGTACTAAAAAAAAATACATATAGTAATTTACTTAATAATGATTACATCTATTTAGAGAGATATTATTGAGAAATTTTCATTTTAAAAAAAATATATCCAAAGGCAAATATAATGATACAATATATGCGTGGAAAGAGAAAACTATAAAGATAATACTTGAGATCAAAGTATCAGAGTTGACGCATAATGTTAATATGACTTCAATATCATGCTTAACGGAGTCGAGTCAACGAAAATTCAAAATTATTTTTAGTTATTTTCAGTTATAGTTCTTCCTCTACCAATCTACATGTCATTTAACATTAATAAAAATATTTTATTCGTAATTAAGTTAAGATTAATAAGAACATTTAGATATTGGTATATTATACTCAAGATTAATTTATTTATATTCCATTTATCTATCTTTTACAATATAGAGGATTGTCCTAGGAAAAGACAAACATATAATACATATATATATTCTATATTTTTTTTATACGAAAGTTCTTGTCTAAGGATATGCCCTAGTGAGTCATCTTCGAGTCCGCAAGGGGTAGTGATTGTTATATATTGTAAATGTAAGAGCCTTAGTCTTTCGGACCGAGATTGAACCTTAGCCGAGATTGGCTTTGACCGAGATTGACCTTTCCGCACCCGCGGGCATGACTGCCGCCCCTGCGGTTTCCGGCAGCTGCGGCCGGTTTTGTTGACTCCTTTGACCCGTGCTTTACTCTTTCGTTGCCTTCTTCTTTAAGTACTTCCCTTGGCCGATGAACAAGGGTTTCTCACTCCATTTCCAGCTTACCACGTTCTCCTTGCTTTCCCTTTGCTTCTTCTTGATCTTGTGTGATTCCTTTTTGGTTTTGGAAGAGTTTTGTTGTGGCTTTGATGATGATGATGCTAGTGATGTGTGTTGCTGTGCTTGGAAGCCAGTAAGGGTGTTGGTGATCTTTCCCTTAGCTAACCACAGCTGTGGTAAGCTTCTTGCTCTTTGTTCTTCTTCTCTTTTCTTTGATTCTTCCTTCCTTAGGTTAGGATTAGTTGTTTTGATCATAGGGTGATGTTGGTATGTGTATGTTGTTGCATGTGTGTGATTTTGGAATGGAATAGAAGTGATTTGATCACGTGAAGAGCCGAAGAGAAGTCGCGGGATCACGTTCTGCACTGTCGCCGCCCCCGCGCCCGGAAGACGCCGTCCCTGCATAAGTCGTGCCGCAGCGCCCGCGCCTTGCCTGCGTTGCCTGCGCCCCTTGTCACCGCGCCTTCGGCTGCTCCCTGCCGCGCCTGCGGGTTACCTGTTCCGCTCCTGCGTCCCTTGATCACGCAGGTGCGTCTTGTCCCGGGACTACCTATAGTGGGGTAGTTCCTTTCATTTCCTAGTATGAGGGACTTAGTACCATGCTAGGTATCGGATGATAATGAGTATGATATAGATTTGTCGGTTACGGCTTTGAGGTTTACGAGTTGGATATGATCCTTATGGATCCCTTGGGTCTAGGTGTGACCCCTTTGTATGATAGTAGTTTGATATATATATATATATATATATATATATATATATATATATGTATGCCTTGTATAGGCCGTGTTGTCCTCCAGTTTGGAGTGGACCTGAGTGAGAGCTTATCGTAGTGATACGACTTCTGAGATTGAGGTAAGTCCATAGGACTTACTTAGTTACTATCCTTATATTGGATGTATGCTTGAGTGGTGTTTGTTATATGCTTTATAGCATGCGATATGGTTCATTACCGACCTATGTTATATTGACCGCCCATTGTAGTGGCTGTGACAACTTACCTTTCATCCCGTAGTGGAGTCTGGGAAGTTCTCTGTAAGCTAGTTAGTTCTGGTATACGGGAAGGGCACCTACCACTCCATATGGTATACGGGAAAGTGCGCTGATACCACTCCAGCTAGCTATTGCACGCAGAGGCGATGGTTATATACATTCCTCGTGTCACGTATATTCATATATACCGATTTATATACTCTTGAGTGTTTGGACTTATTAAAGATAATAAACCGGGTAAATGTGTGATATCATGATGAGGTGTTAATATTATTGATATGTGATTGTGCTCTAGCATCTTCTTACATATGTGTATGGTTAGCTAACGGTTTTATACCGTGTTGTAGATCTTTTGCAGGTTAGGAGAGCTGTAGAGTGATCCAGAGGGGTGATCTGCTGAGGGTTCCGAACACTGGGCGTTATCGTGGGATTTTGGGTTATTATTATTTGTACGGAAATCTGTTTGACTTTGTACTCAGCAGTACTCTGTATCATCCTTTTGATATGTGTGTGTATATATATATATATATCAGTTTTATGTTTTGTTTTAATCTATTGGTGCCTTGTTGTAAGATTCAGTGAACTTGTTGTCAGGCTAGGGTCAGGATCCATTGTGAGATCCTAGCCCATTAGCACTCCGAGTCCTACGGATTTGGAGTGTTACAGAGTTGGTATCAGAGCCCAGGTTGACAACAATGGCACTAGTAATCTGCGATAAAGGTCGAATAGATAAATAAACAGAACCCGAAAGGGGTCTGACTTTTCAAAAGGTTTTGGTTTTGAAATGAGTACAAATATTTTGGGATATCGTGTACGTGAGTCATCGCCCCTCTGAAGATCTCGATAGTATAGTTATATATAGATATTCTCTTGTGACTGATTTGATATATATCTATACATCTAGCATATATATCGCCTTCTAAGTTTGGTTTACGTCTTCTGCAGATGGTTCAGACTAGAGCCTTACCTGCAGCTAGACGAGGTAGAGGTAGACCCTCTCTAGGTAGAGGACGGGGTAGGACTCCTACTGACGGTTCACATGCAGCGGGAGAGATACATGAGGAGGTTGTTGAGAGCGTCGTTCCTGAGACTGGGAACGGGGCAGCTGAGAGACAAGGGGCACAAAGAGCCCAGTCTGGTGAGTCTGATCGTGTATCCATGGGGGATCAGAGTTCCGAGCTTATATTAGACGAGTAGAGGAGGCTGCCAGAGCCGGTAGACGTGCCCCAGATTTACAGGCACAAGAGGGACCATCTGAGAGGTCCCACACCGTTACACAGGTACCAGCTATACCGGTACCTTCTGTTGAGATTGCCAGAGCACCAGAGGAGCATAGAAGGCCTAGACCAGACACTTGGTTGAAGGCTTTTCATCAGATGGGTGTACCCCCTTTTCACTAGGAAGGTGGGGTTAGAGGTTGAGCCTTGGATAGGGTATGTAGACTCAGCTCTGGAGTCTATTCGATGTCCAGCTGACAGACATATTGAGTTGGTCCAGACTTTATTCCGGAACTTGGCACAGCATTGGTGGAGATCAATACGGGGTCAGGTTATTAGTTATGAGCATATGAGGACCTTGATCAGAGAGTGTTTCTGCCCTGCCTCACTGAGGAGGGAGAAACTGCGAGATTTTGTTGAGGTTGGGTTTGAGGATGTACCAGTCTCTAAGGCCATCAAGAGGTTTCAGGAGGAGCTGGCATTACTGGGACCAGCTCCACCTTCTGCAGATCATCACGTTTATCTCTTTTCCCGACGACTAAGGGATACTACCCGGGCCTATATGGCGGGATTTCATTGTGAGTCCTTGATGGACTACCAGGATAGAGCCGTTGATTATGAGCGAGAGCGGGCGAGTCAGAGGAGAGATTCTCAGACCGGAGGGTCTGAGAAGAGGCAACGTACAGGGCAGACCAGTGGTACTGGTGGTGCTGCTAGTGGTTGGCGTGGTCTGAGACGCCAGAGTCAGCCCTCATCTGCACCGGTTACAGAGAAGGGACGTCAGTGTTTTAACTGTGGTGATCCAGGGCATATGAGGCCCGAGTGCACGAGGCCATTAGTGACTTGCTACACCTATGGTAGGCAAGGTCACATAGTTGTTTACTGCCGTCAGGGCGGAGCTTCATCTCAGCAGGGTTCTTCCCCTGCCAGTGCAGCGGGAGGTGGGCAGAGGCCACATCAGCAGCAGCAGCAGCAGATTCAAGGACAACAGAGGGTCCCAGACTGCCCTACGACTCAAGGATCTGCTCTTGGGCCGAGTAGAGGCAGAGGTCGTGGTGGGAGCACCACTGATACCAGAGGCCCACATGGTCGTGTTTTTGAGTTGAGGAGTGCAGAGGAGTCAGCTGCACCTACTGCTACAGGTACCATTCTGATTTATGGTTTACCTTATAGAGTTTTATTTGATACTGGTGCTACGCACTCTTTTATTTTTGATGCCTGTGTAGAGCGTCTTGGTTTGAATACAGTTGAGGGGATGCCCTTTATTATAGGGTTACCCGATGGTGGTAGGGTCAGAGGTACCCGTGAGATTCACGGTTGTCCCATTTCTGTAGGGACCCGTGTGTTACTAGTTGACTTCTTTGTCATGCCATTAGAGCATGAAGAAGTCATTCTAGGTATGGACTGGATGGATAGACACTCTGCAGTGTTAGATGTAGGTAGGAGGATTGTTACCATCTCTACCGAGTTAGGCCAGATAGAGGTTTTTCGGGGTTGAGACCTTGGAAAGACAGGCACAATTATCAGTGCGATACGGGCAGCTAGACTGATTGCACATGGTTGTGAGGCCTTCTGGTGTTATGCCATGAAGGAGGGGGAGAGTCCAGTATTAGAGGATATCCCAATGGTTTGTGATTTTACTGATGTTTTTGTTGAGCCGTCCAGTTTGCCGCCTCAGAGGAGTGTGGACTTCAGTATTGAGTTAGAGCCTGGTACTAGACCGATCTCGAAGGCCCCATACCGGATGGCGCTTGTCGAGATGCTGGAGCTGAAGAAGCAACTTGAGGAGCTGGCTGAGAAGGGCTTCATTCGCCCTAGCGTGTCCCCATGGGGAGCACTTGTCCTCTTCGTACGGAAGAAGGACGGATCACTGAGGTTATGCATAGATTACAGAGAGCTGAACAAGGTGACCATCAAGAACAAGTATCCATTGCCGCGTAGTGATGATTTGTTAGATCAGCTACAGGGAGCGACTGTGTTCTCCAGGATTGATCTGCGTTCAGGATATCACCAGCTGAGGGTGAGAGAGCAGGATGTGCACAAGACAGCATTCCGGACCATATATGGCCACTATGAGTTTGTAGTGATGCCATTTGGGCTTACGAATGCCCCAGCCGTCTTTATAGAGTTGATGAACAGTATCTTCATCGACTTCCTGGATCAGTTTGTGGTGGTTTTCATTGATGATATTCTAGTATACTCTCGCAGTGGAGAGGATCATGCAGGACATCTGAGGACTGTATTACAGGTTTTGCGGGATAGAGAACTTTATGCTAAGTTCTCTAAGTGTGTGTTCTGGATGCCAAAGGTAGCATTCCTGGGTCATGTAGTATCAGCTAAGGGGATCAAGGTTGACCCGACGAAGATTGAGGCGGTAGCAGCATGGACTACACCGACGAACGTCAAGGAAGTACGTAGCGTCCTTGGCCTAGCCGGTTATTACAAACGCTTTGTGGAGGGATTCTCTGTGATTGCCCGTCCACTGACGAGTTTGTTGAGGAAGACTACAAGATTTGTGTGGTCTGATCAGTGCATGCAGAGTTTTGAGGAGTTGAAGAGGCGTTTGACTTCTGCTCCTATTTTGGCACAACTAGAGGGTACTGAGGATTTTGTGGTTTACAGTGATGCATCCAAGATAGGCTTGGGATGTGTTTTGATGCAGAGAGGCAGGGTGATTGCATATGCATCTCGACAGCTGAAGACGTATGAGGAGAACTACCCGACTCATGATCTGGAGTTGGCAGCGGTAGTTCATGCATTGAAGATCTGGAGAGATTACCTGTATGGTGCTACATGTTAGATCTTCACAGACCATAAGAGTCTGAAGTATATTTTCACGCAGTGGGAATTGAATAACCGCCAGCGTAGATGGCTCGAGCTGATCAAGGATTTTGATCTGGAGATTCAATACCATCCGGGGAGGCGAACGTTGTCGCTGACGCCCTGAGCAGGAAGACGCCTCGAGAGCAGGCGATTGCGAGATTGGCAGTACAGTCTCAGCTACAAAGAGACCTGCTCTGGTTAGAGTTGGACATCCAGTTTCCTGATGAGGATGCCCAACTGAGTACTTTAGAGGTTCTACCTGATCTGTTGAGCGAGATTCAACAGAAACAAGAGACCTGCCCACCTTGAGGAGGATTAGAGAGAGGATGTCACGGGATGAGGCACCCCAGTTTCTGCTGGGAAGAGATGGAGTTTTGAGACGCCGCGGTCGCGTCTGTGTACCTGCTGATGCAGACTTACGTCAGAGGATTTTACAAGAGGCTCACTGTACACCTTACTCTGTACATCCAGGTACGAGTAAGATGTATCAAGATTTGAGACGTCTATATTGGTGGGGAGGGATGAAGCCCGATGTGGCCAGATTTGTGGCACAGTGTGCGACCTGCCAGCAGGTCAAGATCGAGCATTTCAGACCTGGAGGTGAGCTCCATCCACTTCCTGTTCCACAGAGGAAGTGAGAGGACGTTACCATGGATTTTGTGACTGGACTGAGGCTGAGCCGGAGTTTTGATGTCATCTGGGTCATAGTGGACAGATTGACGAAGACGGCACATTTCATTCCTATTAGGGAGACGTGGCCGGTGAGCAGCTTAGCTGAGGAGTACACTAGGCAGATAGTGAGACTCCATGGTGTATCGAGGACGATCGTCTCAGACAGAGATGGGCGATTTACCTCGAGATTCTGGCAGCAGATTCAGACTGCCCTGGGGACGAGTTTGCACTTCACGACTGCGTTCCATCCTCAGACAGATGGTCAGTCAGAGAGGACCATTCAGACCTTGGAGGATATGCTGCGAGCTTGTGTGTTGGATTTGGGACAAGTGTGGACGGATCATCTCCCACTTGTTGAGTTCTCATACAACAACAACTGGCATGCATCTATTGGGATGGCCCCATATGAGGCATTGTATGAACAGAGATGCCGTACCCCGTTATGCTAGGATGAGCAGAGCAGTGTTAGTCGTTTAGCACCTGATCATATTCAGGATGATATGGGTTGAGTAGCATTGATTAGAGAGCGTATGCTGACTGCGCAGAGCCGTCAAAAGTCTTGTGCTGATAGGAGGCGTAGACCTATAGAGTTCAGAGTTGGAGCCCATGTGTGGCTGAGGGTGTCTCCGACACGAAGTGTTAGGCGTTTTAGCATTAAGGGGAAGTTGAGTCCCCGATATGTCGGACCGTTCGAGATTCTGGATCGGGTTGGGAGTGTAGCATACAGATTGGCTTTGCCTCCGAGATTAGAGGGTGTTCACCCTATATTTCATGTGTCTCAGCTGAGGGAGTACATACCAGATCCGAGACACATTGTGAGTTATGATGATTTAGTGGTTGAGCCGGACCACACCTTTGTTGAGCACCCTATTGCAGTCCTAGAACGAGGTATGAGACGCCTGCGTTCGAAGGACATTCCTATGTTGAGGATACAGTGGTCGAGACGAGGACCTGATGAGGCCACATGGGAGACTGATGATAGTATCGAGAGGAACTATCCAGAGTTCTATGTTGAGTTAGATGCACCAGTAAGATCACCGAGTAGGTCTTAGTACTACCTTGGTAAGTGTTATGTGCTTATATGCTTATATGTTATGATGTGTTTATTTTCATACTAGCTTTGATGTGATTATGATCTTATTAGATCTTGCTGTGCTAGTATGATTCTTGTTTATAGCTGGAGATGGTTCTTTCCTCCATGCTATTGTGATATGATAGGTTTAGCTGGAGATGGTTCTTTCCTCCATGCTATTTTGATGGACATAGTAGTGCTGGAGATGTTCTTCCTCCATGCCTTTCTGTTATGGATATGATACGGCTAGAGATGTGATTCCTCTATGCCTTGTGATGTGTTATGGTTTAGCTAGAGATGGTTTTCCTCTATGCCCTGGATAGTATAGTTTGATGTTGGAGTTGATGAGTTCCTCCATGCTTATGTTTGAGGTTATAGAGAGTTTTACCTCAGCTTTTGAGTCCGAGTGGTTTCAGGACTTTGCAAGTTTCGGGACGAAACTTGTTTTTAGGGGGTGAGATGTAAGAGCCTTAATCTTTCGGACCGAGATTGGACCTTAGCCGAGTTGGCTTTGGTCGAGATTGGCCTTTCCGCACCCGCGGGCATGACTGCCACCCCTGCGGGTTTCCGCCCCTGCGGTTTCCAGCGGCTGCAGCCGGTTTTATTGACTCCTTTGACCCGTGCTTTACTCTTTCGTTGCCTTCTTCATTAAGTACTTCCCTTGGCCGATGAACAAGGGTTTCTCACTCCATTTCCAGCTTACCACGTTCTCCTTGCTTTCCCTTTGCTTCTTCTTGATCTTGTGTTATTCCTTCTTGGTTTTGGAAGAGTTTTGTTGTGGCTTTGATGATGATGATGCTAGTGATGTGTGTTGTTGTGCTTGGAAGACAGTAAGGGTGTTTGTGATCTTTCCCTTAACTAACCACAGCTGTGGTAAGCTTCTTGTTCTTTGTTCTCCATTTCTTTTCTTTGATTCTTCCTTCCTTAGGTTAGGATTAGTTGTTTTGATCATAGGGTGATGTTGGTATGTGTATGTTGTTGCATGTGTGTGATTTTGGAATGGAATAGAAGTGATTTGATCACGTGAAGAGCCGAAGAGAAGCCGCGGGATCACGTTATGCACTGTCGCCGCCCCCGCGCCCGGAAGACGCCGCCCCCGCGGAAGCCGTGCCGCAACGCCCGCGCCTTGCCTGCGTTGCATGCGCCCCTTGTCACCGCGCCTGTGGCTGCTCCTTGCCGCGTCTGCGGGTTACTTGTTCCGCTCCTGCGTCCCTTGATCACGCAGGTGCGTCTTGTCCCGGGACTACCTATAGTGGGGTAGTTCCTTTCCTTTCCTAGTATGAGGGACTTAGTACCATGCTAGGTATCGGATGATGATGAGTATGATATAGATTTTCCGGTTACGGCTTTGAGGTTTACGAGTTAGATATGATCCTTATGGATCCCTTGGGTCTTGGTGTTACCCCTTTGTGTGATAGGAGTTTGATATATATATATATATATATATATATATATATATATATATATATATATATATATATATATATATATATATATATATATATATATATGTATGCCTTGTATAGGCTGTGTTGTCCTCCAGTTTGGAGTGGACTTGAGTGAGAGCTGATCGTAGTGATACGACTTTTGAGATTGAGGTAAGTCCATAGGACTTACTTAGCTACTATCCTTATATTGGATGTATGCTTGAGTGGTGTTTGTTATATGCTTTATAGCATGCGATATGGTTCATTACCGACCTATGTTATATTGACCGCCCATTGTAGTGGTTGTGACAACTTACCTTTCATCCCGTAGTGGAGTCTGGGAAGTTCTCTGTAAGCTAGTTAGTTCTGGTATACGGAAAGGGCACCTACCACTCCATATGGTATACGGGAAAGTGCGCTGATACCACTCCAGCTAGCTATTGCACGCAGAGGCGATGGTTATATACATTCCTCGTGTCACGTATATTCATATATACCGATTTATATACTCTTGAGTGTTTGGACTTATTAAAGATAATAAACCGGGTAAATGTGTGATATCATGATGAGGTGTTAATATTATTGATATGTGATTGTGCTCTAGCATCTTCTTACATATGTGTATGGTTAGCTAACGATTTTATACCGTGTTGTAGATCTTTTGCAGGTTAGGAGAGCTGTAGAGTGATCCAGAGGGGTGATCTGCTGAGGGTTCCGAACACTGGGCGTTATCGTGGGATTTTGGGTTATTATTATTTGTACGGAAATTTGTTTGACTTTGTACTCATCAGTACTCTGTATCATCCTTTTGATATGTGTATATATATATATATATATCAGTTTTATGTTTTGTTTTAATCTATTGGTGCCTTGTTGTAAGATTCAATGAACTTGTTGTCAGGCTAGGGTCAGGATCCATTGTGAGATCCTAGCCCATTAGCACTCCGAGTCCTACGGATTTGAAGTGTTACAGTAAATAATTGATATCTTAAGAACATTCCACGCAGATCGATTAGGCGCAGCAATGTCGTTATACCCCTTAGCAACACTCCTCCAAATTGTCGAGCACCCATCATAATATGGATATTATACGGCCAAACAACATCCGATACCTAAACCACCTCTGTCTTTTGTTTGACACACCCGCTTATCTTCCTTGCCTCAAGTACTACTCCAAATGAATTTTTGAGAAAGTGTATCAAGCCTACCACACACAATTTCAAGAAGCACTAATGCATGCATTGTATCGAGCGGTATCGAGCATAACACTACCTTATCAAATGTTATTCTCGCAACAATATTCAAATTATGCACTTTTTATCCAACAAAAACACAAAACTATTTTCCAATTAACCTCGAACATAATTCGATACATAAAATTTGATTTCGTCAAACTAACACTTTGTCCCGCAAAAACACAAAAATAACTTATTGAGGATGCTATTCACCACATGAAGATACTCATCAATGCCTTAAAAATAATAAGATCTCACATCCACAAAGAATAAGTGGGATGAACGTGGTCCTCTACCAGATAGTCTCATCGGATTTCATGTACTATTAAACACTACTTTGTTGATTAAATGACCTAGTATTTCCAAGCTTAAAACATATAACAATGGCGAGATAAGGACATCTTGTTAAGAACCTCTAGTCGTAGGTAAAAATTCCGCCATTCCCCATTTCTCAAGACACTCATAGTTATTTTTTACACATATTGGTTGATCCGATCGTTCCAAAGTTGTGACAATTTTAAATCTCATTAGGTATCGTCAAAGAATTCCCATTGTAGGTGGTCGTATGTTTTCTTAAGATTTGGTTTGAACACTATCCAACCACGTACTACGTTTCTGCTTATTTTTCATAGAATGTATTGCTTCTTAGAATAGAACAATATTGTTCGAGACCATATTTCCGGGGATGAAAGAACTTTGCAAACGGATGACAACATGACTCATTATCAGTTTTAGATTCATAATAGTTTTGTAGAGCCTATTATAAAGAATAATTGGTCGAAACTGAATAATAAATTCGTGTTTGACCGTTTTTCCAATTAACACCACTAGTGTATTATTAATATATAGTGGTTATAAGAATTTCATTTTGAAGGAAATGTTTTTGTGTCGTCGACCGAGACACAAAATACCATCATCAATATGGAGTTCCTGTAACACCCCAAATCCGTAGGACTCGAGGCGCTACTGGGCTAGGATCTCACAATGGATCCTGACCCTAGCCTGACAACAATTTCACTGATCTTACAACAAGACACAAATAGATTAAAACAAAACATGAAACTGATATGTATAAATATCAAAAGGTTATACAGAGTACTGCTGAGTACAATCAAAACATAGCAAATATATACAAGATCAAAAGATCCCAATCCCACGAGGACGACCTAGTGTACGGAGCCCTCAACAGATCACCCTCTCTGGATCACTCTGCAGTTCTCCTAACCTGCGAGGGATCTACAACACGGTATAAAACCGTTAGCTAACCATACACATATATAGAATGAACATAAGCACAATCACATATCAGAAATAATAAACACTTCAGCATGATATCACACATTTACCCGGTTCATTATCTTTATATAAATAATCCATCACTCATACGGTATATATATAAGTCGGTATATAAACATAAGTGACACGAGGAATATAACCCTCGCCTCTGTGGGCTATAGCCAGCTGGAGTGGATCCGGCACACTTCACGTATACCCAATGGGAGTGTTCCATGTCCATCCCGTATACCAAGTCTATTGCTTGCCCATTGTAGGGTTGTCACAACCCTACAATGGGCAATCAATAGACCATAGGTCGGTAATAATAGTATCACATGCTAGCAAGCATAAACATGCACCACTCATGCAACATCCAATATAGAGATGACAGCTAAGTAAGTCCTATGGACTTACCTCAATCTCGGAAGTAATCTCAACTATGATCAACTCTCAACCTGGTCCACTCCAATCTGGAGGACAACACGGCCTATACAAGGCATACATATATACATATCAATCTACTATCACACAAAGGGGTCACACCTAGACCCAAGGGATCCATAAAGATCATATCCAACTCGTAAACCTCGATAAAACTAAACCTCAAAGCCATATCTGGCATATTCCGATATCATAATCTTTATCATTCTATTCTCATAAACATGCCTAACATGGTACTAATTCTCTCGTACTAGGAAAGGAAAGGATATATACTACTCTAGGTAGATCCGGGACAAGACGCACCTGCGTGACAAAGAGATGCAGGGGCGGAGCAAGCAATCCGCGGGCGCGGCAAGACTCAGCCGCCGGCGCGGTGACAGCGGCTGCAGGCAATGCAGGCACGACACAGGTGTTGGCGCAGGCGCTGGGACAATGGCCGCGGGGCGGCGGCTTCCGGGCGCGGGTGCGGTGACAAGGTACCCGCAGGGGCGCTATGTTGGACCGCGGGGGCGGTGACAGTGCAGAAGATGATCCCGCGGTTCTTCTTTCACTCTTCACGTGATCAATTCACGTCTTCTCTCATCCAAAATCATACACATGCGTATACATACATATACTAACATCAACAAGCCTCATTATACATCTAATCCTAAGCTAAGGGAGATGGAATCAAAGAAAAAGAGAAGGAGAAGAAGAGAAGGAGCTTACATATTGCTGGTCTAGGCAAGAAAATGATCCAACTACACTTCAACTAGCTTCCAAGCTCAACCACAACGTTAAACAACATCATCATCCACAATCACACACAAACTCTTTCAACTCTAAGGAAGAACAAGATCAAGATCAAGATGGAGAGAAGAAGGAGAAGCAAGGAGGACGTATGGTGGCTGAGAAAAGAGTGAAGAAGAAACCCTTGCTCAGCAAGGAAAGAAAGAAATAAGAAAACGAGAGTAAAGCACGGTCAAGTGATCAACAAAACCGGTTGCAGCCGCAAGAAACCGCAGGGGCGGTTCCCTGGGCCGCCGGAGCGGAAACCCGCAAGGGTGGCACACATGCCCGCGGGGGCGGCTAGGCCAATCTCGGTCATAGCCAAACTTGGCTAAAGTCAAATCTCGGTCCGAAAGACTAAGGCTCTTACAGTTCCAGCCCACTCTACTTTAGTGTTGCCTAACAATCGTTGACATATAAAAAAAGCAATATATGGATCCGACAATTTAGCCAAGTTTGCCTAGATTTCTAGAACCAAAGTGTTTCTTCTTGTTCAATGACTTCATATAACTTAGATTTTGGATCAAACTAAATAGAGGTTGACATACCTCTTTTGTCGTACTCGAGCGATGTCTCTTTATGATGCTTGAATTTTGCAATATAAATCGCTCTTGGAATATTCTTTATTTGGATTACTTGATTCCCCGTATCTAAACTTCTCTCTCCCTTAAGTTTTTGCCCCGGTACACACTCAATTGTGCAAACTTGTTCCTATACACCCTTCCTTTCCTGCGCGCTTATGCGTGGTTTTATTCTTATTCGGGCGATGTTGCATAAGGACCTTCATCCAAGGGTCATGCCCATCAATACTACACAATACACACCCGATTATTTCACCTGAACCACCGGAACACCCGGTGGGTGACGGGTGAAGTGTTAGACGGGTGGTGAGCGGTTGGTGGGAGTGAAACTTTCACTCATAACTCGACCCATTTCCATTCCTAGTGTACCATGTGTCCACCATGTGCCCCTTTGCAATGATGGTTCATCAATACACTATGCGTCACCGCTAAAGTTATCGGCACTCAAACATTGGTAGGCAAAATTTATGTCATCAAAGCTTTTTTTTGTCACCTACCACAAATAAAGTGAGATTAAACTTCATCTTAAATTTGAATAAATCTTAATATATAAACTACTAGTCTAGATTTGATTTATTTTCTTCGTATTTTATAAAAGTTTACCAAGTATATTCATCATGTAGGAATTTTCAACTCATTTGCGGTTGCGGGTGTGAATGGAATCTTGTACGGATACCCAATTTATCCAAACATCCAACCCAGAAAAATAATTAAAAAAAGGGTCGACGTAAACCCCTCTTTTCTCGTTGCATGGTGTAGGCTATGTTGTAATTGTGGCCGGTGCCCGGTGGTCACTGCTTAGTCTCATGACTTTAAGTTACCCAACCGTCAACCTTTCACATGTATCATCAGTTTCACAGCAAAAAGAAAGCTTTGGAAATGAATGGCAATGGCCAGTGGGTGAGATTTGATCAAACAGTAGGAAAGTAGTGAGAAGGTACTAGTATCGTAGCTGTAGAAAACGTTTCAGTCACACATTTCGCTTTCAATCACGAGATATAATCCCCAGTTCCAATCTCCTTCCTTTCACTAAAACCCCCATTCTTCTTCTTACTTCTACAAAACCCTAGAAAACCATCTTACAAAGATGCCGAATTCACCGCCTGAACGCCGTCGTGTCTGCGATTTCTGCTCTGAAACCACCGCAATCGTCTTCTGCAGAGCGGATTCGGCCAAGCTCTGTCTTGGCTGTGATAAGGAAGTCCATGCTACCGCTCAACTCTTTACTAAGCACACTCGACGATTACTTTGCGACGCTTGCGATTCCTCTCCTGCTGTTATCGTTTGCTCCACTCATGGCTCTGTTCTTTGTCAGAACTGTGATTACGAGCTCCATGACGGTAGACTACATGGATCTTCTTCTTCGGCTTCTGCTTCCGCTTCCCATGATCGGAGGCCTCTTGAAGGCTTCTCTGGACAGCCCACCGCTTCTGAGATTGCTACCTTTCTCGGTCTTCAAGGCCTGGATTGCAGTAAGCCGGTTGGATTTGAAGCTGAGGGCTTGCTTGGGGAGGAGAGAGAAACTAGGGTTTTGGACGATGAGTCTGATTTTTGGTTTTGGGACACAGTTACTCCTCAGTGTGTTGTTAGTGTGGATGAGTTGATCGTTTCCGGTGCTGGCGAGAATCATGGTTTCCAGGCTATGGTGGATCTGGATACTCTTCCCAAGGTATATAGTAAATTAGCTTCCCTTTTTCATATTTAAAAATGCTGATATTGTTCTTGGCTAAATTTGTGATTTGGAGTTCTGTCTCTCGCTTTTAGGTTATAATTAAGTTTGTTGGGTTTGTTCACTTGTTATGAATTGAACAGGATCGGAATTCAACTTGTGGGCAACATAAGCTAGAGATGATTCGCCAGCTCTGCTTATTGTCCAAGTCAGAAACTGATTTACATCCTGAAATTCTTCCTGATTTCGAACGCCAAACTGCAGGATATGAACCTGTGTTTGATGCCTTGGATGTTTATGAAGGTTACCAGCATGATTTCGTGCCATTGGAAGTTCCTGGAGAGGTACGGGCTTCTTTGCTTGTATATTGACTGAAACATCATTGCATGTGGACAGTGCTTTTCTTAAAGTTCTTTAGGGCCAAAGGTATCTAGTTTCGTGTTTTGCATTGCGGTAAAGTAGCATATTTCCAATTCACATATAAAGCAGAATAGATAAGCCAAGGAATTACGCAAACGCATTTGGAATCATGGACGTCAAGACGTAAAGAACTTAACCACAGCATAGGATTCCATTTGTTTTCGTACATTTGTACCATATCCCTGATGAAATTATCATTACTGCATAGCAAAAGTAATAAATATGGAGATGTTAAATTGCTACCTTAGAAGCTATCATATGCCTACCAATAAGTGTTGCAAAAAACACACCTAGGCTCCAAGAACCCTTTCACCTTTACACAAGACTGCTTGCCTTTTAGAACACGGCTACCAATTTTTGGCTTATTTTTATCTTGTTTACTTTGAATATGAAGGGTAGAAAGTTTCATACTTCAGGAAATTCACATAGTGAATTGTAGATTTTAACGGCATTGCTTAAGAATAATGTTGAAGGAAAAAAGAAATACAAAGCCCTTAATTGATGCATGATGCCAGCTAACATTTATTCTTACAATGTTGTATTGAGTATTATTGAGATCAAGCTTAGTTATATTTTTGCCTTTGTGCTTCCTTTTCACGACATTTCTCCGTGTCTTTTAATATGGAGGGTAATGTTCTTGGTTCATACACAGGTTATAGTTTTTATTTTATTCTGTTTCCACTTGCACATGCACTTGTTTGTTTGTTTTTTTATCTACACTCGAGATGAAACAACCACGGTTGTCCTTCCCCCAGGAAAGTTTGTATCTGCAGGGTAGCAAGGATGATGAGGCTTTAAACGAAGCCTTTCTTTCAGATATCTTATTTGGGAATAGCACTGAGGAAAATCCCTTAAACTCTGATAAGAATTCAGAAGTAGAGAATGATGCATCTCTTGCAAAGAATGGAAGTCAAGGACCATCTGGTGACGTGGCTGAATGTGGGTCCGTTCCTTCCAAAACCTCAACACCTGAGATTATTAGTGCTGACAGGGGCTCTGCATTGTCACGCTACAAGGAAAAGAAGAGGAGTAGAAGATATGAGAAGCACATAAGATATGAATCACGTAAGACATTAGCTGAAAGCCGGATAAGAATCAAAGGTCGTTTTGCTAAAGTCAACAATTCTAGCCCCCAGATTCAGTCGTGAACTTATCTATTGGTCTCTGCTGGTAATTTTTCTGCCATATATTTGTATTTTGCTCTCCATGGAATTTGATTAAATTGTTTTTGCTTAGCAGGGTTGCATCAACTCTAGTACCCACTACCTACCTCAAAGGGCTTTGATTTTAACACACTCCTTACACCCGATTTGAAATTCCATTGCTAATTTGCTCTACTAGTTATGTGACTAAACACAATTTACTTACCGTGTTTTAAGTAGACTTTTGGGTTTATAGTTTGTCATGCTGGTGTGTTGATGAAGTCAAGGAGAACTCAAAATAAGTTGGTTTATTACAGATCTTTGTCTTATAATGGGATCTTGAAGAAACATCAGTTCATTTTATATGGAGCTTTGATCATTTTTGAGTTTTCTGATATATATACTATTTGGTTGTGGTGATGTTGTAGTTTCTTCACATTTAAGACATGTAGATACATTCTATCTCAAAATGTTGCAGGTTCTGTTGGATATTGAAGTGATTTAAAAGACAAACAGAAGAGCATGAGGCAGGTAAGCATTATATCTGTCATCGTATCTATAAGATAAACCGGATCAGGTACAATCAGGATGTGCTGAAACTATTAGCGGCTTAGTTATAGTTGTGTACATGTCTGTAGATGCATGTATTATTTTCCTCTCTAAGTTCAATGCCTGTAGATTTATGTAAATCCAAGTATGCAAGGGGTGTTAGCTTTTAATTTTTGGGTCATTTTTGGTAGTGAACTTAATCGCGTGCTGATCATGTTTGATGTAATGCTAAATAACCAGCCGGTAACCTATATCAATGGCAAGAGTCTTGTTTGCTGGAGTTGAATGTTAATCTCTGTGCTGTTTGTTGAATTCATTGCTGGGTTGGTTGTTTCATTTTGCTTCTCTGTTTATGTGGCTTATCTGGTGACCTATCAAGAAAGGCCTTATGTGTCAATTGTCATTCATTCAAAACATGGACCTAAGCACCAATTGTAAATATCTCACAGTATTAAATAATTAAACAAAATGTTCACAGCAAAAGTTATGAACTGTCTTTCTCATCCCAAAAGTGCCACTCTGTGCAAGAATTGTGCCTGAGAATCTCCCACGTTATTTTTGACGAGTATATTGATTCTGAAGTTCGATACTTCCAAACTAACTCCTAAAGATCTTTAATGCTAGAGTGGTTAACTAGCTGACCGACTCGTCATACTAATGTTCTAAGTTCTGCAGTTTTGGATGTATTTTTGGAAATTGTATGTCTCTTTGAGTAATTTGTGGGTTGTTTTTGGGCTATAAAACACAGGTCGTAGACATATACTTTTTAATATAATTGGGTCTTAACGGATTCGGTTATGTTATTTCACCGTCGCATGAATTTACCTTTACTTAACAAAAATGTTCTTAAACTTTGCCACAACTTAGAGAAATGATAATTTACTCCTAATAAAAAGCAACATAAAACTAAATTGATTAAATTACTCGAATAGAATAAATTATGACTTATTTATATTTCATGTCATAAGTTTTTCATGGTCTGACTTTAGTTGGGTGGTATTATATTCATCCCGTAAAGCTAAGCTAAAAATTATTGTTGTACGAGGTCATAAGACTTTCAACTTGGCGCATAGCCTTGATATGTTCAAACTCAGGTCGTTTACAAGCAAGTCGAATCCAAACCGGGTCCAATTTTAACACGAGTATAAAATCATGTTAGGCTCGGTTATCGAGCCCTATATTCAAAGCTTGGGTTCGGGATTAATACAAACCCCCTTTGCTAAAAGTCGTCGCACGGCGATGTCCATTAACTTGTTGAGCTTTGAACAAGGTAGCCTTGAGGCTTTGTAACATCTCATCCCCCCGATTGTAAGTTGCTCTTCTAATTCCCGAAAGCAATAAAAATGTGTGAAAGTGAAGCAACAACAAATGAGGCCCATCCTCCTACCCACCAAACATTATTTATATACTTTTGGCATTCGTAGAAAGTATATGGACCCAAAGAGCAATTTATGGCCCAATTAGTCCTCATAGCCTACTGTTAATAAATATGGAAAATTGCAATTCCAATTGAAACTCAATCCCTCATTAAGGATATATTATATATAGCCCCCTGTTTGGCTCAAGGAGATTTTCCCGCAATTTATTATTAGGATATTTAGGTCTTGTTTGGTATAAAGATTTTTTTTATTAAAATAAAATAATAATAATACAAACTATTTCCAATAAATTAAAATTAATTTAAACTTTAAAAATTATTAATCGTAAAGTATCGTCTAATAAAACAAATTGATAAGAATCATAAGATTTCTACCCATAAATAAATTATTAAAAAGTCAAAATTTTCAAATAATTTATTATATAATACTAAAACATGAGAAATTTAGGTCACTTGATATCTCAATATTAAAACACCTCGGGTTTTTTTCATGTCACATTCTCACATACACCTCAATTTTTTTATCTGTCATCCACCTCATGATTTGTAATTCTTTTTTTATATATAAGATTGTGTAGATATTAATGAAGATATTAATATGTATTATATCTTAAAATGAGATAATATTATACTGTATATTTAGAAAGAGAATCATATAATAAATGAAGTTAAACAGTTCAATAAAATAACATGTTCCAAGATGAAAATTTTTAAAAAAACATATAATATGTATTAAGATGAGAGGATAGAAATAACATAATTTTTATATCTTTTTAATTCAAAAAAATTATTTTTAGAAAATATAATTCAATTATACTAGTGTTAATATATTAGTCTGATTAAAGTCCATGGTTGCATTAGAATTATGCTAATTTATCACCCGTTTTGTTAAGTAGGTGTCCCATCATCAACTATATTTTTCTAAATTTTAAAAAAATACAAAAAAGTATATTTTTCTGGAAAAATAATCATGAAAAAATACATGTTATTCAATCAAAATCTTGCGAAAATTTTATATTTGATATTTACTGGGCATTTTTTTCTTAAGTAAATATCAATAAATTCCAAAACTTTAAAACTTGTTCCGAAAAACTTGACTTTAATTTTTGAATCTTCTTCATGAATTTTTCTAAGGATTCTCTATTTCCTAAAAAAATATAGGTATACTTTATTCTGAAAAAAAAACTGTTTATAAAAAACTTAATTTTTTTACATGAACTTTTATTCCAAAAGATTCTTTTTTAATTAAAAAAATAGTTTAATGATGTGACAACTAGTCAATTTAAATACGTGACAACTAACATATTATAAAAAAAGTTGACTTTGAATCATTTATTAAAAGAGATAACAACCATATTAAATTTGATTTCTTAGATGATTGAATTGTTTTATTTTAAAGGTTTTGTTTGTATTACTTTTTATTTTAATTTTAAAGTGTAAATAATTGAGTTTTTTCCGTAGACATGGTCTTGTATTCTTGTACTATTTTTTAAAAATTCAAAATTGCACATCAATTTCCCACTCATTAAGGTAGTTTTTCTTCTCATCATCACAGCCGTCTCCTTCCATCCATTCACTTTCCTGATTTATCAAATCAAATGGCTAAAACCATCGAATTAACGTTCCTATAAAAGCTAAGGGTTCATTTGGTAGAAATTAATTAAAACTAAAAATAATATCACTCCATTTTTAAACATGTTAATCTACAGTATAATATTAAAACAGAAGTGAATAAAGTTCAGTCACCTCGAATTTTAAGCAACGTAGGATATTTCTAGATGTCATTCTATAAATAAATCATATATGAATAATTTTGATTTTCGAAAATTATTTTCAAATTTAAGTTGCACTCCTTAATTACAACCTTTAATTAAATATTATTTTGCATTATTATAGCTAATTTTTACCTATATTTATGAGAAATTAATATTTCTTAATTATTGTATAATATTTTTAAATTAGACATTTTTTTTAAAAAAAATTTTGATGAGAAATTATGAAATTTTCACATTTTTAATTCCAATGATAAATTTTTTATTCACACCTATTAATATAATTGGTAAACGATGTAATTTTGATTAACGTTAAAATCTTTTATTTATACATCTTGTTATTATTTAATTTTAATTTATTAATTTATATTTAGTTATTTCTTATTTTACATCACAAAATATTAAACTATTATTTTTTATTTATATCAAAACTTTATTTACGATGATTAAAAAAATCAGTTCAACTTTTACAGTTCCCGTGCAAGACACGGGTACTAAACTAGTTAAGAACATAAAACCAGTACTTATTATAGGACTCATTTCGATTCTAAATCTTACTAGAGATGAGTATTAAAAATGAATACTTTTTTTTTATTGTTATTTCATGTAATAATAATATAGAACGAGTTCTAAATGATTTTCGTATCATTAAAACAAAAGAATGTTATTTTTGAATTAAAAAATGCAAAGTGATTAGGTGATGAATAAATATAAAGATAAGACGTAACAAGAAAACTCGATATGGGTGAGTGTATTTTACATTATCATCTTTGGTATTGCTTTTTTGCCTTATTCATCCAAACACTTCAAATGGGTGAGTGTATTTTACATGCAACATGTGTGAAGAGTGTAAGTCATGCAAATTAACGCATTTTATGAATAAATATCTCTTTTCGTTACTCATCGACTATCGCAAAATACACTCGTTTTTTTTATTTGAATTATACGTCTACGCTCTACCCTCATTTATGTAGAGATATGCCTACAATTGCATCGTCACTCATTAGTTGAGTTATACTATGACAAACGATTTTCAATTTGCAATAATTAGTTTTATGTTAATTGCCATTCAATTTTTAAGAATACTGCCTAATAAGATCATATTTTTTATGATTAATATTCTTCTTGTTAATGATTTCTTTCTTATATAAAGTATTTAGTTTTAGTCTCAAAAATCAAGAACTTGATTAATTGGCCTACATATAATATGAACTTTTAAACTAATTATTAAATTACAAGTCTATCAAACAAATTGTTGGTCCATAAACCAAAAATTAAATGGAAACAAAATTTATGTTGTAGTCTATAAAACCAGGGTAAAAATTTTAAGGGAAATTTTAGATGGAATTTTTTGGACTTTAAACTTTTTAAGATTAAGGTAAAAGGTTTTTTAATTTTCGGATAATATTTCTAGATAGTGAGTTTTGAGAATATTAGTAGAAATCAAAGGTCTGATTAGTTAGTCTTGAGAGTTATATATATATATATATATATATATATATATATATATATATATATATATATATATATATATATATATATATAAAATTCTAAAAGAACCTCTAAGTGTATGCAGAATTATTGGGTGAACCACTATAAATCTATGCGACATTTCTTTTTAATGTATCGCATACTTTTTTCTTCCTCGATTTATGCGTAACACTTACATCTTGGTGACAACTTTATTTTTTTTTATGACAACCCTAAGCTTTATTGTCAATGTAAAAGATTGATTGAAACCCTAAACATTAGTGGCAACTATTATTAATAATCGGTAAAAATCTAAGGTTTGTTGACATTGTTAACCACGCTAATCAAAGATTGGTAACAAATCTAACAAATACTTCGAGTCGTTGGTGACAACATTGATTAAAGTTTGGTGACAACACTAAACATTGTTGGTTGATAATGTAAATTAAAGTTTTATGACAACCTAAAATTTTGGTAATGTTGGCGATAACATTACTTATAACTCGATGACAACTCTAAAGCTTAATGAAATTGATAATAATGTTAATTAAAATTTGGTGAGAACCTTAAACTTGGGAACCATTTATCACAATAATAGTTAAGGTTTAGTGACAAACTCTAAGACTTTATGACAATACAATGCTAATTAAATCTTATGATCCCTTAAGGCACTATGACATTTGTGAAAACGTTAATCAAAACTTATGTAGTGAAGAGAGTCTAAAAGTGACGAGTAATAAAATCCCTTGTTATCCCTGATATCTACGTTGTCAAATTCTTGCCGAGATTTCCGTAGTCCTAGGAATCCAACATGTCTTTCAAGGAAGAAGCAAGAAAAATTCATCGGTGACAACTAAGGCTGTGCAACCGGTCCAGACCGGTGGACCGAAATTTTCAAAAACTTGGACCAGAGACCGGACCGAGACCGGACCGAGATCGGACCGTTACGGTCTGATCCATTCCGGTCCGGACCGGTTTGGACCGGAATAATATAAAATAAATTAAAAATATATATTTTAGCAAAAAACTAAAAAAAATATTTTTTTATTATTAAATATGTACAAAATATATATTATTTTTTAATATATATAAATTTAAATTTATAAAAAATACAAAAAAAATAAATTTCGCTCCGAGCCGGTCTTTTCCGGTCCGGACCGGGACCGAATCGGAATAGGACCGGGACCGAAATTTTCTAAAATCCTGGACCAGGGACCGGTCCGATTTTTCGGTCCGGGTCAATTTTGCACAGCCCTAGTGACAACTGCAATGTTAATTAAAGTTTTGATTTTTGAATATCGGTTGTGAGAGAAAGAATAGATTTGAGAGTAAGAGTTGTTGCTAAGGCACAAAGGTAGCTAAGTAAGTCTTTTTTTTTTATAAAAAAAACTCCCTTTTATAAATGCAATCTTTCTTATCCTTGGATAAAGGTTCCTCAAAAATATTTTTCATAATTATCTTTATGATTTGTATAACGGAATACATGTTTAGAGTTTCATATATACATTATACTAAAGGTATCTGTCTTAACGACTCCTCTCCCGTTTCGAAGTTTTCAACTTGAAGACTTATCTAAATAGATATATCTTGAATTTATTTTGAGATAGGAACACAAGAAAATATGGTAGCAACATTAAGTCCTAATGTATGATGGGACTTATAATATTAAATAAAAGGCTTTCAACCGAAACTAGGTATAAGAAAATTAGTGACTCAAACATTATATGAAATTCTTTCTCAAATGTATTCTTAAATCTAAATGAGAGTTTTAGTGAAAAGGACAAAAACACCAAGACATTCATCCTCAAGTGCGGAATATCAAGATCATCTAACAACATCTTTTAGTTTTGATAGTGATTCTTTTAATATTTTGGATTGGTGGAAGAAACTAGCCCTGAAATATCAAATATTAGTGAGAAATTTACAACAACTCATGGTCGTGCATGCATCAACGGTTTCCGTGGGGCAAACATTTAGCCAAGACGGGAACATACTCGGTTACAAAAGCACTCAACTGAAGCCCGAGAAGTTGGAGATGCAAGTTTGTATTCAATATTGGATAAGGGTGGTGAAACGGAAACAACGTAACGCCCCGGTGTATGACTCAAAATTGAATACCAACTCCGAAGACAGCGGCACTACTTCCGAGTCCGAGGCCGAAAGGTAAACGGGATAACAAAATGAACTCGGAAGTCCGAAAAAGGTAAGTCAAGGTAAGAGAGCTATGTGGCTTTGATTCCTCTGAACCCGAGATGACACGTAGGCAACCGAGAAATCAGTTCAAGTCCTTTTAAAAAAAATCAAGTCCGGTTTGTCTTATTTATTTTTTGAAATTTCAATTCCAGTTTGTTTTATTTTATTTTTTTAAATTTCAACTCCGGTTTCTTTTTTATTTATTATTATTATTTTTTATAAGACCGACGCTAAACCGGCAAACCTCAAGTTGCTGGTTTTTTATTAACCTAAACCGGCGGTTAGGTTTGCAACCCAAGTCTACCAAGAAGTAGATTTTGTGTTCATAGGATTATTATTGTGTGCTTAACATGATTATTGTAAATATTGTGTGTTCATTTCATGAATCAACCTTGCATGTGTAGTGTTTATTTAATGAGCATCGTGTTCATGTATACATGAATCACTAGTGATTGAGGTATGATTATTATAACACGAACACTATAACATCAACTAAAAAGTTGATTGTTGCCGGATCGGGTCTAGTCGTTAAGGTTAGTGGATTATGATTCTCCTAAATTAGGTAACGATGAATACATTATGTGATTCACATTCGGTAATCATAATTCAATTTTAGAAAACATGATTTATGTGTAAAATATTTATGGGATGTAGTATTATTAACTTTCGATCTTATCCGGTGTTTTATATTCATCGGACGTCTCATATGAGTTCTCATTCCTCTCCGTAAAATTGGTTCTCACCCGAATCAATTCCCGTATTTATGAGATGTAAAATATTTAGGGTTGAGATGAGTTCAAGTGAGAATCACTCGTACAATAGTGAGTAGGAACTCAATGAGTCATTAGATTAAGGAACGAAAGTTCCAGACTAAATGATCACCATAAGAATTCTTGGGGGAGAAACATTAGATCGTAATAAAATGTTTGACTATTAATAATAAGATTAGTAAATTAGGAAACAAAATAATATACTTATGTATGTTTATAAATGGTTTTTTTTTTAAGTCCGTTAAAAAATATTGTATAACGATCGTCAGGAGCAACCGACGCGGTTAACGTTTGTCTGAAGAAAGAAAATGATTGTTAGATGCAGTCTAACGGTCATTATAGTTTTTTTTGTATACATTATATCAGAAAGTTAACTATACGCTAATTATCACTAGCATGCTCTAACAAAAGTTAGCTACTTTAAAAAAATGTATATTATGTTATGTATTTTATGTTCAAAAACAAACCTAAAGAGTGAGTCAGAAACTCCAGAGTGACATTTTTCAATGCTTGATTCATATTGTAAATTTAGTTCCCTCTCTCTATATATATAGGGTTAGGTTTGGACGAGAACTGATTAATGTGTAGGGAATATGAACATCTAAGAGGCGTCCGATTAAAAAATGAACGTTAAAGATATTGACACATTATAAGGTTTCATAGGTGCGAAACACCGGATAAAAACTAAAAAAATATCTTTCATTATATAGAAATTTAATTATGGAAAGAGAATAATATTATGTGAATGCACTTTTTGGAGCAAAATGAACCCATTCTAGGCAGAATTAACCCATTTATATCGATATATACATATTACTATTATTGTACAATGCCGACTACATTATAGGTGAATTTGATCGAAATGAGTCCATTTCGAGCAAAATTAACCTATTTTGGGAAAAATTAACCCATTTATATCGATATATACATATTACTGTTATTGTACAATGTCGACTGCATTATAAGTGAATTCGATCGAAATGAGTCCATTTCGAGCAAAATGAATCCATTTTGGACAAAATTAACCCATTTCTATCGATACATACATATTATTGAATTCGATCGAAATGAGTCCATTTCGAGCAGAATGAACCCATTTTAGGCAGAATTAACCCATTTTTATCGATAAATACATATTATTGTTATGTACAATTTCGGTTGCATTATAAGTGAATTTGATCGACTTGAGTCCATTTCGGATAGAATTAACCCATTTCTATCGATATATGCATAATATTGTTATTATACAATGTCAACTGCATTATAAGTGAATTCGATCGAAATGAGTCCATTCGAGCAGAATGAACCCATTTCGGACAAAATTAATCCATTTATATCGGTTCAATTGGGGTTGATTCACTATGTTTCGCCATTCTTGTACGTCAACTTGCTTCAATGCACAATCCTAAAAGCTATTTTATCGACATAATTTTTACCCTAGTGATAAATCCGGTATGTAGTTAATTGTTCTGATCTTTTATAAAACTACTCCACATTTAGTTTGATATTTGAGTCGTTCAATTAATTAGATCGTATGGTTATGATATGTTCCTACTCCCTACACATGAATATGTTTTTACTCCCTACACAGGAATATGTCATAGTCGATCTTGTAAGAGCCCTATTCTTTCGGACCGAGTTTTGTCCTTAGCCGAGATTGGCTTTGGCCGAGATTGGCCTTTCCTCACCCGCGGGCATGTCTGCCGCCCCTGCGGGTTTCCGCCCCTGCGGCTCAGGGAACCGCCCCTGTGGTTTCCGGCGGCTGCAGCCGGTTTTGTTGACTCATTTGACCCGTGCTTTACCCTTTCTTTGCCTTCTTCTTTAAGTACTTCCCTTGGCCGATGAGCAAGGGTTTCTCACTCCATTTCCAGCTTACCACGTTCTTCTTGCTTTCCCTTTGCTTCTTCTTGATCTTGTGTGTTTCCTCCTTGGTTTTGGAAGAGAATGATTGTGGCTTTGAGAATGAGGATGCTAGTGATGTGTGTTGCTGTGCTTGGAAGCCAGTAAGGTTGTTTGGTGATCAATTCCCTAGTTAACCACAACTGTGATAAGCTTCCTTCTTCCTCTTCTCTTCTTTCTTCCTTTGATTCTTTCTCTTTAGCTTAGGATTAGATGATTTGAATGTAGGTTAATGTTGGAATGTGTATGTTAGTGCATGTGTGTGATTTTGGAATGAAGAAGACAAGATTTGATCAGTGAAGAGTGAAAGAAGAGTCGCGGGATCAAGTTCTGCACTATCGCCGCCCCCGCGCCTGGAAGCCGCCGCCCCTGTGGAAGCCGTGCCGCAGCGCCTGCGCCAGCGCCTTGCCTGCGTTGCCTGCGTCTCTTGTCACCGCGCCTGCTCCCTGCCGCGCCTGCGGCTGCTCCCTGCCGCGCCTGCGGGTTACCTGTTCCGCTCCTGCGTCCCTTGATCACGCAGGTGCGTCTTGTCCCGGGACTACCTATAGTGGGGTATCCCCTTTCCTTTCCTAGTATGAGGAAACTAATACCATGCTAGGTATCGGATGTTGATGAGTATGATATAGATATGCCGGTTAGGGCTTTGAGGTTTACGAGTTGGATATGATCCCTATGGATCCCTTGGGTCTAGGTGTGACCCCTTTGTGTGATAGGAGTTTGATATATATATATATATATATATATGTATGCCTTGTATAGGCCGTGTTGTCCTCTAATTTGGAGTGGACATGAGTGAGAGCTGATCGTAGTGATACTACATCTAAGATTGAGGTAAGTCCATAGGACTCACTTAGCTACTATCCTTATATTGGATGTATGCTTGAGTGGTGTTTCTTATATGCTTTATAGCATGCGATATGGTTCATTACCGACCTATGTTATATTGACCGCCCATTGTAGTGGCTGTGACAACTTACCTTTCATCCCGTAGTGGAGTCTGGGAAGTTCTTTGTAAGCTAGTTAGTTCTGGTATACGAGAAGGGCACCTACCACTCCATATGGTATACGGGAAAGTGCGCTGATACCACTCCAGTTAGCTATTGCACGCAGAGGCGAGGATTATATTCATTCCTCGTGTCACATATTTTCATATACCGATTTATACTCTTGAGTGCTTAACGTTATAAAGATAATAAACCGGGTAAATGTGTGATATCATGATGAGGTGTTAAGATTTCTGATGTGTGTTTGTGCTCTAGCATCTTCTTATATATGTGTATGGTTAGCTAACGGTTTTATACCGTGTTGTAGATCCTTTGCAGGTTAAGAAAGCTGCAGAGTGATCCAGATGGGTGATCTGTTGAGGGTTCCGTAAACTGGGGCGATATCGTGGGATTTGGATTATTTATGTTGTACGGATTTTTGTTTTGACTTTGTACTCAACAATACTCTGTATCATCCTTTTGATATGTATATATATATATATATATCAATTTTATGTTTTGTTTTAATCTATTGGTGCCTTATTGTAAGATTCAGTGAACTTGTTGTCAGGCTAGGGTCAAGATTCATTGTGAGATCCTAACCCAGTAGCACCTCGACTCCTACGGATTTGGGGTGTTACAGATCTTATCTCTCTATATATAATTTCCTAAAAATATCTAAGCCAATATTACAAAATATTTCAATTAATTAGATCGTATGACTATGATATGTTCCTACACCATACGCACGAATATGCTTTTACTCCCTACATAAGAGTATGTTCATAGTCGATCTTATCTCTATATATATAATTTCACATAAAAATATCTAAACCAATATTACAAAATGTTTTAATTTATAAACAAAAGTTTTGAACAAATTATACAATAAAAGAAAGAACACAAAAAATCCTAAACTAACAAAGAAAAATGTCATGTGGCACCTTGACAATGATCCGTAATCATATTGGCAGAAGTGTTCCTTACCGGAACGGGGTAATCTAGTATGCCAATTTTAAGTTTTTTTTTTTTTTTTTTTCCCCTTCTTATCATGAATTTATAACCTAACTTGTTGAAGTTAACATAACAGGATATTAATGTAAAACACTCTATCTAAGTTTCATCTATAGGGCAATCTAATGGCAAATAAAAATGTAACACACTCTATCTAAGTTATATTGTTAATCAAGAGAAGTAAATAAATGTATATAATTTATTTATTTGTTATTTTGTTACCTTAAAAACATTTAATAATTTTGGTTCCCACATGATATTTTATATATATATATATATAATTTTGAGTAAAAATATTTAAAACCAATATTATAAAATATTTGAAGTAATAGAACAAAAGTTTTGAACAAAATATTTATATTAATAGAACAAAAGTTTTGAACAAATTATGCCAAAAAAAGAATAATTAAGCAAAAAGAAATGTCAGGTGGCAGCTGCTTGACTATGCTCCGTTATCATCAATTCTATTATACACATTCAGAAACCTCAATGGGAATTTGATCTAATCCTATATGATATTGCTAATATCTTATGTTTTTTTATCAGGTTCATATTCGTCACGTCTTTCGTGAGGTTACTTTGGTGGCTTACAAGCTGGCAGGCTTGGTCACGAGTCGTCTCAACTTGCGTTTTCTTCCATGCAGTTGCTGGAGGAACTCATCCGGTTGAATGCCCTAGGGAGGAAAGTCTCGATGAGATAGTCCTCCCTAATTGCTTACCGTGTTGTATCAAAAAAAAAAAAGAAAAAAAAAGAAAGAAGGAAGTGATCCTTATCGGAACGGGTTAATCTAATATATCAATTTTAAGTTGTTTTTGTTTTCTTATCATGAATTTATACATAACCTAACTTGTGGAAGTTAACATGACAAGATATAAATGTAACACACTCTATCTAAGTTTCATCTATAGGGCAATCTAATGGAAAATATAATTTAATGAATGAACTATTAAAAAAACAATTAAAGAAAGCAAGAAGAGAATATTAAAAGACATGAATCAAAGGGAAAAAAACAGCAAGGCAGAAAATGAAGGGAGGAGAGTTATAAGACTCTAAAAGCAACAACTCTCCCCATGTACTCACAAAATGGACCTTTCTTTCAATATCTTCAAAAGTAAATTAAATTAATAAAAAAATAAATTAAATTTGAGACAAACCCCACTAAGCAACATTGCTATATAAACCAAGCTTTGAATCCTCATAAGCTCCCCATCTTAATTTCTCCATTTCTCTCTTAGTGTACTTAATACTAAGTCTTGACTTGGAGAAGTTATCTTCACTAATCTCACACATATATATATATATATATATAACTATACATATATATATTTATATAATGACATACCACGAATTCGCCATATGCTTTGGCCTTCTCGGCAATGTGGTTTCGTTCTTGGTCTATCTTTCTCCTTTGTAAGTGTTTCGTTTCAATATCTTAGTTTTCACTATTTACATTTTTCGGTACATTTTTAATACGTTTTGTATATATAGACCGACGTTCTATAGAATATACAAGGCGAAATCTACACAAGGGTTCGAGTCACTACCCTACGCCGTCGCGCTGTTCAGTTCGTCGCTGACGTTATTCTACGGTCTGATCAAGCAATCGAATGGAACTCTACTCATCAGCATTAACTCAGTTGGGATTGCAATTGAATCTTTTTACCTTATTATCTTCTTGATTTACGCTCCTAAAAAAGCAAAAGTAAGTTCTTAGCTACCATTTAGACGTGCAATTATATTATATAAGTACTATTTAACCTAAACTAAGTATGATTTGGCAGTTGAAGACGATTGGGTTGCTGCTGTCATTCAATGTTGGACTTATGGGGTTCATTGTTTTGCTTACGTCTCTGCTTACTCATGGACATAAAAAAGAAATCACTTTGGGTTGGATCTGTGCTGTTTGCTCCGTTTGCTTCTTCGCATCGCCGCTTTGCGTTATCGTATGTTTTTTGTGATTTTTTTTTTTTTTTGCATATATCAAATTTTTTGATCGTACGTTAATTAAACTGTAATAAATGTTAATAGAGGACGGTTCTGAACACGAAAAGCGTCGAGTTTATGCCCTTTTGGTTGTCGTTTTCCCTCACCCTCTCCGCCGTCATGTGGTTCTCTTATGGCTTCTTCATCAGAGACCTCTTCGTCGCCGTAAGTATCAGCCTAAGCTATTCTTATGCATATATATATATATATGTATTGATATATTTTGATATATGGATCGATGCAGACGCCGAATGTGTTGGGGTTGGTGCTGGGGATAAGTCAAATGACGCTATATTACATTTACAAAGACGCCGGGAAGAAGGACACGTGTCAGGTAGCGAGCAAGGTGTCGGAGCTGGTGGTGATCGATGTGAAGTCGGAGACTGAGGCGAGGAGCAAGAAGGTGGAGGGAGGAGCTGGGATGGTTGTAGGGGTGATGGAATGCGACGTCGTTTAAGAGAATTAATTATGTAATCGGGTTTCAGTGTAGAATGATTTAACTAATCGGGTCGGGTCGGGTCTATATATATATATATATATATATATATGGGTATAGAGTATGGTTGACGGGTGGGCCTGCCTGGTAGATAAAAATAAATCGATCGATCGATGTATCATTAATATTGTTACGGAATATCTTTATACGACTACTTGAGTTATACTATTTCTTTCTTTTTTTTCAATATTATTTATGTTAAATAATTAATATTTTAATAGAACTTATGAATAAATTAACTAACCTATTATTATGATATTGGTCATAAATACTAATTAAATTTCAGACACTGAATATATACAGAAATATACGTACAATTAACATTTAATTTGGGATGTAATGAGATGAAACACGGATCTAAATTGTTTTTACCGTTTTTAAAAATAGGTATTTTATAGATGGTTGTAACTTGTGTTTATATATAGGTATATGACGAATTGACTCATTTGTTTGTAATTTTAGATGTGACAGATGGTTTCTCCAATCTATATATTTGTATTAAATTATAGATTTTACTCATATGTCTATATTTTATGTTAAATGCTGTATAAAAAATAATTATGCTATTTTGTAACAATATTTTTATTTGTAGTAATTTGTAATACAATATCCAGATATTCATAACGTCTTCTTCTTTTTTTCATTACAATATAATTTTCACATATCACCTTGTAATTTATGTAAAGGCAATGTCTTATTAATGTCATTATATAATTTACGTCTTTTTAATATACTAAAGTTGGATTTATTTATTTAGAATATTGATCAAAGAGTAGTTTGAAGCTAAATGAAGAACCAATGATTAATTTATTAAAAAATATTTTTATGGGAGCTAGGGAATGAAATGGAAGTAGGACGGGGAATGTGATTGGCGATGGATGCTGCTTATGAAATCGGTTCGGAATCTGATAACAGGGTAGCAGATGCTCTTGCTAAACCATATTTTTCTTTCGATTTCGGATAATTATCATTTAAATATGACTCTTTCTTGTGTTCTTGCTCTTGTATTAGACAATTCTCGAGGTGTTGCTCTACCTCGTATGACCCGGTTGTAATTTAGGGATTTTAGTCTCCTTCCCATCAAAAACAAATGAGAAACCAACAATTTACATTACAATTTATATTGTTTAATTTATCGGTTGAAATTAGTTTTTGTTTTTACTATACAAAATCATTGAACAATTAAAACAAAATTTTCATAACTTAGAAGTTTTACATATGGTTAAAAAAATACTTTACGATAGTTTTATATTTTAAAATATAAAAACAATTTAAATAACAGAATTTACAAAATATTTTTTATTAAGAACAATGCACAACATGTCAAAAATTATAAACACTAGTTATTTTTATTATTATAATTTAAATCAAAATACACAAAGTACGGATATGTAACTAGTTTAATACCCTTAACCTTTGGTATATATGTAATTAAAACAATACTCCATAGATGTTTATATCTCCGGTGACAAGTTGATGACCTCAAAAACAAACACATAAACTCTAATGTGGCGATCTCATATTCATATATACTTCTGCATAATTTATTATCGCAACCTATAACAATTTATATCTCTGTCAAGGACTTCCCGGATATAGTTTTTATGTAAGAACTTAAAATGTGTTGATGATTGACAAACTTGATCTGTATAAATGTTTTAATGTATGTTTGAGTTTATGATTCATGAACAAGGGTGTCCTAGAGAAACGTCATAATTGAGACGTTTGTGACAGAAATCGGAGGAAACACCGACCAAATACAAGTGGTCAAAGGGTTTTCGAGTTATTTATGGAAAGACCGATTACCCTGCACACCCGGCCTTTTTTATAAAAAATATTGAAGATAGAGTTAGGAATGGGCTTGGTAAATCACCGAACCGGTAGTTTTTAAACCGGGCCAAACCGGCGGTTTAGATTTACCGGTTTAGGTTCCGGTCGGTTTACGGTTTAGGTTTAGGCTTGCAAAATAAAAAACATAAACCGAGCCAAATCGCCGGTTTAGCTTCATATTCAGTATTATAATTTTTTTTTTAAAAAAACGTCGCTTAATCGGCAAACTGCCAATTTGCCGGTTTTGATTCACCAAGATTGGGTTTAGGTTTAGCCCTGCCATTTCGCAACCCTAAATCGACGGTTTAGATTTACGATCCTTTTTCTAAATAGACTTAATGTTAGAAAAGTCTATCTAACAAATATTGTTAGATCTTATTTGTTTACTATGGACTATGTCAAGATACTAACTTATCTTGCAGAGGTTATATAATCTGGCTTAGCTTAATGTTACAATACGTTATACGTGTAGTTGGAAACTAGGGTTTTACATAACGAATTTACACTATAATTTCTCTAAAAAAAAAGCAAAAAGCGTTGCTTTTCGTCCCACTAATCAGGCGGATTGACCTGCAAATGTAACGCGTGGATCGATCTTAACGACTAAAGAAATGAGCAAACACGTTAATGGCTAACCTATACAGCTTCACTAAATCTCCAAAATGGAATAGATTTTAAACAACGTTTGATAAAGCCTTCATATACATATTTGTTAACAATCGTATCATATGATATAGCCACTCCTACTGCTTTTTGCATTATAATGAAGGCCATCGGAACGCAACACGTAGAGACTGAACATGTATACATAAATCATCTAAAGACGTGTATCTATCGTGACGACCTAGCTACCTAGTGATCACTAATGTGTGCATATATATATATGGTCGTGTAGGAACCAAAATTTAACGACGGATATACTATATTTTAACGACCAAATAAAATTTAACGACTAATATACTATATTTTAACGACCCAACAAAATTTAACGACTGATATATTATATTTTTAACGACTAGCATACTATAATTTTACGTTCCTTTAGTGGTCATTAATTTTTTTTAAAGTTCGCTAATGTATAATTATACCGATTTGAAGATTTGTTCAAAAAAAAAAATTTATAACGACTTTCCTTTTTTAAATATATATTATTGGTTGGTGAACCAATATAAATTTGGAATAATCATATGAAACTCTCTTATTTAACTTTATTATGTACCTCCCATCATGGATGTTCATTATTTAATCTAACGGATTTTAGAGATTTCTACTCCCTACTCTAAAAAGTGTTCCTACCGGATCCTTATATATATATATATATATATATATATATATATATATATAGAGAGAGAGAGAGAGAGAGAGAGAGAGAGAGAGAGAGAGAGAGAGAGAGAGAGAGAGAGAGAGGTTGGTTCAGGTAAGGACTCCCATGTAGATAGGAGATGAGGAGAAAATTTTGTTCGTTTTTTAGTATTATCGAGTTCAGTTTTTTTTGTAATACCGTGTTATTTTTTGTATTTTCAAAAATAAACTTTTATACTAAAAAAATTAACGCATTTTTTTGTTTATAATCTGAAAAATAAGCATTGATATCAAAATAAATTAAACCGCTCATCTCTATAAAGGCCTCCACACCAAAAACCAAAACTTATAATATATATATATATATATATATATATATATATATATATATATATATATATATATATATATATATATATATATATTTATATATATATAATTTTCATAACGGATTCAGTTAAAGACGTGGCTACCATGTTCCAGATGACATAACGATAAATCACGATAGTGTGACGTTAAAAAATGAAAGGAAGAAGAAAAACAAAAGATTGTCGAGGTGAAAAGAAGGTTTGAGATAAGCCTATAAAGGGAGGTCTATAGATGAAAATTGGATACACAAATGGGGCTTCTTGTATGCATATGTTGTCTCCATTTTGGTGAAGGACGAGATGTAGGTATTTTTCACATTATAAGTATGTGGAGCACAAACACTATTAGGCTTCACCACTATTGCTACAATGCTACCTACGTATGACAACGAGCTCGTTTAGTGGGATCTAACAAAAATAAGAACAAACAATTTATAGGTTTACCTATGCCTAACAAAAACAAGATTTCATTCTATTCGATTTTAGTTTATTTTCTACTATATATGTGGAGGACTAAATATATTTTTTATTTTAAAAAATATTTGTATACTATTAAACATTTTGTATATTATCGAACAAATTAAAGCTACCGTTTGAATAAATATTTTGCAGCATGTCATACTTGTATTATGTAAATAAATGTAACATCTCAAATTCTAGGAATTCGGAACGTCACGGGTTAAGACCTTTTACAATGGGTAACGATCCTAGATTGATAACAATCTCACTAAATCTTTTACAAGACACAACATAAGGAAAAACCAAATACAGTCTCAAAATATGCATGATATCATGAACGTACGGAAGAGAAAGTCAACCGTCACTACAAGTACTAGAATCCAAAGAAAGTGCGAGTCTAGTCTCATGGAAAACAAATCAGCATGCTACACTCAGAACGTTTTATTATATTTGATTAAGGTAATTCACTTCTATTCGTTCAACTTATTTTGTAGCACGAGGATCTCCCGAACCTCGCTTTTGTCCCCGTATACCAACCGGAGTGGATCCGATGCACCTCACTGTATACCTATATGTCCTGTCGCAGAGAACATCCTTGGCTCTAGGCAGAGCTGGGTAGTGATGCTACAACCCGTTATTCATACACTTGGGTCTAATAAAAGGTAACATCATCCTAGTCAATTTATACTTAAGAAACACCCAACACAACCACTCTAGCAATACATGCTAACACAAGGAATAGCTGGCTAAGTAAATCATACGACTTACCTACACTGGTCCGAAGTCCAACTAACGATAACCCTGGTCCACACGTATGCGATCTCAGTAGCTTGGTGATAAGGGAAACTTCTCAGCATCCAAATTATTAACATCTAGGAAGGTCTAAGAATCTTCTATACCATTAAGGAAGTTTTGGAAAGAAAGAACGACAAAATCTTAACTTTTAAGGGAATTACGATCTTAACCCAAAATTTCCTTAAAATTCTTAAAATGGTCAAACGAGTCTCTAAACTTCCAGAAAACATTCAACCCCTTCTAATATACAATAAACGATCCTAAACAGGTTCGAAAGTTTCCCGAACTTTTGATTCACTAAGGAAAACCTTAAAGAAAGCCTTAAACGTCACTAGTGAAACTCGCCACTTTGACCTCGATTTAACAACGTTAAACGTTCCTACAAAATTCAGAAATATTTCTTATGTGTACAAGGCCATGACTGCAACGGAATGGAAGCATTGAAACTCTTCTAATATACAATAAACGACCCTAAACAGGTTTGAAAGTTTCCCGAACTTTCGATTCACTAAGGAAAACCTTAAAGAAAGCCTTAAACGTCACTAGTGAAACTCGCCACTTTGACCTCGATTTAACAACGTTAAACGTTCCTACAAAATTCAAAAATATTTCTTATGTGTACAAGTCCATGACTGCAACGGAATGGAAGCATTGAAACTCCTAAAAGCCAAATCCACAAATCTACACAAATTCACAAAAGTCTGCATCCTAACATGCTCTTTCCCGTAACTGATTTATCTCCTACTTTGGAAGGTCACAACTCTCAATACAACTCTTGGATCTTCTTATAGTTTTGACATGTTATATTATCATATGTCTACTACAATATATCCAAAAATCAGCCGTTCAAGTTGAGTAAAACGTACCTAAAACGGGTTTCAAAGAGGAAGGTTTACACACGGCAAACTGGGAACAAAAGAAACTGGCAATCTAGTGCTCCATCCCTCGGGAGTTTCCGTGTGGATACATAGAGAATCAAGGTGTGAAGAGTGTCCTATGCTTGCACATCAAATAGGGAAGAAGGAAGAGTGCTTACCAAGTGCTTGGTCTCCTGCCTAAGGTGAAAGAGAAAGGCCTCCTTCCACATTCCAGATTCTCCTTACGTTCTCAGCTAGGGAGGAACAAGGGAAGAAGGAGGTCACAAAGGATTAGACTTCAAGAAGGGAGTTAACTAACCAAGCTCACGGGATCAACAAAGGTCAGAAGATGTAGCTTGTTCTCTATTTTCACGCCCCTATAAACTTTTATCAATAATGATAAAAGCTCATAGGTTAGTAAAAACACGGTATGTTTTAAATTTATAAACAAGAACTAAACACCCAATTTGTAGCGAACCCACGGTGTATGGGTCAATTACAGTTAGGGTAAGTATTCCAAGGTCGAACTCAGGGACTAAATGTTTGGAATGCAAATGTGATCACAGATAGCGTAAATCAAAATAAAAGAACGAGGTTGGAAAAGAAGGGAAGAAAGATCAAAGGAGTTTTGAAGGGTTTTCTGTAGAGTTCGCAATCAAATAACAGATTTGATCGAAAACCAAGTAAAACAGACAAACGAAAGTATATCAATAAAGAAAATGCGGATTCCAAGGATTCAAGGTCATTGTTTATACGCACGGACTCAGGAAATCTCTCAAAAGATCTATGGTTACAAACTTCAGGGAAGAACGTTTCTAAACTGATAGTCTATTACCGGGTAAGTCTCAAGACTATCTAGTTCCAAACCAACTACCTATTATCGGGTAAGTCTCAAGGTAGAGAGGTAGGAAACTCTAAACAAACCAAACTCCGAACTAAGGGAAAGGTAAACCATTACCGGGTAAGTCTCAGGTATTACCCTACTTAGGACAGAATCTAGGCACACTCAACCCAATAGAGGTTTTCACCTCTATTACCTATGGTCGAACACTCAAGTATCTAAGCGGAACATTACCGGGTAGGTCTTAATTCCGGTTTAGGTTACTAGCTAGATGAATTCTAACTAGGTTCAAGAACAAGCCAACCAAAGGATTTCAAAGCTATTCAACCAAGCAATAAGCACAATTCCATCATAATCCGGGTAATAACAAATCCCAATTCACCTTGGATCCACAAGAGTTTTAGCCAACAATCGACTTTCAAACGCAATCATCAATCCACTCAATTCAATGGAAGAAACAATCATCAATCCAAGCAATTCAATGGAAGAAGCAATTATCAATCCAATCAATTCAATCAATTCAAGAGAGAATGCATAAACAAGAATCTAAAATAGAGATTAAAGAAGAAACTCAGCTTTATTGATAGAGGATTAGCAAAACATCAAATTCCCCAATATTCGCGAAGTTCCTCTAAGCTCCAACAAGTTCAACAATGGCTAACTATGGTGTAGAGCAAAGGGAGAAGAAAAGGGGAAAAAGCTCTCTCCAAAGGAGCTCGAAATTCGAATGAAACGGGAACCCCCGGAAATCATTTAGGGCTTTCCTTTTATATCCCGCAACGGGCTTCCCTAAAACAAATCCGAAAATTAACGAAATAAATCGGCGAACAGGAATCTCGGTCGGTGACCGAGATTTTTGAAAGTCGGGGCCGAGATTTGCTTCGTGATCCAGTGTTGACGAAATCTCGGTCAGAAATCTCGGTCAAATGTGAAAAATCTCGGCCGAGATGGAACAAATCTCGGCCGAGATCGGGACCGAGATGGGGACCGAGATTCTTCGACAGAAACTTCTGATATGGGATCTCGGTTGAGCTGGCTCGGATCTCGGCCGAGATCATGTGGATCTCGACCGAGATTGCTCCAATCTCGTGCGTTTCGTCTTGGCTCGTCTTTTCCTCCTTTCCCGTGCCTGCGTGATCGCTCCTAAGCGTCCATCCCGAGGCCTGATCCTCAAATGCATCGTTTTAGCTCCGAAACACGCCAAAATACCTACAAAGACACCAAAAGTGTGTGTAGACATCTATACTCGCAAAGTTGCATTAAACAAGTATAAAGAACACAACTTAAAGCTAAAACATGCATGCGGGAAAAGGGACAACTAATTATATGCTCTACTAAACTAGGTCGATAATTCATGTTATCATAGCTTACCAAACTGAGGATCCTTACAAGACAAGGAGACAAAGGCTGATGGTGCTCCTGAGTACAAACGTTACCGATTTGCTAATGGATTTCAGAGAAGAAGGTGAAGCTTCAGTGTGGTTTGCCGGAGGGAGGAGTGGCACGTCTCGTCGGTCTTGGTGGCTCTAGTGCTCAGAGAAGGCGGTCGTTCCAAGTAGGGAGCGGTGTTGTGAGAGGAGAGCTTCGTTGCTCTTCTCCTGCTCAAAGGGAGTTGTAGGGTTACGCAACTTGCTCTCAGATGCAGACGGAGGAGCTTAAGAGGAAGGGAGGAGGGAGTAGAGGAGAGGAAAAAGAAGCCGAACGGCGAGTGTATGAGAGTAGCAGCTTGTGCATGGTTGATTCCTTCTCTTGCCTTTCGTTTCCAGCTAGTGGAAGGTGGTATTGTCCCCTCTATCACGTAATGGCCTTAGCAGACGTACGTTGGCGGTGGATAAGAAGAATCTCACAACTGGGAAGATGGGCTCGGGGTTGAAGTAGATGAGCCTCAGGTGGAGACTTGGCCTAACTACAAAATATGAGGCTGAAAAGAGTGAGATTGGGCCCAAGATCCAATTTGGTATGTGATCAAGGTCATATAAGATTATTAGAGTTTTAAACCGGTAGAAATCCGGTTGTTCGCTTAACTAGGAAATCGCGAGTCGAGTTTTCGGAAACGAAAATTTCCGAATTTTACATCAGTTTCCATTTAAAATAAGTTCGTCCTGAAACTTAAACTAAGGAAGGTTATCTACTAAGACTAAAGCCTTAAGGTATATACCCAATGACATTCCTGGGGTGTTATCACCCTCTACTTACTCAGGCAAATACTCATAGTCTAACACACCATGCCACACAAGCAAATAGATGTAAAATACTCAAGGATGTAATCAAATAATCATCAAGGCAATGAAACACATAAGTACAGGTTCGATGACTAGCCCATCGGCATTGAGATCAAAACTAACTCCGCATATTGCTCAAGGTAAGTACTCCTAATACTATCCTTTGTCTCCCAAGTAGCCTCATCAACTCCCCGTCTAGACCACTGGATCCGTAGCATCGGAATATCCTTAGACCGCAGACATCTAGTATGTAAGAGCCTTAGTCTTTTGGACCGAGTTTGCCTTAACCGAGATTTGGCTTTAGCCGAGATTGACTTTAGCCGCCCCCGCGGGCTTGTGTGCCGCCCCAGCGGGTTTTCGCTCCCGCGGCCCAGGAAACCGCCCCCACGGTTTCTTGCGGCTACAACCGGTTTTGTTGACTCTTTGACTTGTGCTTTACCCTTTCTTTCTTTTCCCTTAAGTCTTTTCCTTGGCTGATGAGCAAGGGTTTCATCTTCCTAATCCAGCTTCTCACGTCCTTCTTGCTTCTCCTTTCTCTTCTTCTTGATCTTGACTTTGGTTCCTTAGAGTTTGAAAGAGTTTGTGTTTGGTTGTGGATGATGATGTTGTTGAATGTTGTGGCTGAGCTTGGAAGCCAGTTGAAGTGTAGTTTGGATCATCTTCTTTCCTAGATCAGCAGTAGGTAAGCTCCATTCTTCTTCTTATACTTCTCTTCTTCTTTGATTCCATCTCCCTTAGCTTAGGATTAGATGAATTGGATATAGATTGATATTGGAATGTGTATATATATGTATGTGTTTGGTTTTGGATGAGAGAAGACGTGATTTGATCACGTGAAGAGTTGGAGAAGAGTCGCGGGATCAAATTTTGCACTGTCGCCGCCCCCGCACATGTAAGCCGCCGCCTCTGCGGAAGCCATGCCACAACGCCTGCGCCGTGCCTGCGTTGCCTGCGGCCATTGTCACCGCGCCTGCGGCTGAGCCTTGCCGCGCCTGCGGTCTACCTAGAGTTGGGTAGATCCTTTCCTTTCCTAGTATGAGCGGTTTAGTGGCATGCTAGGTACGTGTTTGAGGTTAGAATGATGTAAGTACGTTATCGTTATGCCGGTTATGGCTTTGAGGTTTATGAGTAGGATACGATCCTTATGGATCCCTTGGGTCTAGGTGTGACCCCTGTGATGGATATGAGTTTGATATATGTTGTTATGCCTTGTTTAGGCAGTGTTGATCTCCAGAGTTGGAGCCGATTGGATTTGAGACTTCCGAGGTTGAGGTAAGTCCATAGGACTTACTTAGCTACCATCCTTATATTGGATGTGTGCATGAGTGGTGTGTGTGTTATCTGCTTTATAGCATGAGTTATGATGATTACCGACCTATGGTATAGTGATTGCCCATTGTAGGGCTTGACAGCAGTCCCTTTCATCCCTTTGGAGCCTGGGCGGTTCTTTGTGGTTGGGTCAGACTTGGTAAACGGTTGGCCACTTCCCATTCCCTCAGGGTACACGGGTGGGTGTGACCAGGGACCACTCCAGTTGCCATGAGCACCCAGAGGCGAGGGTTATATTCCTCGTGTCACATATGTTCATATTGATATATATATATATATATATATATATATATATATATATATATATATATATATATATATATATATATATAGAGAGAGAGAGAGAGAGAGAGAGAGAGAGAGAGTTAGGATCATGTAGGAACCTCTCTTAGAGTAGGGAATATGGACTTATAATAACCGTTGGATTAATAAAGATGAACGTTTAAGATTTAACATTGTTTATGGTAAAAATTAATGAGAAAATGAGAATATTATATTGCCTCTAATAGAATTATGATAACGTTAAGTGTTTAATTTAACCAACATTCTTATAAAATATTTAACGATCAAATTTTCACTATAGCAATGACTATTATATAAAAAAAATATTTTAACGATCAAATTTTCTCTATATAATATAATAACTACCTAATATGAAAATAATTTAACGATCAAATTTCTTATAAAATATTTAACAACCAAATTTACTAGCATTCATTCCATATTACAAATTTTAACGACCAAATTTAACAAACAATTCTAAATAATTTAATTAGCATAAAATTTAACGATCAAATTTAACGACTAAAAATTAACGACCAAATTTAACGACCCACAAAATTTTAACGGTGATCAAAACAAATTTTTTCTTCACCACAAAATTTTAACGATTGGTCGTTAAAAATTTTACGACTCAATATGAAATATTGAGTCGTTAAACTTGTGTTTACTATTTTAATGATGGTCGTTAAATTGATGCAAAGTTTGTTAGGTAAGAGAAAAGTAATTAATCGTTAAAATAGTAAGGTCAAAATTTTAACGATTGGTGATGCAAAGTTCTCAATATGAATATAATGTTTAAACTTGGGGTTACTATTTTAACAAATTTTAACGATCGGTTGTAATAATATCTATAAAATATAATAACGATCCAATATGAAAATAATTTAACGACCAAAATAAATTTTAACGACCAATCCTAACAAATTTAACGAGCAAATTTCTTATAAAATTTATTAACGATCAAATTTCTGTATAAAATATATTAACGACCAAATAAATTAACAACCAAATATATTAACGATCAAATTTCTTTTAAAATATATTAACGATCAATTGCTTCAACGTTTATTTTTGGGATAACCCAAAAATAAGAAATCTGTTTTCCTAATTTGTATATTATTTAATGAATAAATAATAAAAAGTGAACAATCATGTGATTCTCACCTTGGGAAGCTTATTATGCACCTTCCATCATGAACGTACAAATTTTAATCAAATGGATCTTAGGAGTTCCTATTCCCTACTCTAAGGGTTATTCCTACCGGATCCTGACCCTATATATATATATATATATATATATATATATATATATATATATATATACGTTTGAGTGATTGGACTTTATAAAGATAATAAACCGGGTAAATGTGTGAAAGCATGATGATGTGTTATTATTCCTTGATGTGTGATTGTGCTCATGCTTAACATCTATATATATGTGTATGGTTAGCTAACGGTTTTATACTATGTTGTAGATCCTTTGCAGGTTAGGAGAGCTGCAGAGTGATCCAGAGGGGTGATCCGCTGAGGGCTCCGTACATTGGGATCGTTATCGTGGGATAGGGGAATATTTGATGTACGGATATCTGTTTTATTTGTACTCAGTGGTACTTATGTATCACCTTTTGATACTTATCTATATCAGTTTCATGTTTTGTTTTAATCTATATGTGCCTTGTTGTAAGATTCAGTGAACTTGTTGTCAGGCTAGGGTCAGGATCCATTGTGAGATCCTAGCCCAGTAGTACCTCGAGTCCTACGGATTTGGGGTGTTACACAGTTGATATCAGAGCCCAGGTTGACAACAATGGCACTTGTAATCTGCGATAAAGGTCGAATAGATAAATAAACAGAACCCGAAAGGGGTCTGACTTTTCAAAAGGTTTTGGTTTTGAAATGAGTACAAATGTTTTGGGATATCGTGTACGTGAGCCATCGCCCCTCTGAAGATGTCGACAGTATAGATATATATAGATATTCTGTTGTGATTGATTTGATATATATCTATACATATGGCATATATATAGCCTTCTAAGTTAGGTTTACATCTTCTGCAGATGGTTCAGACTAGAGATTCACGAGGAGGTTGCTGAGAGTGCCGTTCCTGAGACTGGGAACAGTGCAGCTGAGAGACATGGGTCACAGAGAGCCCAGTCTGGTGATTCTGATCGTGTCTCCATGGAGGATCAGAGTTCCGTGCTTATATTAGAGGAGTAGAGGAGGCTGCCAGAGCCGGTAGACGTGCCCCAAATTTACAGGCACATGAGGGACCATCTGAGAGATCCCACGGAGTGACTCAGGTGCCAGTTGTACAGGCACATGCTATTGAGACTGCTCGGGTCCAGGAGGAGCATCGAGGGCCTCGACCAGATACCTGGTTGAAGGCATTTCACCAGATGGGTGTACCCCCTTTCACTGGGAAGGTGGTGTTAGAGGTTGAGCTCTGGATTGGACATGTGGACTCAGCTCTGGAGTCCATTGGATGTCTAGTGGACAGACAGATCGAGTTGATGCAGACTTTATTCCGGGACTTGGCACAACACTGGTGGAGATCAGTACGGGGTCAGGTTACCAGTTATGAGCATATGAGGACTATGATCATAGAGGGTTTCTGCCCTGCCTTACTGAGGAGGGAGAAACTGCGGGATTTTGTGAAGGCTGGGTTTGAGGATGTACTAGTCTCCGAGGCTATCAGGAGGTTCCAGGAGGAGCTGGCATTGTTGGGTCCAGCTGCACCTCCTGTAGATCAACATGTATATTTGTTCTCCCGACGACTGAGGGATGCTACCAGGACTTACATGGCAGGGTTTCACTGTGAGACCTTGGTTGATTATCAGGACCGGACTTCCGATTATGAGAGAGAAAGAGCTGGACAGAGGAGAGCTTCTCAGACCGGATGGTCTAAGAAGAGACAGTGTACTGGGCAGACCAGTGGTACTGGTGGCACTGCTAGTGTTTGGCGGGGTCAGAGACGCCAGAGTCACCCCTCATCTACACCGGATGCAGATAAGGGACATCAGTGCTTTAACTGTGGTGATCCAGGACATATGAGGCCCGAGTGCACGAGGCCACTAGTGACTTGCTACACCCTTGGTAGGCAGGGTCACAGAGCTGTTTACTGCCAACAGGGCGGAGCTTCATCTCAGTAGTGTTCTTCCCCTGCCAATGTAGCGGGAGGAGGCAGAGGCCACCTCAGCAGCAACAGACCCAGGGACAACAGAGGGTCCCAAATCGCCCTACGACTCAGGGATCTGCTCTTGGGCCGAGTAGAGGCAAAGGTCGTGGTGGGAACACCACTGATACCAGAGGACCACAGGGTCGAGTTTTTGAGCTGAGGAGTGCAGATGAGCCAGCTGCACCGACTGCTACAGGTACCATTCTGGTTCATGGTTTACCTGTTAGAGTCTTATTTGATACTGGTGTTACGCATTCTTATATTTCTAATGCCTGTGTAGAGCGTTTGAGTCTAGATACGGTTGAGGGGATGCCCTTTATTATAGGGTTACCTGATGGTGGTAGGGTCAGAGGTACCCGTGAGATTCATGGTTGTCCCATTTCTGTAGGGACTCGTGTGTTACTAGTTGACTTCTTTGTCATGCCATTAGAGCATGAAGAAGTCATTCTAGGTATGGATTGGATGGATAGACATTTTGCAGTCTTAGATGTAGGTAGGAGGATAATTACACTCTCTACCGAGTTAGGTCAGATAGAGGTTTTCCGAGGTTGGGACCTTGGAAAGATAGGAACGATTATCAGTGCGATACGGGCAGCTAGACTGATTGCATAGGATTGTGAGGCCTTCTGGTGTTATGCCATGAAGGAGGGGGAGAGTCCAGTGGTAGAGGATATCCCAGTTGTTTGTGATTTTGCAGATGTATTTGTTGAGCCGTCCAGTTTGCCGCCCCAGAGGAGTGTGGATTTTGGCATTGATTTAGATCCTAGTACAAGACCTATTTCGAAGGCCCCATACCGGATGGCGCCTGTCAAGATGCTGGAGTTGAAGAAGCAACTTGAGGAGCGGGCTGAGAAGGGCTTCATTCGCCCTAGCGTGTCCCCCTAGGGAGCACCTATCCTCTTCGTACGGAAGAAGGACGGATCGTTGAGATTGTGTATAGATTACAGAGAGTTGAACAAGGTGACCATCAAGAACAAGTATTCATTGCCTCGTATTGATGACTTGTTGGATCAGCTTCAAGGAGCGGCTGTGTTTTCCAAGATTGACTTGCGTTCAGGGTATCACCAGCTGAGGGTGAGAGAGCAGGATGTGCACAGGACAGTATTTCGGACCAGATATGGACACTACGAGTTTGTAGTGATGCCATTTGGCTTACGAATGCCCCAACAGTCTTTATGGAGTTGATGAACAACATCTTCATCGACTTCCTGGATCAGTTTGTGGTGGTTTTCATTGATGATATTTTAGTGTACTCTCGCAGCAGAGAGGAGCATGTAGGATAACTGAGGACTGTATTACAGGTTTTGCGGGATTGAGAACTTTATGCTAAGTTCTCTAAGTGTGAGTTATGGATGACAGAGGTAGCATTCCTGGGTCATGTTGTACCAGCTGAAGGCATCCAGGTGGATCCGGCCAAGATTGAGGTAGTAGCAGCTTGGACTACACCGACGAACGTCAAGGAAGAACGTAGCTTCCTTGGCCTAGCCGGTTATTACAGACGCTTTGTGGAGGGATTTTCTGTGATTGCCCGTCCACTGACGAGTCTACTGAGGAAGACTACCAGATTTGTATGGTCTGATCAGGAGTTTTGAGGAGCTAAAGAGACGTCTGACTTCTGCTCCTATTTTGGCACAGCTAGAGGGTACAGAGGATTTTGTGGTATACAGTGATGCATCCAAGCTAGGCTTGGGATGTGTGTTGATGCAGCGGGGCAGAGTGATTGCTTATGCGTCTCGACAGCTGAAGACGTATGAGGAGAACTACCCGACTCATGATCTGGAGTTGGCAGCAGTAGTTTATGCACTGAAGATCTGGAGACATTACCTGTATGGTGCAACATGTCAGATCTTCACAGACCATAAGAGTCTGAAGTACATTTTCACGCAGCGGGAATTGAATAACCGCCAACGTAGGTGGCTCGCGCTGATCAAGGACTTTGATTTAGAGATTCTGTACCATCCAGGGAAGGCGAACGTTGTCGCCGACGCCCTGAGCAGAAAGACGCCTCGAGACCAGGCGATTGCGAGGCTGACAGTTCAGCATCAGTTACAGAGAGACCTGATCTGGTTAGAGTTGGATATCTAGTTTCCTGATGAGGATTCCCGGTTGAGTACTTTAAAGGTTCTTCCTGATCTGTTGAGTGAGATCCAACAAAAGCAGGAGACCTGCCCGACACTGATGAGGATACGAGATAGGATGTCTCGAGATGAGGCACTACAGTTCCTTCTGGGAGCAGATGGAGTGTTGAGGCGCCGCGGTCGCGTCTGTGTACCCACTGATGCGGATCTACGCAAGAGGATTTTACAAGAGGCTCACTGTACACCTTACTCTGTACATCTAGGTACGAGTAAGATGTACCAGGACTTGAGACATTTATATTGGTGGGGAGGGCTGAAGCCCGATGTGGCCAAATTTGTGGCGCAGTGTGCGACCTGTCAGTAGATCAAGATAGAGCATAATAAACCTGGAGGTGAGCTCCATCCACTTCCTGTTCCACAGAGGAAGTGGGAGGACCATGGATTTTGTGATTGGACTGAGATTGAGCCGGAGTTTTGATTCCATCTGGGTCATAGTGGACAGATTGACAAAGACGGCACGTTTCATCCCTATTCGGGAAACGTGGCCAGTGAGCATATTAGCAGAGGAGTACACTAGGCAGATAGTGAGACTCCATGGTGTGCCCAGGACGATCGTCTCAGACAGAGATGGACGATTTACCTCGAGCTTCTGGCAACAGATTCAGACTGCCCTGGGAACGAGTTTGCACTTCACGACTGCGTTTCATCCTCAGACAGATGGTCAGTCAGAGAGGACCATTCAAACGCTGGAGGATATGCTACGAGCTTGTGTGTTGGATTGGGGACAAGTGTGGACGGATCATCTCCCACTAGTTGAGTTCTCATACAACAACAGCTGGAATGCATCTATTGGGCTGACCCCATATGAGGCACTATATGGACAAAGATGCCGTACTCCGTTATGTTGGGATGAGCAGAGCAATGTTAGTGGTTTGACACCTGATCAAATTCAGGATGATGTGGCTCGTGTAGCACTAATTAGAGAGCGGATGCTGACTGCCTAGAGCCGTCAGAAGGCATATGCAGATAGGAGGCGTAGACCTCTAGAGTTCAGAGTAGGCGCCATGTGTGGCTGAGAGTGTCTCCGACACGAGGTGTTAGGCGTTTTGGCATTAAGGGGAAGTTGAGCCCCGATATGTCGGACCGTTCGAGATTCTGGATCGGGTTGGGAGCGCAGCATACAGATTAGCCTTGCCTCCGAGATTAGAGGGTGTTCACCCTGTATTTCACGTGTCTCAGCTGAGGGAGTATATACCAGATCCGAGACACATTGTGAGTTATGATGATTTGGTGGTTGAGCCGGAACACACCTTTGCTGAGCACCCTATTGCAGTCCTAGAACGAGGTATGAGACGCCTGCGTTTGAAGGACATTCCTATGCTGAGGATACAGTGGTCGAGACGAGGACCTGATGAGGCTACATGGGAGACTGAGGATAGTATCTAGAGGAACTATCCAGAGTTCTATGCCGAGATAGATGTACCTGTAGGACCACCGAGTAGATCTTAGTACTATCTTGGTGAGTATTATGTGCTTATATGCTTATATGCTATGATGTGTTTATTTTCATACTAGCTTTGATGTGATATATGATCTTATTAGATCTTGTTGTGCTAGTATGATTATTGTTTATAGTTGTAGATGGCTCTTTCCTCCATGCTATTGTGATACATTTAGGATTCAGCTGGAGATGGTTATTCCTCCATGCTATTTTGATGGACATAGTGTTGCTGGAGATATTTTTCCTCCATGCCTTTCTGTTATGAGTATGATACGGCTAGAGATGTGATTCCTCTATGCCTTGTGATGTGTTTATGATTTCGCTAGAGGGTGGTTTTCCTCTATGCCCTGAATAGTGTTTTGTTGTTGGAGTTGATGATTTCCTCCATGCTCGTGTTTGAGGCTATGAGAGAGTTGTACCTCGGCTTTTGAGTCCGAGTGGTTTCAGGACTTTACAAGTTTCGGGACGAAACTTTTTTTTAGGGGGTGAGATGTAAGAGCCTTAGTCTTTTGGACCGAGATTGACCATAGCTGCCCCCGCGGGCTTGTGTCCCGCCCTAGCGGGTTTCCGCTCCCGTGGTCCAGGGGACCGCCCCCGCGGTTTCTTGCGGCTGCAGCCGGTTTTGTTGACTCTTTGACTTGTGCTTTACCCTTTCTTTCTTTTCCCTTAAGTCTTTTCCTTGGCTGATGATCAAGGGTTTCATCTTCCTAATCCAGCTTCTCACTTCCTTCTTCTCCTTTCTCTTCTTCTTAATCTTGACTTTGGTTCCTTAGAGTTTGAAAGAGTTTGTGTTTGGTTGTGGATGATGATGTTGTTGAATGTAGTGGCTGAGCTTGGAAGCCAATTGAAGTGTAGTTTGGATCATCTTCTTGCCTAGACCAGCAGTAGGTAAGCTCCATTCTTCTTCTTCTACTTCTCTTCTTCTTTGATTTCATCTCCCTTAGCTTAGGATTAGATGAATTGGATATAGATTGATGATAAGCATGAACACAATCACACATCAAGGAATAATAACATATATATATATATATATATATATATATATATATATATATATATATATATATATATATATATATACGTTTGAGTGATTGGACTATATAAAGATAATAAACCGGGTAAATGTGTGAAAGCATGATGATGTGTTATTATTCCTTGATGTGTGATTGTGCTCATGCTTATCATCTATATATATGTGTATGGTTAGCTAACGGTTTTATACTGTGTTGTAGATCCTTTGCAGGTTAGGAGAGCTGCAGAGTGATCCAGAGGGGTGATCCGCTGAGGGTTTCCGTACACTGGGATCGTTATCGTGGGATAGGGGAATATTTGATGTACGGATATATGTTTTATTTGTACTCAGCGGTACTTATGTATCACCTTTTGATACTTATCTATATCAGTTTCATGTTTTGTTTTAATCTATATGTGTCTTGTTGTAAGATTCAGTGAACTTGTTGCCAGGCCCTAGCCCAGTAGCACCTCGAGTCCTACGGATTTGGGGTGTTACAAAGTACTCCGTTCTAGAATAGCTATCGGGTATTCCATGAATGTATGGTCCAGTTCAATGGTCAAATCCTCGTAACTGACAACGTGTCTCGGATCTGGTATGTACTCTCTCAACTAAGACACGTGAAATACCGGGTGAACACCCTCCAGTGCGGTGGAAGCGCTAGTCGATAAGTTATCACTCCAACTCGCTCCAAAATCTCAAAAGGTCCGACATATTGGGGACTCAACTTTCCCTTAATGATGAAATGCCGAACGCCTCGCGTCGGTGAAACTCTCAACCATACATGGGAACCAACTCTGAACTCAAGTGGTCAGAAGATGTAGCTTACCAAACTGAGGATCCTTACAAGACAAGGAGACAAAGGCTGATGGTGCTCCTGAGTACAAACGGTTACCGATTTGCTAATGGATTTCAGAGAAGAAGGTGAAGCTTCAGTGTGGTTTTCCGGAGGGAGGAGTGGCACGTCTCGTCGGTCTTGGTGGCTCTAGTGCTCAGAGAAGGCGGTCGTTCCAAGTAGGGAGCGGTGTTGTGAGAGGAGAGCTTCGTTGCTCTTCTCCTGCTCAAAGGGAGTTGTAGGGTTACGCAACTTGCTCTCAGATGCAAACGGAGGAGCTTAAGAGGAAGAGAGGAGGGAGTAGAGGAGAGGAAAAAGAAGCCGAACGGCGAGTGTATGAGAGTAGCAGCTTGTGCATGGTTGATTCCTTCTCTTGCCTTTCGTTTCCACCTAGCGGAAGGTGGTATTGTCCCCTCTATCACGTAATGGCCTTAGCAGACGTACGTTGGCGGTGGATAAGAAGAATCTCACAACTAGGAAGATGGGCTCGGGGTTGAAGTTGATGAGCCTCAGGTGGAGACTTGGCCCAACTACAAAATATGAGGCTGGGAAGAGTGAGATTGGGCCCAAGATCCAAGTTGGTATGTGATCAAGGTCATATAAGATTATTTGAGTTTTAAACCGGTAGAAATCCGGTTGTTCGCTTAACTAGGAAATCGCGAGTCGATTTTTCGGAAACGAAAATTTTCGAATTCAGTTTTCCCTTAAAATAAGTTTCGTCCTAAAACTTAAACTAAGGAGGGTTATCTACTAAGACTAAAGCCTTAAGGTATATACCCAATGACATTCCTGGGGTGTTATCACCCTCTACTTACTCAGGCAAGTACTCATAGTCTAACACACCATGCCACATAAGCAAATAGAGGTAAAATACTCAAGCATGTAATCAAATAATCATCAAGGCAATGAAACACATAAGTACAGGTTCGATGACTAGCCCGTCGGCATTGAGATCAAAACTAACTCCGCATATTGCTCAAGGTAAGTACTCCTAAAACTATCCTTTGTCTCCCAAGTAGCCTCATCAACTCCCCGTCTAGACCACTAGATCCGTAGCATCGGAATATCCTTAGACCGCGGGCGTCTAGTACTCCGTTCTAGAATAGCTATCGGGTACTCCATGAATGTATGGTCCGGCTCAATGGTCAAATCCTCGTAACTGACAATGTGTCTCGGATCTGGTATGTACTCTCTCAACTGAGACACGTGAAATACCGGGTGAACACCCTCCAGTGCGGTGGAAGCGCTAGTCGATAAGTTATATCTCCAACTCGCTCCAAAATCTCAAAAGGTCCGACATATTGGGGACTCAACTTTCCCTTAATGCTGAAACGCCGAACACCTCGCGTCGGTGAAACTGTCAACCATACATGGGAACCAACTCTGAACTCAAGTGGTCGACGCCTCTTGTCGGCGTATGATTTCTGGCGACTTTGTGGTGCTAACATACGCTCTCGGATCAGAGCTACTCGAGCGATGTCATCTTGTATCTTCTCCGGTGCAACTCCTCCTGCTCCCTCGGGCACATCCCAACATAGAGGTGTACGACACCTCTGTCCATATAGCGCCTCATAGGGAGTCATACCGATAGACGCATGCTTATTGTTGTTATATGAAAACTACACCAAGGGAAGGTGATCTGGCCATACATGTCCCCAATCTAGCACACAAGCCCGGAGCATGTCCTCTAAAGCCTGGATGGTCCTCTCCGTCTAACCATCAGATTGAGAGTGATAAGCGGTAGTGAAGTTGACACTGATACCAAAAGTTGTATGTACCTGATCCCAAAACGTCGAGGTGAAACGCCCAAATCTGTCTGAAACGATGGTCCTCGGTACTCCATGGAATCGCACAATCACACAACCTTGTTCAGAAGGATTCAAAGGTTAGTTATTTGATTTTATTGTTCAGGTTTGTATATTTGTAAGAAAGCAATTTAATTTTTCAAATTTATCTTCATGTTATTTTATCAGTCATGAAAAAATTCAACTCTATTATTTAAATTACCGTATGTTTTTCAACAATCGACTAACCATTATTAAGGTTTTCAACTCATCTTGTTCGTGTTTACATTGTGCATTCGTGCTCCCACTCGTATGATCGTGTGTATATATATATATATATATAGGATTAAGATCGTATAGAAATGAGTCTTTCGGGAAAAAAAAATCTCTTATGGTGAAAATTAACAATTGTTCAGTTGTTCAAATATAATATGTATTTGTTCAACTAAAAAAAAATTGAACAAAGGGGTGTGACCAATTGTTCAACTATATTCGAAATCGTCCAATTGTTTAACTATATGATTATTTTTTTTAACTAATCACATAGTGTTAATTTATATGTCCAATTGTTCAACTATTCAAAATTGTTGAACTTGGACAATTTCAAATGTAGTTGAACAATTAACCATATAATTGAATTGGTATAGTTGTTCAAATTAAAATACAATAGAACAAATTTTCGCTAAACAAATGAATGTTATCATTGAACAATATGTACTTTCTACTGTAAACAAACTTTATATATATATTGACTTGCTATACGTGATACCATAGGTGGTTGTAAGATTCTTTTGTTTGAGGGTGAAAATATAGTTTGTTGGTTCATATTTGAAAGAGAGTAGAATTGTGGTTAAGCCCATGAAAAGGAGCCACATAAAATTTGATATACATGATTCTCTCTGTGAAGTCCAAAATGAAAGATAGTCAACCGATGATTGATTGAAAATTGAAATAAACAAAAGAACCGGTCTACTTTCATTACTTTTGGGGACATGAAACGCAAGCTTTATATAGGCTACCAACATATTTGCATTTTTTATGTATTTTAATAAATAAACTAAAGAACCGATTTACTTTTGTAAAAGTTAATATTGCTTTTAATTCGATACTCTTCCTTGACCATTGATTAGCAGCAGCAAGCTGGGCATCAGTGTAAGCTAGCTTCATCTTTGATGGACCAAATAATGGTGTACATTTACAGTAGACAGAATCCAATTCGATTCCATCCCAGAATCTCCCATCATTGAGCTTTTTTTTTATCATAATTTGGTGGGATGTCATCTCTTTCATGTCTAGTACATTATACAATATTTAAGTTGTAACGAAACCACATTCATCTCCTCCAAAACGTACAAGAATAGTATGAGGTGTAGCCGAGCCACGAACAATGTTTGACAGGAGAGAAAAAACGCCCTTCGAAAGTTATTAGACAACACGTGACCGGCTACAAGAAATCTAGCAACAAAAGAAAAGGAAGCTCGATACACTATCAACATCATGGTATACATGTCGAAACCAAATTATCTAATCTCTACAAATGAAGCCTTAACAACGTAATGTAATGGTTAAACAACTGTAAGCAGACTTGTGCGCCCATCTCCGCCAATTGGAGGCTCCAACACACATAGGACCGCACATGAATTGGACCACACTGGAAATTACGGTATGGTCCAGTTCTAGACCGTATTTGTAGAAAATCATGTCCGATCCATGATATTACGGTCTAGTCTAGTCCATGATATTACGGCCCGGTCTTTGCCCATGAAGTGTATACGGTCCGGCCCGGTCCAAACCCAGACCTGACCTGGTTTTAATCCAAACAAAAAAAATTTTAAAAAAAATATCAATACAAACAAAAAATATTTATTAAAAAAAATCAATACAAGCCAGATCATTATGATTTGATCCGATCCATGGACCATTTCATACAAACAGAGAAACAATCCGCTCCGGCCCGGTCCGTGAGTTTACGGTCCTGTCCAAACCGTTTGGATCATAAAGTAGAAGGAGCCCAGACTCGGCTCGTCAGCTGTTTCATTTTTTGAGTTGGATTGTGTTAAAATTATAATATTGAGGAGGCCATTAGCTCACCAAAGTTGAGATGATTAAGCTCCGAAGTAAAGAGGCAGCCCAATAGACCATGACATGATAAGTCAAGCCCAAAGCATGTTGCTTTTCATTAACGTACATATTGCATTCTGTCTAATATTTTTAACAAAGTCTCTGTTATTCACTTGTGTACAGTATTATTTTTAACATGGTCTTTGCTACTACATTCCAGTCTGTTATAATACAAGTGAATATCAGAGACTGTTACAATAATTTCGCAGAATGCAATCTGCACATTACTATACATACTTGATAAGGCCATAACAGATGCATTGGACGGTAATAGCGTGCTCATAAGGGAACTTAACGATAAACGCTGCCATACCAATCATGCTCAAGTATATGCAGTCATTGTAAAATTACTTGGAAACACATTTTGAGCAATTCCCCTAACTATGAGATGATAAACTCTACCTTTTACTTGTTTAAAAAATAATTTTACACACGAAGAAAAGAAAGCGAGAACTGAAAAATGCAAAGCCTCACCTTTAAGCCCTGGCGTCGGAAATGGGAGCCAAGAAGCCGTCATGCAGATGATAAGGAATCATGGGAGGGCTCAGAAATGTTGTCAGCTGAACTTACAGTTGCTCCAAAATTTTCTGTATCAACAGTCATATCATCTTGAGGCTCTGTCTCTTCTACCTCTGTCATTACCTCATCCCTGTCTTCAACTGAAGGCTCCATTCCATTCTCCATTGAATTCAAATGAGGTTTGGTGTTTTCTTCTTCCTTGGGTGCACCAGCTTGTTGCTCCACCACAGGCAACGGGTGTGATTCCGTACACTTTGACAATGTGCTCGTCACCAACAGATTCTATTCAGATAAATTGACCTTCTTTAGTTCTATATGCTCAAGAATATGTTAAGATTAAATTTAATGATGAACCAAAAAGAATGCATCATACACGGTAATCTTTCATGGCTAAGCAATTGTACAAATAAGAATGAGAAGGAAAAAAACAAGTGAGAATAAGGTGAAGAGAAGATGGAAAAAGTTGAAGTGCTTCACTAAATGGCATGCTTTCACATGGAAACATCATACTGTACATTCCAAAAAATGGAAGGACTTGTAACAGATCTACCGTTTCCAGTCCTGCCTACAAGTATACATATCTCTAAACGGTCTGCCTTAGAGGCGAGAACCACCCACGACCGTTGAAAAAGAAGGTCCACACTCATAACTTGCTATATATTTTTAGAGATCGTTCAACCTTGGAGAAAAAAATTGTTACATTGAATTCCATCTTTTTATATAAACCCTATTCCGCATTTTTCTTCTACCTTCGGATTTATGCCTCCCATTTTCAGATAACAAACTATTTTCTATATGAATTTATACGCATTGGTTATCATCTAGGACTCTTGATTTTCAACTCACCTATTATGATTAGGCCCCAGCCCCCAGGTCTACGGGTGACTCAAAAACTGACGCCATTATAAAATCGCCATCAACAGTCTTCCCACGGGACCAATTGATCCAGTAGCGTATCAAAGAAGATAGAATGTAAATGGGATAGACCATCTCTACTGTGAATAGAATGTAAATGTGATAGACCATCTCTACTGTGAAATATAAAAAGGAAGACAGGCTCCTTCAACGATCTGAACCAGGAAGGGAACAAAAAAAAACTTCAATTATAATCTTTATGAGTAATTGAATATGATTAACAATGCAATTAAAATTCCCAAGCATTCTCTATAACCCACTTATTGTCCACGAGTAACAAATCAGTTACAGCTGTCTTGTCATCGAAACAAAATCAATTCAAAATCACCAAATGTACTATCTCAACACCAAAAGCTTTAAACAAAAGTAGGCACAGTAAACTCTTACTGCTGTTCATCAAAACAAATGAGGGTGCACTGCATAGCATGAGTGCCTTAGAAAAACTAGTAACGTACCTTCTCTAATGCAAGGGCAAGTTTTGATAGTACTGGATAGATACCTCGAGCATCTAACAGAATCTGGCAAGATAAGTAATAATATAAAAGCTCTGAAAAGTGGAAGTAGACAAGTAATGACAGGAAAGAGATGCAAAAACTATGTAAGATTTGATACTGACCAGTTAAATACCTCAAGAATCACAAAATTATCCCAACAAATAAACATCACATATCAACTAATAAAATCATGGAAGGAAGAATTACCTCACAAAGCCTTTGCAATGTAAATGGAGGCCCCTCTGGAAAGTCATGAAGAGCTGGACCAACATAAATAAAAATACAAATATTAGATTCACGCAGATTGACCGTCTTTTTCAGATGGGGCGGGGTATGGTGGAAGAAATTGCATAACAAAATCAATCGCAAGTGAATGTGCAGATAATTTTTTGAGTCGGACTTAAGGAAAGGATTCCACAATAACGTCGTACATTAGTCAGCATATGTTAGGATCTTAGGGCTCTACTGCAAGTAGCTCACAACCAAAACAAACTGAAAGATACTTCAATTTTGAAAAGTCACTTAATGGGCAAAAGAAGATTCATACAACAGTCAACAGCTTAATCCATGGGTTTTCTAGTTGGGTACTTAAGATAATGGTAAGGGAAAATATATAAAATACTTAGGATAAAGGTAGGGTAAATACATAGAGACTGATATATACTTGGAGAATAAGGCTTAGTGTTGTCTAACTAGTAATCACTTATTGCCGTTAATGACTATAGTGTGACTGGCATGTGACCTAAGTCTCCTCCTATAGTATGTTTGTGATACGTTCCTGCTTTCTTTTTAATTAATTTCTACTTTTAGGATTTAGTTTTTAATCGTATTGGTTTATTTTTAAATTTCCAACTGCAGCCCACAAACTTTGTCAGTGATCCATTTCCATTAGTTGCTTGATTTCAGGAGAAGGTTATTTATTTCTTATTATAAAAGGAGGCATGTGAGCAATGCACTGAGGCAGACGTAGATAATTGAATTGAATTGAATTGTATACAAAGAGGATCCCTCAAAACCTGATGGGCTGACTGTGAGATTCTTACTCTCAGATTTATCTTTAGTTTTGGTTTCTATCCTATAGTATGTTCGAAGGGGTTGACCACTGCCAAGTCTCTTGCTGTGCTTATGCATCAGCAGGGCATCTGCTTAAAAACACTAGACTTCATTACTGAAAAAAACAAGCAGGCACTTTCAAATAACATATGCAAAATAAATTATTATATCCAAAAGCTGAAAATTTCAAGAAATTTTTTCAGGAGCTTTACATCAGGAAGGGGTTACTTCAGTTCCTTATAAAACCAAATCATAGGACAAGAATTAGAATGTGTTACACGTTTCTTCATAAGATTCAACAAAAGATATCTTTAGCAAATAACAAAGAGGTATCGATATTACGCACAAAACGGCCAAAATCAAAGAAAAAGTACCTTCATCCAATCTCTTAACCAAATCCTGGTAAGTTTCTCCTAAAGTAGGGTTGACTGTGTCATCATCTATCTTTGCCTCTGGATACTCAGATATAACCTAGATGTTCAAATTTGAATAGAAAAGAGCAGTTAGTTTGTGCAAAAGACGAGTTTGTAAGGCAATTTGATATAGAACACAGCCCACATACTGGAAACCTCCATCCTATCCTACCTCACCATACCTGCTTCAGCTGGAATGATAACATACTCTTTAGCTCATCCCACTCATTCCTGAGTAACAAAATAAATTTTGTGCACCAGATAATAAGTTTAAAGTTCATGGGTACAAATTTTATAACTTAATGATGTCAAACATGTGTAATTTATTAGATGCAACACAAAATGAATGTGCTACATCGTAATATTGTTAAGTATCATTCAATAAATTATCAAAGTTTAGAATTTCCAGAGACAGATTGGAAGGGAACAATAGTAAGTTAGTAACTAACAGGTATAACTTAAGATAAATGACAACTAGAGATAAAAATATGCTGCATATAAGGTGCAGTATAACTTGGTTCCTTTGAATTACATCTAGAGTGATATGGTGATAGAAGCATACCAGAATTTTCCCGTTGAAGCGACCAATTGTAATACACCTCTAACTTCTTCAACTGAAAACTTATGCAGAGGTTCTGAGGCCCTAAGATTTGCAACATGATTATATATGTCAAACACGTATCTTATAATAAAACAGATAAGATATCAAATACTCTGTCCCAAGAAAAGCAAGTTCTTTCAAAGCTAAGATAACCACTGATAACTTGAAGGGTTTAAAGGGTATTCTTATATTTATCCAGAGAGTCTACATGGGTTAAGAACAAGCACTATTTTCAGGGTAACAAAGCACTACGGAGAGGAGCTTTTAGCTTCATGGAGATCTTTTAACGAAAATGAAAGAGACAAAAGAATAGAAGATTATTATAGGGATAATCTGGAAAACAGAAACGATTTACCCTTTGAAGAACAGTCGACTGAATAAGTTTGTGATTTCAGCAACAGTTATATGACCCTTATCTATATAGACAAAGCATATTTTGCAGTTGACAGATTTTGTAGTTCTAGATGATGCATGTGAATTGGTAAAAATACTTTGAATACAGTCATGGACATAGGGAATAAAACTCCACTAAAAACCAAAACGATAAATCCTTTGTGACTTGTGAGGGAAGAAGAAAACCTTAGAACGGACAGATTAGAGTACCCCGCATATCACATACCGAAAAATGTAAAAATGTGGGACATGTTAGACAACTACAGAAATGTTACATTTCCGAAACGAGTTAGCAATAAGGGATAGCGAATAGAGGATAATAAGATGCGAAATTTCCCTTTATTGACATAACCCTTTTCCAGAAAGAGCGGAACTTAGACATTTAACAATTTATGGGCACTTAAACCAAGCTGTGCAAATGATATATGATACTAAAATTCAAGATTTTCAATTTTGAAAACTTGTCTCTTAAATCTATTCACTAACTACTTGCCTAAACAATCAACTGAATTTGTAATCCATTATATAGAAGTCATAACTAGAGAACTGAGACCATCACATAGAAGGGAAAATCCAGATACTTCATGGGGAGAAATTTATGATGATACATATGAGATTTATAAAAGCAGAAAATAATTTGCCTTGTGAACACAATGCCACATGTCAAGTAACAACTTGACATCAATAAGTAAGGAAAACAAAGAAACGGGAAAAATGGCTCCTTTGTCAAGCTGTGAAATAAATAAAAAACTCACCAGTTAACAATTGATTTACAGGTTTCTTCAGGTGATATAGTCACCAGTCGCCATGAGGGATTTAAATGCACAATGGCAAAATTAGTCAAAGTCATTCCCAAGTGAGTTATACTAAAATTAAAAGATCAATCCAGTAACCAACTAGACCACACAGAAAGGTTCACTATACTATAGTTGCTGCTAGCTTCATATTAAAATTGCGAAACCCTAAGTTGAAGCAATAAAGCGAACTCGCAATCTTCGATAAGGAAATCTGAGCAAGGAAGAAGATTGTAAATAAAGAAGGAGAAAGCAGTACCCGTTGGTATTGGCGAGTGGAGAAGCTGGAGTCTGGTGATCGGGTGCCATCTCTTCTTCATTGGAGGGATCCGTGGTTTCAGGTTGCGGAATCTGCTCCGTCGAAACCTCCATCTGTGCTAAGCGATCTACGCAAAGCACAATTAACACAACTGGATTAGATTACTGGAAGGTTCGAGAGGAACGAAGAAAGAAGAGCAGAACTAGGGTTTGCTCTACAGAGTACAGACTATACTTCGATGAATGTGCCAATGGAAAATGGAACTCCGTTTCACACAGCGAAATTTACCACGCAAAACTTCGTGGTGTGAATTTTCTCTACCATTTCCTTTTCTTTTTTCTCTATTATTATTATTATTATTATTATTATTATTATTATTATCTATTTTTGGAATAAATAATCTAAAATGGTTCATGACATGACGGGTCTCGACTCTTTTTTTTTTAATAAAGAAAAGCGGCAGACGAACTAATTGTCACGAGGAACAACACAGAACAAAAAAGAAACACAAAAATACATAAAGAAATCACGACAGAAAAGAAGTCAACGAGGAAAAGTGGTATGATCCAGTTCAACGGAAGCGATGAGCACAAAGTTCGTCTTCGAAGAGAGTACACGAGCAGGAAGCCTTGAGTTCAACGGTGAATACCTCAGATTTGGGCTTGTGACTTCAGTAGTTGATCACAAATCCGCCCCCTACTAGACAAACCACTCTAAACGCCACCTAAAACAGCATCAAACTAAGGAGACATTGCAAAACACGGGATCTTGACATATAAAAGTGTGTCACTTGATTGTTAAAAAAAATTAGGATTATAAGGATGAAATTGTTCATGAAGTTATTGATTATAAACGATTGTAATATGGATTGTTTAGTTTTATCTTGTATTTTTTTCAAGAGAAAAAATACAAGGCTTAAATAGATAGAGGTGTTAACATCTTTTGATTTTTGAAAGAAAATTAATTTATTTTGTAAAAAGAAAAAATTCAATTGCCGGTTGAAAACATTTGTTATTTCGTTATGTTTTGTTAACAGGATTGGAAGGATCCTTACTACCTAAATTCAAGCCCAAACAAGTGAAGATGGGCTTCAAAATACAAAGAAATAGATTTTTTAATTTTTATTTATTTTTAATGGTATTTGTAACGAGTCCTTTCTTTTGAAAAGAAACTCAAAGTTTCACGGGAGGTTGAAAACTTTGTTTTTCATTTTTTTTTTAATTTTTTTTAATAAAAAGATTTCTTGTTGAAACAAACTTATAGATATTTGGCCTAATTGGATGATTTTGGAGAGTGGGTAGCATATAAGAAAAACCCTAGTCAATCCCACCGTTACATTATTGAAGCAAATAAAAGATGTTTAGGGAGAGGAGAAAAATCGACCGTTCAAATGTTACTTGTTACAGTTGAGTGGTGATCTATCAAAAAAAACGTTTGTGTTTGTCTTTCTCTTCTTTTTTTTCCTACAAGGTTAACATCCAAAAGCCAATAATGACATGGATGATTCGACCAAGTCACCCAAAAAAAACATTTGTGCTTTATGTAGTATGAAGAAGGATCGAGAGGTTAAAGAGTTGTGGACCAAAATCTGAAAAAGAGAAAAGAAGGGCCACCGAATCATGGTCGGCATTTGTAATGTAGACTCGATTAATGAAGGAGAAGGAAATGGAGGAACTTTCTTCCCCTACAGCTCCATTTGGAGGCATCAAAACCGAGTATAACGCCTGGTTGAGATCTGACAAAAATGTTCGATCTAGATCGGAGATGATGAGTGGAGGCGTTTTTTTTCGGAAGAGAATATGGATATATATATATATATATATATATATATATATATATATATATATATATATATATATATATATATATATATATATATATATATATATATATATATATATATATTTTCAATTAATCTCGCCTCTCCAAAGATCTTGTCTTATGCTTGTTTTCAAAATTGAGATGTAAAGAATAGTTGTTTGAGGACCTGCTTCGGTCTTGAGTTTGTGGAGTATGATCGAAGAGAAAGAACAAAGGAAGATGGAGGGTGAAGAATGTTGATGCTATGGTGATAAAAAATTGTAATTTTGGGAGTTGTCACTAACAAATATTTTCACATAAAAGAAGATTTGGTATAATATAGATCTTGATTGTTACTTGCCGCCATCTAAGAACTGGTTAGGATTTTGCCCAATTTTGATATTGAAGAGGGGTTTCTCTTAATGAACAGTAAAGAGGGTTTTGCTCTTTTGTTGTTGCATGTTCCAGGTTTTTCCGCTTGCTTCTTTCTTGGGGTCTCAACTCTCATGGTATATACATTAGGTATCCTTGTAGGTATAGTTATGGTAACGGATATTTATTTAAAAAAAATGATTACAAATATGTAAGATTTATGATCGTCGTAGATATACCGGTGTTTACATCTTTTTGCTTTTTAGCGAAATCGTGCTATGTTTTGCTTTCTATTAGTTTTTTACGTACATAGAAGGTTCGGCTTTTACATTCGGCAACTACGAGAGCGTCTTTTGGTTGAGTTGAACATGGTCTTATTATAGAGATGTGGTATAGGCTACTTTTGACAGTGACTTAGATATTTATTTTGATTTATTTTATAGTGATGACACTTTTTCCTTAAATTGTTTTCGCTTATATTATTTTTCATCATCGTCTTTGCTTGTTGCTTGTCTTTGGACAACCAAAACCTCCAAAACTGAAAACAACCTAATTTTATCTTCTCTTATTCTTTTCAATCCTCTTTGACTTAGCTAAATTGTCTATGTAACCACTAGGAGTGAGCAAAAATATCCGATTCGCCTAATCCAATCCACTAGTTTGAAGTTCCGATCCAAGAAAGTTTTAAATCTGAAAAATATCCGGTAATTGTTGACCCAAGTCCGATTCGATCCGGGAATATTTTTGGATCATCACATACAAATCAAAGTTTTGAAGAAGGAAAAAAAAGGTCGGATCAGATATATCCGACTATAATAATAAATATTCGGATCGGATGTCCGATCCGTATAAAAGTGTCGGATATCTGGGTACTCTCGGATCGAATTCGGATCATGCTTTTATAAAAATGTCAGATCAAATATTTGGAAATTCCCTAGTAACTAGCGACACATATCTAGTCCTTGTGAATTCGAATATTTGGAAATGCCCTAGTAACTAGCGACAAATGTCAGATCAAATATCATGGGCTGCGTGGATCAAAAGGAGTTGGACGTTTTTAATAGTTCTAGTTGGGCTTATTTTATTGTTAAATAAGGCCTTAATTAGATCTATTAATTTCAACCAATTAACTATTTTATTTTCAGCCATATTTGGACTTTCTAATACTGGCTTGCTTTTATTTATTTTAATAGTTTAGATAAGATCTAGATATGATTATATCTTTAAAAGGTTGATCTTATCTTATCTTATCTTGTTAGTTTGATCTTATCTTTTAGCTAGAAGATCCTATCTCTTAAAGATTCGATCTTATCGCTTATCTTTTCTTTTTAATTAGTTTGGGCTCGATATTAGATCAAGCCCGCAGCCCATGTAACTTGCTTTGGACGTCCTCCATGGCCTATATAAGGCACGCTGGACGTTCATTTTCAGTCAGACTTGAATAAACACAATTTAGATACTTTTCAGTATTTTCTCTCTCGTGAGACTCGAGAGCCGAATAGGTGAGATGCCTATTCAAACCTTGGACGGGTGAGATGCTCGTCCAACCCTAGTTTGGAGCTTTGAGAGAGCCGTCATCTTGGTGAGACTCTGAGATTGATCTTTCTTCGATCTTCAAGCGACTTCGCATGCTTTTGAGGTTAATCGTTCTTCTTCTTGAGTATTCGATTATAGCGGACGAGTTGAATTGCGACTAGGAGATTCGTCCAGACTATCCAGCTACGATCCATCCCAACCATCAGATCATTCACCGTTATCCACGTTTTCTACTCCATCTCTACGTCTCCCATCATCTACTTCTCTCTTTGTTTTGGTGTTGAAAGATCGGGAAACCCTAGCGGCTTATCCCCGCATCATTGATAGTACCGTGAAATAACACCCTATTCCACTACCACTAAAGACCATTGTTGTTGATCCTGTAATGTGCCCCACAACGAATGCATTCCAAATGGAGCCCTCGTCAATAACTTATCATTTAAGACATCCGGTTCTATCATGCCTAAACAATGAGGGACTAAGGTCCATATACAAGACCAACAAGGAATGCAACCAACCATTGAATGATTTTGTGAGTATTATTACCTTATAAATATATACATATTTATTTTATAGTTTGCGAACAAATATATAGTTTAAGTATGGGGTGGTATGCTTCACCTTTCCCATTCATATGCATTTCATGTTTAAAATTTTAGGCTTAGATAAATCTTCCCCATGCCTTTTTCAAAATCCATCGCTTTCTACACACACACGATCGGCTCAGCTAGATTTGTCGGTTGGCTAGATCATGTACATTTTCTCGCCTTCTATCTTTTTTTTGTGCATCATCTCGACATCCTACATTTAGCCTTAATCGACTCGACTTGTACCATTAATCCACTCAATTTATGTAATTTCTATACATTCACGTTGTATTAAATGTTTTCATCATCTCCCTTTTAGTCACACATCTGTAAAGAACGGCCGGGATGAGTCCAATTAGTAAATCCCGCATGGGGTGTAGAAGATTTTGATCCTTTTGTTCCACGGGAAGTGTGTCCATGATTGACTAGTTTCCTCTCCTGGATCAACTTGATCATGTTCTTTTTATCAACATGAGCATGATGGATTAGATCAGTCGGATGAGATTGAGTTCCTTAGAAATATGTTATTCTCTATGATTAAATACATGCTTAAGGCACTTTAGAGATCGATCTTGACATGTTTATGCCTTTGAGAGTTATTGAACTCATGAAAGTGCTACTTGATCCTTGTATTACCTTGTGAGGTTTTATTAACATTAGAACACCATTATACACATGTCTATGTCTTTCATGAGCATGCTCCATCATGTGATTTATTCTCCATAATTACTATTTTTTATGTTGGTTACATTTCTTTTACTATTCGGCCAATTTATCCTAGTTGGTAGGCCGATTTGTGTTTTTTCTTCCCCTTTGTGATTTTTGTTATTCGCTTACGTAGTTCTTTATCTTTTGTCTAAGATCAACCGATTTCACCCATCATAATCGGCCGATTCCCTGTCTTATGTTCTTATATTTCTTTGTGTTTTAATTTTAGTTTTACAACTAATATGTGAAATCATAATTCCATTCTTCTAATGTTCGATCCCGAGTAATTTTTTTTTACTACAATTGAGTCTTGTACTAATTTTAAGATTTGAGGCTCACATTTCAACCTTAATCCAGTATTGACAAATTTGTTTTATTTAGGAATTTTATTCGCTTACAAGGTATCACCTAGGTGCCCTACGAAGATTGGGTTGATAACGGATTTTCACTTTCACTAGAAACATGTCTCGTATTTAGAAACACAAGAATTAGGAAGGTGAATTATAAAGTAATCCTAAGTTTTTCATTAAATTATTGTGCAATACTTGTTCGAGTTGTGATGTGTTGGATGTTTGTCTCATACTTGATATGAAGTGAAGCCAAGATTGCTGACGAAGAAGATCGTTTGGCCGGGTTGGTCATTGGCACTTCGAGCAAATTGGCCTCGTCGAGCCCAAACCCGTTGAAGGAGCTTGTCAGTTTGTGCAGTTCCTCTTAATACGCAAGTCTAGTTGTTAAACTGGATTCAAGATGAAGAAATCAAATCAACTTGATTCAAGTTACACCACTAATGCAAACGTTATCGCTCAAGGAAGAAGATTTTGGTATGAAAGTTAGTCGGTGCTCTTTAAACTCGAATTTAAGACTCATTTTCTTATGTTGCTCTTCTTTTGCTTCTTTTCCTCTTCTTCTACGAGAGAGTTCTCCAAGTCCAACTGAGAGAATGTGTGATATTTATCCATGTCTATTTGAAAGATAGAGAACCACCATTTATATAGGCACGAAGAGACTTCTTCTTTGTTGTTGTTTATGATGTTAAATCTTCTTCATCTCCTTTCTAATCTCTTTTTGTTTTTCATTTTTCAAATCTCGTTGACAATTTATGTTTCTCTTAAATTGACTTGATAATATTAATACAAATGCTTTATATTCGCTTGAGAAAATTTTCTGTAATGGTTATAACCCTCAAAAGGTAACAACAAAATTTTAGACTGTAATAACATATTTTTTAAAAACTCCATTAAACTCAACGAATATCACACTCCCATCAAATCAACAAAGTCGATGTTTGTCGTTTCAAAGTTGGTTATATAGTCACAAGGCTACTGACAATATTGTAAGCCAACGGGGATTGATTTATCAAATTCGGATATTATTTGTCGATTTGGTCGATCTTGTTCTTACTAGAGATGTGTATTTTGGACCGGATCCTTTTTTTGTCTTGAACCGTTTTGTTAGATTTGGTCCAATACCGTAATATTCCGGTCCGGTCTTGGACCTTTTTTTTTTTTTTGCCTTTTTCATAATTTTTTTAAAGTAAAACTAATTACGGTCTGGTTTGGGTTTACACTAAACCCTATTGAACCCTACTTCGTTTTTTTAAAACATTTTTTTGTTTTGATCCAATATTGTCTGATTTGTGGCCTATCTATATATCTATATACATATATTAAAGTAGAAGCGCATTCACACCACGTGTCACTCTCTTATAAACTTTGTGTCACATGTCATTTTCTCAAACATTTGTATTTTATAATTATTATAAATTAATAAATAATAAAATATGATTGATATAGACAATAAAAATATTGTTTTCATATTTATACTTACCACAATCTTCAATATACCTTTATGATATTCTTAAAAAAAAGATTGATTTTATTTTTGACTTTTTATTTATATGATAGTTAGATAATTTCTTATTCTAAATTATTCTAAATTAACAAATAAACAAAATTTCATTAATATTGATAATAAATATATTGTTTCCATTTTTATACTACCACAATTTTCAACATATCTTTATGATATTCTTATCAAAAAAATTGATTTTCTTAACTTTGATTTATATGAAGATTAGATAATTTTTTTATTCTAATTTTAATTTATAAATATACTATTATTTAGGAAATAATTGCTAAATTAACAAATGTATAATTTATAATATAAATGTTACATCTTCTTTCTTTTCAAACATAATATTTAAAACTACCTAAGATAAATTTTTTTTTTTAATTTATAAATTTTAAAAATTTATTTACCCAATAAAATTTGAAATTATACCCGTGCTTTGGCACGGAAATTACACTAGTTAGTGTGTAAAACTGTTAAAATAAATTCACCCCATAATTTCAAGTAGATGCATGGGTTTGAAAATTTTAACTTCATCCCCTCATTTATCTTCTTCGACCCAATATTCCATCATTTCTCCATTCACCAAATTAACCCTAGATTTGGGCAACATATTCATATAGTCATATGTGGATGATCTTCTAGGGATTTGAATAGAGAATTTTTCAGAAAGGAGCAAAAACGTACGAAGAAGATGCCAAAAATGTAGAGGCGCCTGTCCCTATGAGATCATCTTCATTCTCCCGTAGCTTTCGGCTTCGAATCCATCCGTGAATCACATTTACGTTAATCACTCCCGTGATCATAATCACCTTAACCAAATCATAACCCTCTAAAATGTTACCTTCAAACTCTATTTGTATTTGCATTCGTGAAAGGTACAACACATTTTTTTTGCATCTATTGGGAATATGTTATGCATTTGGTTTGAACGGAGTTTCATTCATATTTTAAAAAGCGTGCGTGCCCTTGTATGTACATGATTTGTAGTTCATCTATATTCACGGGATTAGTCTGACTTTAGAGTTATTCGTTTCGTATTATATCGCGACTTCTCATCCAAAACACAACGTTTTTAGCTACATATCTATGGTGGCTTCTCTGCATTAAAACATGTTGCTAAGTGAAATTCAACTACAAAAATTGTACTTAATGGAGCATATGTTATAAAAATATTCTTCATCGACTAAAGTAAATGATAGGATGTGTGAAAACAAGAACATGTATATAATGTTGGTGGATTACTCTATCTATTTTACGCTATAACCCCTAAATATACATAATGACTAAAATTCAAGATAAACACGCCTATATATATCCGTAAATTTGAAAATTGACCTATCGGTGTTTATCAAAATGTCACCAAGCTTATAAATGACAATTATCATACCCCATGCACTAAATGCATGTAAGTATAATTAAGGGTGAATTTATAATGTAACTATGCTCATAATAATTAGTTAGTAGATGTCTTTGAATGATAAATAAATAAACATATAACATTTTTATTGATGAGTGAACTAATTTACGTCTATTTAATATATCAATTTTTCTTATTATTTACAAAATTTTGTATTTTAATTTTTATATATGAGTTTTACATACAAGAAATAGTCAAATAATTTGTGTATAACAAAAAAATACAATCTAATATTTTTTGTATATTTGAGTTACTTCATACGATACAATAATTGTGTTCAAGAAAATTAGTTACGATAATTTTTGTACAAGAACATTAGTGTACGAGAGAAAACTAGTTACAATAACTAATATATTTATAATTTCAAAAAAATAAATAAATCGTGGATCTGGTTTGACTTGAATATTACGCCACAAAGCTAGCCCTAAAAGTCATTTTTTCCCCTTGTTGGTGTGAACGTTTTTGCACTGCACCTTGCAAATGCGTAGCTAAATTCAAACACATTTTGATGAATATATATATATATATCGACTTTGCACCAAAAATCTGATTTGGAACCACTCAATCGCAAAAGCAAATGGTGGGGTGTCTTTTTATGTCAAACCCATCAGAAAGAAGACAACTTTTTTGAATCTGCGTTTCATCATACAGCTTTAGAAAGCAAAAGGCCACAATCATGGTGCACCGATTAGTACAATGTAAAATTGATTATCGTTTATTTATTAAGACCCACAAATCCCAAATACAATAATCATAAGAACCTCAATCATACACAAATGACAAATCAATTTGACTCCCTAGTATAAAATTTTGAAACTAATATTTACTAACCTCAGAATTAAAAAAGTACAATAATTGCAGCATATAGCCAGAACCCACCAATTTGAATCTAGCTGAGCATGTGAAGAACAAGCAAGAGGAGCAGGATCGCCATAGAAGACCCAGATGGGTTAAAAGCGACGGCAGAGGATTCCGGCAACGACCCAGTTGGAGAAACCGCCATCTCAGGCTCCGGCGAGGAGACTGAGTTATCTGGGTTAGGAGGACTTGGGCTTGAAGGTATGATCGGAAGTGATGATTCGACGGGAGAAGGTGTAGACTTTGAACCCGCCGGAGTTGGGAACAGAGGAGTAATGTCCGGCGAGAGAACAGGTGGCTCCGCTAGTGATGGGGAAGATGAAGGTGGTTGTGGGAATGGAAGAACCGCCGGAGAAGCTGATATGGTTGAGAGTTTGAAGCTCTGTTGATGAGAGATTGGGAATGATGATGTGAGGATTATACACACGGAAAGTGTTTGTAAAAATGCCTCAGAGAGAAAACCCATAATTTGTGTAATGATTTCAGAGTATCAATGTCTTTGGGTTTCTTATGGAACTGAAATTAAGGTTGGGTTTTTTTTTTCTTCTTGTGAGTTGGGTGGTGGTGGAGATGGAGAAAAGGAGGGAGTTTTATTTATTTATTTATTATTATTATTATTATTATTTTTTTAAGGATTTTTGTTTAGTGGCAAGTGTTGGGAGAAAACAGCATGGCATGTTTCACTAAGTGACAACTTTGATGAATGATATTTTGGCTCTCTGTTGAGCCACATGACTTAGAACTTAGAAGTGTATTATGCTTCAATTATTTACTCATTTTTTATACTTATTTTCTTATCTTTTCACCCTAAAGATTCTTGATTTAAATTGTTTGTAGAGGAAGATAACAAAAGGTCCCAACTTTTTAAATTTTTATAATATAACTTTTTAAAGGAATCTAAAGTTATCACCTCTCTTTCTATGGTTAGGTAATGGTTAGTCTTGAGTGTTTAATTAGATCTATGAGATTTCACAAGATCTAGTTAAAAATAAATCATGAAGAATTGTAAGAAACATATTCTCTATTACCTTATATATGTTGCATAATTGATATGTTATTTGATTTCCCTCCTTTGATCGGCCCTCTAATGAATGAGAACACACAAAACATTCTTTGATTTTCTTTTCACCAAACTACATTAAACTACTCATAATTTACGTGTTTATGTTTGTTTTTGAAAGCAATTCCTCTATATTTTCGTTCTTCATTCCGCATTTATTGTTCGATAGACTTTGACAAAGGTTATGACCTTATTTGAATCTAGACTTATACGATTGATGTTTAAAGATACTTATGGTTATCGGAAGTAGTGATGGAGGGTGGAGGTATTGTAATTCAAGTTGACAATGTAAAAAAGGAGTTTGTGGGTAGGATGGTGATTGAGGTTTGAGTGGCTTTCTTTTATCCTTTTCAACACCCGAGATTGAAGAATTATCGTTTGATATTTATGAAGGTTCAAACTAAAAAAGTAGTAAACATAATTAAGCCCTTTGTATTTATTAAAAAATTAAATAACTAATTTATATATACTCAATCCAAAATACTAGATTTTTTTTTATACAAGGTAAGCGAAATAGGTGGGTCAGCGTTGGAGAAGCTATGTTTTGCGATCTCGTCCACCACCTAGAATTTTGTTGTTCGTGAGTGTCAAACCCAGGCTAACAAGTTCATCCTCTCTTTTTTTTAAAGATATTCGTAATTGTTTGTGTACATGTAATTGCTTGCATAATTGCTTGTGAATTACTATTTTGAAATTGGTTGTTTAATTGTTTTATACAATTGCTATTTCAAAACTGCTTGTGTAATTGTTATGGATAAACGATAATACACTCTTTTTATGAGAATGTACTATTTTGAAACTACTTGTGCAATTGCTTGCGTGATTCCTATTTCGAAACGTTTGTGTAATTGCTTTAGGTAATGCTAATACGTTCTTCCTATGGTTTTTGTTTTGAAATTGCTGTGTAATTACTATTTTGATACTACTTGTGTAGTTGTTTTGAGTTTTTCAAAAATGCTTAGGTAAGATATGTTTCATGTTTATTTATTGTGTACAAGTAAACAAAACTTAGATAATGGATGGTTTCTTGCAAATATTTTTGAATAGCATGTGGTTTGTGCAAAAGTAAAAATAAAGGGTTTATTTTTGGAAAATATAAAACGGTTAGGTTGACCTACTTCTTAGAGGTAGTCCAACCTAAAACATCATTGTAGATGAGAACACAATGTTTGAAATCATCAGAAAAATTGGTGTTGGGGATCGTAGTACTCAAATGGGTCAAACGGTCAGCAACACATTTAATTTTTCTAATAAAATGTTTGATTTGGACTTCGTCAAAGAAGCGATGATCTAGTTTAAAGTCGGATATAATCATCTCGACCTCCCACGGATAGTTCCACAAACCTTGAAGTGCCTTGATAACACATAAATTGTCACCCTCAATTTCAATATATTTTATTTGCAATCTTATAGTCTCTTAAAGGCAGGATTTGAGAGCAAAAACTTTGGATTTTAGAACCGAGTTGAAATTAATTTGCTTAGCATCAAGGCTAATAACTTCTCCATTATGGTCCTGAAACACAAAACCAATGGATGTTACTCCCGAATCGAGTTTTGATTCATCGAAAATAAGTTTAACGAAATAAAGTTTTGATTTTTCCCATTCAATATTATGTTTTTTCCCTTTCGGTATGATATTCTTTTATATCGTAATCATCAAAAATAATCTTATTGTCAGTCCCAATAATGTCATTACTAAAGATGATTTTGTTCTTGAAAAACCAAATACTCCACAAAATAAGTGCAAGACATGTGAATTTGTGAAGTCCAATTTTGTTTTGTTTTTCCTCTAAAGTTCATGCGCTTTTTTTTTATCAATCATGTTGATGTTGTTAAGTTCGGTTAGTATTGACTTATCGATTTTCGCAATAATATGATTGCTAAATGGACATTCAATAAATAAGTGGAACAAGTCAATATGGTGGTTGTAGAATTCGCATTGTTTTATTACTACTATTCTTCTTTCATTAAGCTTTTCTTTTGTTGGAATTCCGTTTTTTAAAAATTTTCAAAGAAAGTTTTTAATTTTTGGATAGGTAAGTTTTTCAAATCCAATCACCAAAACTGTTTGGTTGAGTGGTCAGCTCTTCCTCGAACAATTCTATGACAAATTTTGTAGTGAACTACCCATTTTTACTACACATCCAATATAACATATCATGTATTTCATTTTTTTTCCCAATCTCCGGGTTAATTATGTTTTGTAACTAGTATTCAACTTTGAAGACATCCAAATCTCTAGACTCATTAATAAAGTGGCTAACCTTGATATTCATGTCAATTTGATTGGTATCCTGGACTAATGAGTAAAATTATTGTGGTTTAATGCAATTTACTTTTTTCATTTGGCACAAGTACAATTGATGTATCCATTTCAAATAACACCAATTTTCTTTTCTTTCCATATATATATATATATAGGGTTATGATCCAGTGAAAACCTATATTATACTAAGAAATAAGAACACATATAGAACGTTAGATCGATGAACGGATGACTAAGATTTATTATTTGAATAAGGCAACTTTCAATTGGTATTTAATACACACTTGTGCATATGGTAACGAAATTATATGCGTATATGTAATTATGGAAATAAAATATTTTAATATTGTTATCTATGGTGCACGTTTCCTTTTTATGTTGTTTATTGCACGAATATGTTATGTTTTGTATGACACGATTATAATTATCAATCGTAACTGTTGACCGATTATATTAGAGCATGCATGCAAATCAAGAGTAAACGTGCAATGCACAAAAATGGGACCAAATCAAGAGTATACGTGCAATGCACAAATGATAGTGCAACACGGGTACCCCAAAATGGGGCAAAATGCACCAATGGTGCCAAATTTTGGTGCAACGCGAGTGGTTGGAAAAATTCGTGCAGGACTACATATCTTTTTTTTAACCGAAAAGTTACGTGTTAATAAGAAGAATAAGGGGGATACAAGCAATTGAAAGAGGGAGACGTAGATTACAGTAAAAAGAGTAGAGGTAAGGGATTACGACTACATATTTTACTCTTGTACTCGCAATAAATGACGAATACATATCTTCACATTCATCTATTGCGAGTACAGGAGTAAAATAAAAATAATAAGTTAAACGCGTAAATTTATTGAAAGATTACCATATTAAAGTTGAAAAAATTCATGCACGACAATGTACATTCACCTTCATATATGGCGGCTTGGATTAAGAGGATAAAATGTTCAAATATAGGATCATGTTGGATTTATTAACAAACTTCTAATACATCAATATGCACGTATTTGTTCAATTTGCACAACTGGTCCTTTATTGGAAACGTGCATACAAAAATCTTCACCGGCGAGTCGCGAGTCACAATTTAATTAACAATAATTGTAGTTAGAGATAAATTAGGAAAAAATATATAACATAACCTATATGGAAACGTGAAATATATCATTAATTATTGCCTTAGTTTATATCAAATCATATTCCTTGAATGATTTAGATCGTGTGATCTAGATTAGTTCTCTTTTCTCTCCGTAAAACATGTTCTTACTCTCTCTCTCTCTCTCTCTCTCTCTATATATATATATATATATATATATATATATATATATAGGGTCAGTATCCGGTAGGAACAACCCTTAGAGTAGGGAATAGGAACTCCTAAGACCCGTTGGATTACAATTTGTACGTTCATGATGGAAGGTGCATAATAAGCTTCCCAATGTGAGAATCACATGATTGTTCACTTTTCATTATTCATTTATTAAATAAGATACAAATTAGGAAAACATATATCTTATTTTTGGGCTATCCCACAAATAAACGTTGAAGCAATTGATCGTTAATATATTTTAGGGTAAATTGCGGAAAATAACCTAACCTTTTGGGGGTGTTGCGGTCTATGGCCTAACCTTTTAAAAATGCAACCAAAAACCCAACGTATACAATTTGTTGTAAATTTTGGCCTATGCTTGCCGTAGGTAAATTTTCCAGTGAAAGTGATGAGTTGTCTGATGAGGTGTATGTGAATCATCTTCTTTCTTTAAGGACTGGATAAATAGCGAAAAATACAAACTTTTGGGAGTGTTGGTGTACCTAGCTTAACCATTAAAAATGAAAATAAAAACCAACCTATACTATTTATAACAATACCCAACCAAAAACCTCTATAACAAATCATCATCAAGCCAAATATCCCATTAGTGTGATGATAATTTCATATGTACGACATAATACATTCTTAAACTTTCATATGAATGCATGACATGCTTATCTGTAACACCCCAAATTCGTAGGAGTCGGAGTGCTACTGGGCTAGGATCTCACAATGGATCCTGACCCTAGCCTGACAACAAGTTCACTAAATCTTACAACAAGACACCAATAGATTAAAACAAAACATAAAACTGATATATATATATACATCTCAAAAGGATGATACAGAGTACTACTGAGTACAAAGTCAAACAGAAATCCGTACAAATAATAATAACCCAAAATCCCCCGATAACGCCCCGTGTACTGAACCCTCAGCAGATCACCCCTCTGGATCACTCTGCAGCTCTCCTAACCTGCAAAGGATCTACAACACGGTATAAAACCGTTAGCTAACCATACACATATATAAGAAGATGCTAGAGCACAATCACATATCAATAATATTAACACCTCAGCATGATATCACACATTTACCCGGTTTATTATCTTTAATAAGTCCAAACACTCAGGAGTATATAAATCGGTGTATATAAATATACGTGACACGAGGAATATATATAACCCTCGCCTCTGCGTGCAATAGCTAGCCGGAGTGGTATCAGCGCACTTTCCCGTATACCATATGGAGTGGTAGGTGCCCTTCCCGTATACCAGAACTAACTAGCTTACAGAGAACTTCCCAGACTCTACTACGGGATGAAAGGTAAGTTGTCACAAACACTACAATGGGCGGTCAATATAACATAGGTCGGTGACCATCATAACGCATGCTATAAAGCATATAACAAACACCACTCATGCACACATCCAATATAAGGATGGAAGCTAAGTAAGTCCTATGGACTTATCTCAATCTCAAAAGTCGTCTCACTACGATCAGCTCTCACTCAGGTCCACGTCAAACTGGAGGACAACACGGCCTATACAAGGCATACATATATATATATATATATATATATATATATATATATATATATATATATATATATATATCAAACTCCTATCACACAAAGGGGTCACACCTAGACCCAAGGGATCCATAAGGATCATATCCAACTTCAAAGCCGTAACCGGCATATCTATATCATACTCATCATAAACCGATACCTAGCATGATACTAGTTCCCTCATACTAGGATAGGAAAGGAGCTACCCAACTATGGTTAGTCCCGGGACAAGACGCACCTGCGTGATCAAGGGACACAGGAGCGGAGTAGACAACCCGCAGGCGCGGCAGGGATCAGCCGCAGGCGCGGGCGCTGCGGCACGGCTTCCGCAGGGGCGGCGACTTCTAGGCGCGGGGGCGGCGACAATGCAGAACGTGATCCCGCGGCTTCTCTTCGGCTCTTCACGTGATCAAATCACTTCTATTCCATCCCAAAGTCACACACATGCAACAACATACACATTCCAACATCACCCTATGATCAATACAACTAATCCTAAGCTAAAGAGATGAAATCAAAGAAGAAGAGAAGGAGAAGAAGCAAGAACTCACCACTACTGAAGGTCTAGGCAGAACAAGAGCACAAGCACTATCTCAGCTGGCATCACAAGCTCAGCAGCTAAGCACATCATCAACCAACATCAACAACACACATCAAACTCAAGCAAACTCCAAGAGAAACTCAAGCAAGATCAAGGGAAGGGATGAATAAGCAAGAATGACGTAGGAAGGACTGGTGTGGAATAAGAAGTGAAGTGAAACCCTTGCTCAGCAAGGTAAGACATAAAGGAAAGGGTAAAGCACGGGTCAAAAGAGTCAACAAAACCGGCTGCAACCGCCGGAAACCGCAGGGGCGGTTCCATGAGCCGCAGGGGCGGCAGTCATGCCCGCGGGTGCGGAAAGACCAATCTCGGCCAAAGCCAATCTCGGCTAAGCTTCAATCTCGGCTAAGGTTCAATCTCGGTCCGAAAGAATAGGGCTCTCACATCTCACCCTCCTAAAAACAAGTTTTGTCCCGAAACTTGCAAAGTCGTGAAACCACTCGGACTCAAAAGCCGAGGTAAAACTCTCTATAACCTCAAACATAAGCATGGAGGAAATCATCAACTCTAGCAGAAAACTATACTATCCAGGGCATAGAGGAAAACCATCTCTAGCCAAACTATAAACATATCACAAGGCATAGAGGAATCACATCTCTAGCCGTATCATAACCATAACAGAAAGGCATGGAGGAAATACATCACCAGCAACACTATGTCCATCAAGATAGCATGGAGGAAAGAACCATCTCCAGCTAAACCTCTCATAACACCATAACATGGAGGAAAGAGCCATCTCCAGCTATAAACAAGAATCATACTAGCACAACAAGATCTAATAAGATCATAATCACATCAAAGGTAGTATGAAATAAGCATATCATAGCATATAAGCATGTAAGCACATAAGACTCACCAAGCTAGTACTAAGATCTACTCGGTGATCCTACTGGTGCACCTATCTCGGCATAGAACTCTGGATAGTTCCTCTGGATACTATCCTCAGTCTCCCATGTAGCCTCCTCGGGTCCTCGTCTCGACCACTGTATCCTCAACATAGGAATGTCCTTCGAACGCAGGCGTCTCATACCTCGCTCTAGGACTGCAATAGGATGCTCAACAAACGTGTGGTCCGGCTCAACCACCAAATCATCATAACTCACGATGTGTCTCAGATCTGGTATGTACTCCCTCAGCTGAGACACGTGAAATACAGGGTGAACACCCTCTAATCTCGGAGGCAAGGCTAATCTGTAAGCTGCGCTCCCAACCCGATCCAGAATCTCGAACGGTCCGACATATCGGGGACTCAATTTCCCCTTAATGCCAAAACGCGTAACACCTCGTGTCGGGGACACTCTCAGCCACACATGGGCTCCAACTCTGAACTCTAGAGGTCTACGCCTTCTATCAGCATACGACTTCTGACGGCTCTGGGCAGTCAGCATCCGCTCTCGAATTAGTGCTACTCGAGCCATATCATCCTGAATCTGATCAGGTGTCAAACCACTAACACTGCTCTGCTGCATAATGGGGTACGACATCTCTGTCCATACAGTGCCTCATATGGAGTCATCCCAATAGATGCATGCTAGCTGTTGTTGTATGAGAACTCAACAAGTGGGAGATGATCCGTCCACACTTGCCCCCAATCCATCACACAAGCTCGCAACATATCCTCCAACGTTTGAATGGTCCTCTCTGACTGACCATCTGTCTGAGGATGGAACGCAGTCGTGAAGTGCAAACTCGTCCCCAGGGCAGTCTGAATCTGCTGCCAGAATCTCGAGGTAAATCGCTCATCTTTGTCGGAGACGATCGTCCTCAGTACACCATGGAGTCTCACTATCTGCCAAGTGTACTCCTCGGCTAATCTGCTCATCGGCCACGTCTCCCTAATAGGAATGAAACGTGCCGTCTTCGTCAATCTGTCCACTATGACCCAAATGGCATCAAAACTCCGGCTCAGCCTCAGTCCAGTCACAAAATCCATGGTGAAGTCCTCCCACTTCCTCTGTGGAACAAGAAGTGGATGGAGCTCACCTCCAGGTCTGAAATGCTCGATCTTGACCTACTGGTAGGTCGCACACTATGCCACAAATCTGGCCACATCGGGCTTCAGCCCTCCCACCAATATATACGTCTCAAATCCTGATACATCTTACTCGTACCTGAATGTACAAAGTAAGGTGTACAGTGAGCCACCTGTAAAATACTCTGCCTCAACTCTGTATCAGCAGGTACACAGACGCGACCGCGGCGCCTCAAAACTCCATCTGCTCCAAGCAGGAACTATGGTGCCTCATCCCGAGACATCCTATCTCGTATCCTCATCAATGTCGGGCAGGTCTCCTGCTTCTGTTGGATCTCGCCCAACAGATCAGGAAGGACCTCTAAAGTACGCAGCTGGGCATCCTCATCAGGAAACTGGATGTCCAACTCTAACCAGATCAAATCTCTCTGCAACTGATGCTGAACTGTCAACCTCGCAATCGCCTTCTCTCGAGGCGTCTTCCTGCTCAAGGCGTCGGCGACAACATTCGCCTTCCCTGGATGGTACAAAATCTCCAAATCAAAATCCTTGATCAGCTCGAGCCACCTACGCTAGCGGTTATTCAATTCCCGCTGCGTAAAAATATACTTCAGACTCTTATGGTCTGTGAAGATCTGACATGTAGCTGTACCATACAGGTAATGTCTCCAGATCTTCAGTGCATGAACTACCATTGCCAACTCCAGATCATGAGTCGGGTAGTTCTCCTCATACGTCTTCAGTTGTCGAGACGCATAAGAAATCACCCTGCCTCTCTGCATCAAAACACATCCCAAGCCTAGCTTGGATGCATCATTGTATACCACAAAATCCTCAGTACCATCTGGTTGTGCCAAAATAGGAGCAGAAGTCAAACGCCTCTTCAACTCCTCAAAACTCTGCATGCACTGATCAGACCACACAAATCTGGTAGTCTTCCTCAGCAAACTCGTCAGTGGACGGGCAATCACAGAGAATCCCTCCACGAAGCGTCTGTAATAACCGGCTAGGCCAAGGAAGCTACGTACTTCCTTGACGTTCGTCGGTGTAGTCCATGCTGCTACTGCCTCAATCTTCGCCGGATCAACCTTGATCCCCTCAGCTGATACTACATGACCCAGGGATGTTACCTGTGGCATCCAGAACTCACACTTAGAGAATTTAGCATAAAGTTCTCTTTCCCGCAAACCTGCAATACAGTCCTCAGATGTCCTGCATGCTCCTCTCCACTGCGAGAGTATACTAGAATATCATCAATAAAAATCACCCCAAACTGATCCAGGAAGTCGATGAAGATACTGTTCATCAACGCCATAAAGACGGATGGGGCATTCGTAAGCCCAAATGGCATCACTACAAACTCGTTGTGGCCATATCTGGTCCGGAATGCTATCCTGTGCACATCCTGCTCTCTCACCCTCAGCTGGTGATATCCTGAACGCATATCAATCTTGGAGAACACAGTTGCTCCCTGTAGCTGATCTAACAAATCATCAATGCGAGGCAGTGCATACTTGTTCTTGATGGTCACCTTGTTCAGCTCTCTGTAATCTATACATAACCTCAGTGATCCGTCCTTCTTCCGTACGAAGAGGACAGGTGCTCCCGAGGGGGACACACTAGGGAGAATGAAGCCCTTCTCAGCTAGCTCCTCAAGTTGCTTCTTCAGCTCCAGCATCTCGACAGGCGCCATCCTGTATGGGGCCTTCGAGATCGGTCTCGTACCAGGCTCTAACTCAATATTGAAGTCCACACTCCTCTGAGGCGGCAAACTGGAAGGCTCATCAAAAACATCAGTAAAATCACAAACCACGGGAATATACTCTACAACTGGACTCCTTCCTCCTTCATGGCATAACACCAGAAGGCATCACAATCCTGTGCAATCAGTCTCGTTGCTCGTATAGCACTAATAACCATTCCTGTCTTCCCAAGGTCCCAACCCCAGAAAACCTCTATCTGGCCTAACTCGGTAGAGAGGGTAACAGTCCTCCTACCTACATCTAAAACTTCAGAGTGTATATCCATCCAGTCCATACCTAGAATGACTTCTTCATGCCCTAATGGCATGACAAAGAAGTCAACTAGTAACACACGGGTTCCTACAGAAATGGGACAACCGTGAATCTCACGGGTACCTCTGACCCTACCACCATCGGGTAACCCTATAATAAAGGGTATCCCCTCCACTATATCTAAACCAAGACGCTCTACACAGGCATCGGAAATAAAAGAGTGCGTAGCACCAATATCAAATAAAACTCTAACAGGTAAACCATGAATTAGAATGGTACCTGTAACAGTAGGTGCAGCTGGCTCCTTTGCACTCCGCAACTCAAAAACTCGGCCCTATGGGCCTCTGGTATCAGTGGTGCCCCCACCATGACCTCTGCCTCTACTCGTCCCAAGAGTAGATCCCTGAGTCGTAGGGCGATCTGGGACGCTCTGTTGTCCCTGAATCTGCTGCTGCTGAGGTGGCCTCTGCCCACCTCCCGCTGCACTGGCAGGAGAAGAACCCTGTTGAGATGAAGCTCCGGCCTGGCGGCAGTAAACAACTCTGTGACCTTGCCTACCACAGGTGTAGCAAGTCACTAATGGCCTCGTGCACTCGGGCCTCATATGCCCTAGATCACCACAGTTAAAACACTGACGTCCCTTCTCTGCAACCGGTGCAGATGAAGGTTGACTCTGGCGTCTCTGACCACGCCAACCACTAGCAGCACCACTAGTACCACTGGTCTGCCCTGTACGCTGCCTCTTCTCAGGCCCTCCGGTCTTAGAAGCTCTCCTCTGGCTCGCTCGCTCTCGCTCATAGTCGGCGGCTCTATCCTGGTAGTCCATCAAGGACTCACAATGAAATCCCGCCATATAGGCTCGGGTAGTATCCCTTAGTCGTCGGGAAAAGAGATAAACGTGCTGATCTGCAGAAGGTGCAGCTGGTCCCAGTAATGCCAACTCCTCCTGAAACCTCTAGATGGCCTCAGAGACTGGTACATCCTCAAACCCAACCTCAACAAAATCTCGCAATTTCTCCCTCCTCAGAGAGGCAGGGCAGAAACGCTCTCTAATCATCGTCCTCATATGCTCATAACTTTAACCTGACCCCGTACTGATCTCCACTAGTGCTGTGCCAAGTCCCGGAATAAAGTCTGAACCAGCTCCATTGGTCTGTCAACTGGACATCGAATAGACTCTAGAGCTGAGTCCACATGCCCGATCTAGAGCTCAACCTCCAACCCCACCTTCCCAGTGAAAGGGGGTACACCCATCTGATGGAATGCCTTCAACCAGGTATCTGGTCTAGGCCCTCTATGCTCCTCTGGTGCTCTGGCAATCTCAGCCGCAGGTACCTGTACAGTTGGCACCTGAGTAACGGTGAGGGACCTCTCAGATGGTCCCTCTTGTGCTTGTAAATCTGGGGCACGTCTACCGGCTTTGGCAGCCTCCTCTACTCGTCTGATATATGTTCGGAACTCTGATCCCCCCATAGAGACACGATCAGACTCACCAGACTAGGCTCTCTGTGCCCCCTGTCTCTCAGCTGCACCGTTCCCAGTCTCAGGAACGACGCTCTCAACAACCTCCTCATGTATCTCTCCCACATGTGAACCGTCAGCAGGAGTCCTACCCCGTCCTCTACCTAGAGGGGGTCTACCTCTACCTCGTCTAGTTGCAGGTAAGGCTCTAGTCTGAACCATCTGCAGAAGACGTAAACCTAGCTTAGAAGGCTATATATATGCCATATGTATAGATATATATCAAATCAATCACAACAGAATATCTATATATATTTATATTGTCGAGATCTTCAGAGGGGCGATGGCTCACGTACACGATATCCCAAAACATTTTTACTCATTTCAAAACCAAAACCTTTTGAAAAGTCAGACCCCTTTCGGGTTCTGTTTATTCATCTTCGAACTTTATTGCAGATTACTAGTGCCATTGTTGTCAACCTGGGCTCTGATACCAACTTTGTAACACCCCAAATCCGTAGGACTCGGAGTGCTACTGGGCTAGGATCTCACAATGGATCCTGACCCTAGCCTGACAACAAGTTCACTGAATCTTACAACAATGCACCAATATATTAAAACAAAACATAAAACTGATATATATATATATATATACATCTCAAAAGGATGATACAGAGTACTGCTGAGTACAAAGTAAAACAGAAATCCGTACAAATAATAATAACCCAAAATCCCACGATAACGCCCCGTGTACGGAACCTTCAGCGGATCACCCCTTTGGATCACTCTGCAGCTCTCCTAACCTGCAAAGGATCTACAACACGGTATAAAACCGTTAGCTAACCATACACATATATAAGAAGATGCTAGATCACAATCACATATCAATAATATTAACACCTCATCATGATATCACACATTTACCCGGTTTATTATCTTTAATAAGTCCAAACACTCAGGAGTATATAAATCGGTGTATATAAATATACGTGACACGAGGAATATATATAACCCTCGCCTTTGCGTGCAATAGCTAGCTGGAGTGATATCAACACACTTTCCCGTATACCATATGGAGTGGTAGGTGCCCTTCTTGTATACCAGAACTAACTAGCTTACAAAGAACTTTCCAGACTCCACTACGGGATGAAAGGTAAGTTGTCACAGCCACCACAATGGGCGGTCAATATAACATAGGTCGGTGACCATCATCACGCATGCTATAAAGCATATAACAAACACCACTCATGCACACATCCAATATAAGGATGACAACTAAGTAAGTCCTATGGACTTACCTCAATCTCAGAAGTCGTATCACTACGATCAGCTCTCACTCAGGTCCACTCCAAACTGGAGGACAACACGGCCTATACAAGGCATACATATATATATATATATATATATATATATATATATCAAACTCCTATCACACAAGGGATCCATAAGGATCATATCCAACTCGTAAACCTCAAAGCTATAACCGGCATATCTATATCATACTCATCATAAACCGATACCTAGCATGGTACTAGTTCCCTCATACTAGGATAGGAAAGGAGCTACCCAACTATGGGTAGTCCCGGGACAAGACGCACCTGCGTGATCAAGGGACGCAGGAGCGGAGTAGACAACCCGCAGGCGCGGCAGGGATCAGCCGCAGGCGCGGTGACACGGGACGCAAGCAACGCATGCAAGGCGCTGGCGCTGGCGCGGGCGTTGCGGCACGGCTTCCGCAGGGGCGGCGACAATGCAGAACGTGATCCCGCGGCTTCTCTTCGGCTCTTCACGTGATCAAATCACTTCTATTCCATCCCAAAGTCACACACATGAAACAACATACACATTCCAACATCTCCCTATGATCAATACAACTAATCCTAAGCTAAGGAGATGGAATCAAAGAAGAAGAGAAGGAGAAGAAGCAAGAACTCACCACTACTGAAGGTCTAGGCAGAACAAGAGCACAAGCACTATCTCAGCTGGCATCACAAGCTCAGCAGCTAAGCACATCATCAACCAACATCAACAACAACACACACCAAACTCAAGCAAACTCCAAGAGAAACTCAAGCAAGATCAAGGGAAGGGATGAAGAAGCAAGAATGACGTAGGAAGGACTGGAGTGGAATAAGAAGTGAAACCCTTGCTCAGCAAGGTAAGACGTAAAGGAAAGGGTAAAGCACGGGTCAAAAGAGTCAACAAAACCGACTGCAACCGCCGGAAACCGCAGGGGCGGTTCCATGAGCCGTAGGTGCGGAAACCCGCAAGGGCGGCAGTCATGCCCGCGGGTGCGGAAAGACCAATCTCGGCCAAAGCCAATCTCGGCTAAGGTCCAATCTCGGTCCGAAAGAATAGGGCTCTCACATTATCTACAAATGCGTATCGGATACAAAAATAAAAGAAACCCCAATAATGGTTTTATAACAAAAAGAAACAATTTCTTTAAAATAGGATAAAATAATCCGACAATAAAATACAGAAAATCATCACCTACACTGCCACACATCAGTAGCAAGATACCATCCAAACATAATATTAGTAAATGCAGAAAACATCGTCTAAACAAGAAAAAAATTAAATATCTTAATCGAGTGGTAGGAGGAGCGAAAATAAATGATCATTGTTGTGATGACCCGTGAGCAGAGTTTATTTGAGAGAACAAAACATTACCGGGTAGTCCAGGCTATCAAACAAACACATGTTAGCTATAAATTTGTTCAAGTTTTTATTTATTTATGTATAAATGTGTTAGAATACTCACATTTACGTGTGCACGATCGGTATCATGAGTAAAATATATGCCCATGCCTCTAGAGATCGTTTCATTGTGGTGTAGAACACTATTAATACCTTTCCTCGGTCTACCTTTCCGGGTCTTTTGGTTGTCCATGGAAGATATATATTTTACTCATGGAAGATATTAGGATTGGTCGTTGACATTTGTTTTGGTAGTTAAAATATGATAAAAAAAACATTTTAATGACCAAATTTTCTCTATAAAATTTTAACGACCCACAAAATATTGAACGTTCAAGATTTAACGACCCATAAAATTTTAACGATGATTATATTAATTATATAAAAAATATTTTAACGATCAAATTTCTCTATAAAATATAATAACGACCCCATATGAAAATAATTTAACGATCAAATTTCTTATAAAATATTTAACGACCAAATTTAACCAGCATTCTTTCCATATTACAAATTTTAACAACGAATAATTTTAAATAATTTATTTTCATATTGGGTCGTTATTATATTTTATAGAGAAAATTTGGTCATTAAAATGTTTTTTTTTATCATAATTCTATTAGAGGCAATATAATATTCTCATTAATTATTACCATAAACAATGTTAAATCTTGGACGTTCATCTATATTAATCCAACGGCTATTATAAGTCCCTATTCCCTAATCTGTAACACCCCAAATTCGCGGGAGATGCTACGGGCGAGACCTCACAATGGGTCCCGACCCTTAGCCTGACAACAATTTCACCGGACCTTTCCAAAAAGGCACAAATAAAGGTAAAACTCGAAAACGTTTATAATGTATGCGAGAAACTGAAAGGTAAGAATACAAAGTGGAAACTCAGCCGAGTCCTCAAAACGACATAACCCGATACGGAAATCTAAACCGTACAACAAAAACCACAAACCAACAATACACAAGCATAACCCAAAAACGTCCCCGTCCTATAATGTACGGAGACCCCGACTGTCCACTCCTCCACCTCACTCGGCGGCGTCCCTAACCTGCAAGACATCTACACAACGGTTTAAAACCGTTAGCTCATATTCGAAGCATTAGAAAAGAGGTGAAAGCACATACACATACACATACATATCACATAACACAAAACATACAAGTCCGGTTTATTATCTTTTTACTATTAAGTCATATCCCGTTCTAATTCAACTTAGGTTTGTGACACGAGAACCACCGTGGTCTCGCCTCGGTCCCTACTTACCGGCAAGGAATGGTACTGATGCATCCGACCGTCTACCCGCACGGGCTAGTCGCCGAGAACCTCCTAGACTCTCGCAAGAGCTAGGCAGTGAAATGCCCCTAAACTAAGGAGCGTTTTATAAAAATATTTCCGTATTTTATTGTATTTTATTACTATTTTTATACCATTAATTTAAAAAATTTTACGAGTTAATATTTTATTTATAAACTTAAATAAGTATATATATATATATATTTATATAATTTCCGTAAATTATTTTACGGAAATGTTCGAAAAATTTTCCGCTACATACAATTCGTTATGGATTTATTTAACGAGTTGTAAGTTATTTTATTTTATCCCTTATTTCTCTTCTTTTATTTTTCCACTTACCTTCCTTCTTTTCCACCTCAGCCGGCCCCTCCTCCACGCGGACCCAGCTGGCGCGCCACGCTGGCGCTCTCCTTTTTTTTTTCCCTCCACGCTCAGCTGGCGCCTCCATCCCCTTCACACCAGCATCTCCTCACCTCCTGCCTAGACTAGCCTACCTGACGTTTTCCCTAGCCTGCAGCTGCCTATCTGGCGCCTGGGAGCACCACCTCCCCTACCCACCACTCTCCTAATCTTCCTTCTCTAGCCCGCCTGGCACCTCCCCTAACTAGCCCGACTCTTCACACCTTCTACCATCTCCACCTCCTAGCTGGTCACGCTTCTCACCACCCCCACGCTCATCTCTCCCCCATACTCCTTCTGGTTCTTCTCAAAACTGGCTCACCATCTCATATCTCCCTCCCTTCCTGAGCTTGTTTCACGCCGGCCGCCACTACCTATACTACTAGCACACCACCTCCTCTCCTCTCTGTCATCCTCGCCACCTTTCCATCCCTCCATCTCTTTCCTCCCTCTGTAACACCTTCTCACAGGCTCACACCCTACTCCTCTTCTCTGGATCGAATCGCCACCGGAGGAGCCCGACCACCACTCCCTCTACCCCTCCTTCTCCTCTCTCTCCTTCTCCCTTCCTGTCGCTGGAACCAAAAGGAGGCGACCCGGAGGAAGCAGCAGCACCTCAGTCGCCTCCTGGATGTAGCAGCCTGCCGCCTGCCTAGCACCACCGGAGATCCTTGCCGCCTTCTTCGCCTGCCGGAGGAGCCCAAAACCGCCTCCCTCTCTCCCGACTTCCCTTCCTTCAACTTCCCCTTCTTCTCTAGATCAGACCTAGCTCGCCGGAGAACCGAGTCGCCACCGCCGGGGAAGCATACCACCGCAGCACCACACACCGGAGAACCGAACCCCTCTGCAGGCCTCGTCGTCGCCGGGATAGGCCTAGAAGCCGGCCGAGCCTCTTCCAATAACTACAGTCGGGGTCCCGCTTTTTAGGTATTATTACAGAAAGGTCCCAAATTTAATTACATATTTTACAGTTTGTTTTCTGTTTGAACAAATATGCCCTCAGTTAAGTAATTACAAATTTTGGACCAATTTTCTATTTACGGTTTATAACCCATATTTTATATTATAACATATTTGCCCTCTGATGAGTAATTACAGCATTTAACCCTAAGTTTAAATTACAAAACTGGCCCAGATTTTATAGTTTTTCAGAAATTGCCCCATAAATTATAATTATGATTTTTAACCTTTGTTTTATTTACGAAAAATAACCTATGTTTATATACATTACAATTTCTATCCAAGTTTAGATTTTCTAAGCTAAACTTGGCTAGTTGCATGGTTTAGGTTCGGTTATACGATCAGGAAGGGTATAGCTAGTCGAAGTTCGACAACCATCGATTGACTTTCGTCTTTTGACGCTATGTAAGTGATCTTGAAACTCTTGGAAATGGATATGTGCATATTAGAGTATGAGCAGGAATATTAGAACGTAATATGCATGGATGGAAATTCTAGGTACGTACTCGGTTGGATAACGCGTTAAGGACAAACCCTAGGAGAAGTGAAACCGAACTCGAGTTGGGAATTAGGTAAGTCACTCGTACACCTATTAGATGGTGTGGCGATTATATTATATATAGTATCTGTATGTGATTGTGTGATCTCTTGCTTAATTAGGTGGTTGCCAAGTTCTAGTTGAAGTTGTTGTTTTGGCTTAGAGCCATTGAGCGAGCGTTTATCGAGGCAAGTACTTGTGAGCTTTTGTATATGAGCATGATTAAGTTTAAGCCTTCATGATACCGCATGTATGGTTGAGATGTTTTAAATTATGATCAAGCATGATGAACATGATTTAAGTTTAAGTCTTCATGATATTGCATGTATGATTGGGATGTTTAAATTATGATTTGGCATGCCGAGCATGATTAATTTTAAGCCTTCATGATATTGCATGTATGATTGTGATGTTCTAAATTGTGAATTGGCATGATGAGCATGATTACGTTTAAACCTTCATGATATTGCATGTATGGTTGGGATGTTTTAAATTACGTTTTGGCATTATGAGCATGATAAGTATATAAACATATATGTTGTGATATCTAGAGATGAATGATCCTGAAGTCCAGGGGGAATGTGTGATATTACTTTTGAGTTATGGATATAGTATGAATTGAAGAGTCGGTTTAGGAAGCCTTGGGATTACATGATAATTGTTTGAGATTAGTTAAAGAGGTGTCTATCAAAATATATTAGAAAAGGAAACGGTTATGATATTGGGAATTTGAGATGACCTTATGGTCTTTGACCTAATCGGCTTTTGCCTTTTATATATGTGAGATGATTTGGTCTATGACCATAACGGGCAATTGCCCTTGTTTTTCTTATGTGGTCTATGACCATGACGACACTGTTGTCAGTGATACCGTTTTCATGATTCATATTCACTCCTCGGTTAGGGCGGACCAAGATTACCAGTGGTATGCGGTTTGAGCGGGCCGATGGTTGTGCCCGACCTTCGTGGATGGCGAGGATTCACCTGATCCGTGTTTACTATGTCCATCCCGTGGTAGGGGTTTAGGAGGTACCTTCGGGTTCAAGAATAGGCTTGAACTTTAGCTAATTTAGCAATTAACAAAATGTATTTGAAAACAGTTTTGAAATAATGAATGCTCGAGCATGTTTTGATATTAAGATTTGGTTTGTTCGTGTTATGATTGATGAAGGGGCAAGGATATACCTTGTTACCCATTTTGGTCGATTGACCTTTGGATATGTTATACCGGTTGGGTTGGATTATGAGTGATTGAGTTGATTTAGTAGTATTTGGCATAGTTTGTGAGATGTTGAGTTGAATTGTGAGATGTTGAGTAGTTGACATAGTTTATGAAATAATGAATTGGACTACGAGTAGTTGACATAGTCTATGACATATTGATTTGGATTAACGAGTATATATATTCAGATGATATTGAGGGAATTATGTTGAAATGGGTTATGAGTATTCTTTTGAGATATGTTATCGGTTTGAAACCTTTCAAGTTGAGTTGAGATTTCATGACATATTTGAAATGATCTTTTGAGACTTATGACGTTATAGATGCATGTTGTATATTCATATCTCTTGAATATTTGAGCCATGATGATTTTAACTATTCTAAGTATTGATAATTTTGAAGCATGAATCATTGACATGAGTAATGAAAAATTGATATGATCTTTTGAGATTGATGTTGATTAAGTTGTATGATGTTATTTTAATTCCTTGAGAAATTCTAAGATCATGTCATGTCATGTCATGTCATGCATGCTTATTCTCATATCTTGATCATATATATTACACTGCTTATGTATCGGCTTAGTCTATGTGGAAGACTAACCCCACCACGGTGGGGATGGTTATGTTTTTGGACATAATCAGGTACAGGATCAGTTCAGGAGCATGGATGTCTGGAACCCTAGTGAGAGTTTTGTCGGTTGAACTTGGGGTGGTTGGTTCTTTGGACTTGATTCTCTTTCCTCCCTATCGTTTGTGGGTTGGTTTCCGTTTTTATAATTGGATTATTGTTGACCCCGAGTTTGACCACTCATGGGTTTGTCATTGCGGGTGTTGTAACCCTTGTGGTGGACGTCATGGGGCGTCTTTCGGTTTCTTTTGATCTTTCGTTGATGAGTTGTCATTTATGGTTGTCATTATATCATTTGTAATAGCCTGAAGGAGTCCTTGTCCGGGGCTCCTGGCGCTGTTACGCCTATCCCGCGTTTTGGGGGCGTTACAGGCAGATGATGTCACCGCCCGTTATCATACACTTGGGCCAAAATAATAAGGTCGGTGGTCCTATTTACCGATTTACTTGTTATAACATAAACAACAACACAAGTACACACCACCAACACACATCAATGCTAATACGTAAAATACGAGCTAAGTAAGTCCGGAGACTTACCTCGTCACCACACTCAAATCACCACACTCTCGCTTCCTTAAGGAGGAAGCCCACAACCTGCTCACAAGAGATATGCATATCAATACATGCTCACGCTCAAGAAGTTTTAGACTTCACTCTAGTGATCTAAGCAAGATCACCTAACCCTCAAGTTAGGAATGCATTCTAGGGTCCAAGGTACTCACCCCACTCTCCACACATGAAAGCAATTCACAACAACTTATAACCTCACAAGATCTTAATCCTCAACCAAGGAGGAGCAAGCTAGCCTAGAAAGTCCATCATGCTCACATGCTCATATCCATCAACTACATCGAGCCTTAAGGGCTCCTAGGTTCACAACCACTAAGTGGCATCTCAAACTACTCTAGATCCATCCTAGGCATGCTACTAACATGATACAACTACAATACTAAGGAAGGAACAAAGAGGAAGGGAGAGGAGAAGCCTACTGTTGAAGAAACCGCAGCCGCGGAGTCAAGCTGGCGCCCCCTGCGGAACACAGAAGCCGCCCCTGCAAAACACAGAAGCCACCCTTGCGCCTTTGCTGTCGCCCTGGAGCCGCCCCTGCGGAGCTGGTCGGCCGCACCTGCGGTGGTCTGGAATCGGGAGCCCGCCCCTGCGGCCGTGGCCAGCCGCATCAACGGCGGTCTGGCGTCCTGGAGCCCGGAGCCGCTCCTGCGGCCGTGATGATCCGCCCCCGTGGGTTCGGTGCAGAACCTTGTCTTCTTCGTTTTCGATCGTGGATCCTTGGCTCCAATGTCCTCCTCTTCTTGTTGGTCTTCTCAAAACACCCACCACTGATCTTAGACTCCTCTCCACGACCTAATCGAGCTAAGAACACATGCATGCAAGGATTTGAGTAAAAACCTCTCAATAGCTTCATCCATGACCATGGATGAAGGAGGGAAGAAGAAAGGGATGAGCAGCCATGGAGAAGAAGGAAGGAGAGGAACTTACCACACCAGATATGACCTTCTTCTTCTGCAGTCCCTATCCAAGAGCATTCATGGAGCAAGAAGAGAAGAGAGAGCAAAGAGAGGAATGGAAGAGAAAAGTGACGTGAAAGAGAAGAGAGGAGAGAGAGAGAGGAGACATGAGCTGAAAAGTGTTGAGGGGATCAAGGGGTCAGCTGACCTCTTGTCCCTCATCACGGGACGAGGGGTCGGAGATGACCCCTTGTCACTTTAACCCGGAATGAAGGGTCGGAAAGCGGAAAAAAGGGAAAAACGACGAGCAGGCTCGGGATTTTAGACCTCTTGTCACTTTAACCCGGAACGAAGGGCCGGAAAGCGGGGAAAAAGGGAAAAACGACGAGTCGGCTCGGGATTTTAGGAATAAATCCTGGCACTCGGCATCTCGTGCCTACGGGAAGATCTACAAGGCGCTCTAAGTCCGGAATAAAATTTCGGGCGTTACATACTCTAAGAGAGGTTCCTATATGATCCTAACTCTCTCTCTCTCTCTCTCTCTCTCTCTCTCTCTCTCTATATATATATATATATATATATATATATATATATATATATATATATATATATATATATATATATATATATAGGGTTAGGATCCGGTAGAAACCTCCCTTAGAGTAGGGAGTCTTAATAGCCGTCGGATAAAATATTGAACGTTTGTGATTGAATGACCACAATAAGTTATAATAGGTGTGTTCCATTAGAATGTGCATTGCTCATTAATTAGCCTATAATAGATTGGTGTTTAAGGAAATGATATATCTTATTTAGGGTTGAATAATCTTTAAATCCGATAAATTAAATGTAAGCCAATTATGTTCACAAGTTTCTCTTATAAATGTCGGTCGTTAAATTATTAGGTTCTAATTTTCAGTCATTAAATTATTAGGTTTTAATTTCCGGTCGTTAAATTATTAGGTTTTTAATTGTCGTCCTTAACAATTTAGGTTATATTTCCAATCGTTAAATTATTCGGTTGTAATTGCCAGTCGTTAAATTATTAGGTTCCAATTGTCGGTCGTTAAATTATTAGGTTCTAACTGTCGGTCGTTAAATTATAAGGTTCTAATTTCCGGTCGTTAACTTATTAGTCTCTATTTCCGGTCGTTAAACTATTAGTTCTAATTGTCGGTCGTTAAATTATTATGTTCTAAATGCGGTCGTTAAATTATTAGTTTCTAATTGCATGTCGTTAATTTATTAGTTTCTAATTGTCGGTCGTTATTGTTACAATAGTGTTGATAACCTATTGTGAATGCACTGAATGGTCATTAAAATATAAAATAATAAGTAAATATTAATATGTATTATAGGAAATACAATGATTTTATGAATGACAATATCAAGATTAGCATATATATTGTTTAATCTTGGACGTTCATACTTATCAATCATACGGTTAATAAACGTTCCTATTCCCTACTCTAAGAGAGGTTCTTATATGATCCTAACTCTCTCTCTCTCTCTCTCTCTCTCTCTATATATATATATATATATATATATATATATATATATATATATATATATATATATATATATATATATATATATATATATATATGGATAAAATCATGTAGGAACCTCTCTTAGAGTAGGAGTAGGAACTCTTAATAACCGTTAGATTGATTTAGATGGAAGTTCGTGATTAACCTAAATAAATGACAATTTTTTGATAGAATTAATTAAGATCATTGACTTCCTATAATAGAGTTTAAAAGTTGACAAATTTATCAAATTAAAATAAAATCATTAACTTCCTATATTTTTGACTTAATAATTTAATCACCTAATTTATACCTAGACAATTAACAACATATAATTTTAAATTAGATAGTTTAACGACCTATAACTTTAACATAGTAATTTAACCACTTATAATTATAACCTAGACATTTAACAACATATAATTTTAAACTAGATAGTTTAACGACCTATAATTTTAACATTGTAATTTAACCACCTATAAATATAACATGGACATTTAACGACCTATAAATGTAAAATACGTATTTTAACGACCTATAACTTTAACATAGTAAATTAACCACTTATAATTATAACCTATACAATTTAACAACCTATAATTTTAAATTTGGTATTTTAACGACCTATAAATTTAAAATACGTATTTTAATGACCTATAATTATAACCTATACAATTTAACGATCTATAATTTTAAACTAGGTATTTTAACGACCTATAAAACGTATCTTAATGACCCATAATTTTAACATAGTAAATTAACCACCTATAATTATAACTTATACAATTTAACGACCTATAATTTTAAACTAGGTATTTTAACGACCTATAATTTTAACATTGTAATTTAACCACCTATAATTATAACCTAGACATTTAACGACCTATAAATTTAAAATACGTATTTTAACGACTTATAATTTTAGCATAGTAAATTAACCACCTATACAATTTAACGTCCTATAATTTTAAACTAGATATTTTAACGACCTATAAATTAATAATACGTATTTTAACGACCTATTATTTTAACATAGTAAATTAGTCACCTATAATTATCACCTATACAATTTAATGACCTATAATTTTAAGCTTGTGAACATAATCGTCGACTATTAATTTATTTAGATGTAAAGATTATTCAGCCCAAAAATAATATATAATATTTCCGTAAAGACAAATCTATTTTAGGCTTATTAATAACCTATGAGCAATCTAATGAAACACCCCTTTAATAGCTTATTGTGGTCTCTCAATCACAAACGTTCATTGCATTATCTAACGGCTGTAAATACTCCTTACTCCCTACTCTAAGGGATGTTCCTACCGGATCCTAATCCTCTATGTGTGTGTATATATATATATATTATCCGATAAAATAACTATCTTTAGATATAATTATATGTTCAGGTAAAAACAAAAAGAAAAATAAACCCCATGACCTCTCAAATCAACGCCCCTATGCGGTGGAAAAAAACCCAAATCAAATCCTACACCTTAACCCTAAAAAGTTTGATGTTGCTGGCCGAATTCAAGCAATATGGATCTTCAAAATTCAAATCTAGTTTGGGAATGACTATTGCTTCTGGTTCTCTTCTCGGATATGCAAAGCTAGAAAAAGGACAAAAAGTTCACAATTAAAAGAGTGAGGGAATGTGGTTTTGCGTCTTCAAAACGAAATAGGGGTAAATCTAAATCTGAGAAAGGTTTCGTGTTGATTAAGGTCTATGTTGTGGCTCAGCTTGGTGATGAGCGGTTTTTGTGAATAAACTGGAACTCCATTACAAGAGTGGGTGAATCTAGTCTCATTGGTTTGAGTTTGGGATATTGCGTTTCTGTTTTGTTCTCTCAACCAAATCCAATTTACCCACGACGACTCTAGTTTCGCATCCCTTTATAATATGGGGGAGTGTTTGTTTTCGACCAACCCTCACTCGCCTTATATCGTTTGTGGTGTTTTCTCTTATTAATACTCTTAATCAATCTTTCCGGCTTACTACAGTCTCTTCCTTTCTTTTTTCTTGGTTGTGTAAGGGCAAGCATTGGGTTATTATGGACTCTGTCAAGGATTCTTACTTTGAAAATTTTATCTCTATACCTCATGTAACTTGATAACATGAATTATCGACCTAGTTTAGTAGAGCATATAGGTAGTTTTCCCTTTTCCGCATGCATGTTTTAGCCTTAGTTTGTGTTCTTTATACTTGTTTAGTGCAACTTTGCGAGTATAGATGTCTACACAAGCCTTGGTGTCTTTGTAGGTATTTTGGCGTGTTTTGGAGCTAAAACGATGCATTTGAGGATCAAGCCTCGGGATGGACACTTTGGAGCGATCACGGAGGCACGGGAAAGGAGGAAAAGACGAGCTGTGAGCAAACAAGACGAAACGAACGAGATTCGAGCAATCTCGGTCGAGATCCACATGATCTCGGCCGAGATCCGAGCCATCTCGGCCAAGAAATTGTATCTCGGTTGGGGTGAGAAGCTTATGTCGCAAAATATCGGTCTCCATCTCGGAACCAATCTCGACCGAGATTTGTGCCATCTCGGGCCGAGATTTCCTGGCTCGACCGAGATGATCCAACCGAGATTTCTCCAACACTGGATCACGAGCCAATCTCGGCCCCAACGTTTGAAAATCTCGGGTGCCGACCGAGATGCCCCGACCGAGATTCTGTGCGATGAAATATTTCGTTCTCTTTGGTTCAGTTTTGGCCCGGCCCGTTCTGTGGAAGGTTGTTGGGTATAAAAGGGAAGCTCTAAATGATTTCCAGGGCTTCACATTCCATTCTATTGAAGGTTTTAGAGAGAGAGTCTCCCTGACGGCTTCCTTGTTATTCTCTACTTTCACCATTGTTAGACCTTAGTGAGTTTTAGGAAAGATTCAATTTTTTCCATTCTTTTTAGTTCAGATACGCTTCGCGATACTAGGAATTTGTCATTTTGTTGATTTGGGATTAATAAAGCTGAGTACATTCTTTATTCCCTCTTTTATTTCTTATTTTATGCATTCTTCCATTGAATTGATTATTGCTTTTGTTATGTTGATTGTTGGCTAGAACCATTGTGGTTCCAAGGTGAATAGGGATTCGTTTATACCTTGACTATGATGAAATAGTGTTTTATGCTTGATTTCAATAGCTTCAAAATCCTAATGGTTAGCTTGGACTTGAACCTAGTTAGAATCCTTCTAACCTAGTTAGAATCATTCTAGCTAGTAACCTAAGTTGGAGTTGAGACTTACCCGGTGAAACTTCTTCTTAGATACCTTAGAGATTGATCATAGGTAATAGAGGTGAAAATATCTATTGAGTTGAGTTTGCTTAGATTCCTTTCTAAGTAGGGTAATACCTGAGACTTACCCGGTAATGGTTTACCTTTCCCTTAGTTTGTAGTCTGGTTTGTTTAGAATTTCCTACCTCTCTACCTTGAGACTTACCCGGTAATAGGTGGTTGGTTTAGAACTAGATAGTCTTGAGACTTACCCAGTAATAGACTGTCAGCTTAGAAACGTTCTTCCCTGAAGCTTGTTAACCATAGATCCCTTGAGAGTTGTCCTGAGTCCGTGCGTATAAATAACGACCTTGAATCCTTGGAATCTGCGTTCTCTTTTATTGATCAATCTTTCGTTCGTTTGTTTTAATTGGTTTTCAATCAAATCCGCGTTCTCTTTTATTGATCAATCTCGCTTTTGGTTTTGTTTTTGGAATTTTCAGGACTTTAGGTATCTTTCACAGTGTATGCGAAGAACTCGGGGTTCGAAAGAACTAGTTCCGTACGATCCCGAACTTGAAAGAACACTGCGAGAGAGACTTGGAACCCGGAAAACTTCTAAAATGGTTGAAAACATAGATTACGAAGCTGAAGTTAGAGACGGTTTAGAGCAACTAGAAGCTGAGAGACGGACTGCTAGAGAAAGAGAGGAAACTAGCTACTTAGAGGGAAATGGCTTATATGAGTAGGGCTGTGCAAATATGAACCGGACCGGACCGGTTTTCCGGTCCGGTCCGGTCCCGGTCCAAATCCGGTCCGGTCCCCGGTCCAAGGATTTTGGAAATTCCGGTCCCGGTCCAATTCCGGTCCGGACCGGTTTGGACCGGAATTTATTTATTTTTATTATTTTATTAATTTTAATTTATATATTTTAAAAAAATCATATATATATTATGTAAATATTAATAAAAATTATATATTTTTTAAATATATTTTTTAAATTTTGTAAAAATATATTTATTTTAATTTATTTTATTTTATTCTAGTCTGAACCGGTCCGAATCCGGTCCGGACCGGACCGTAACGGTCCGTTCCCCGGTCCAGATTTTTAAAAATTCCGGTCCACCGTTCCGGACCTGGACCGGAAATTCCGGTCCGGTCTTGATCGGTTGCATAACCCTAGATATGAGAGCTCTAATGGAAGAGGTGAACAAAAACATTAAATAGAGGCAAGCCTTAGTCCTAGATCCAACTCCAGTTCCAGTGCAACAAGTTCTAGTGGAACAAGTAGTCCCAGTACCACAATTAGCTCCGGTACCTCCTCGAGTTGAAGCTCCTCCACGTGCTCCACCTTCTGCTCCTCTCAGACATGTCCTTTACCAGCCTTTTGTGGAAGTTCCACAAACACTTGGACAGAGAATGGATCCTACCCAAAGAGTTAACCGTTTTGGAGTTAACTTTGGAGATCCCGCAGACCACGAGCATGAGCTGCGACCGTAGGTAATACAGACGATTCGCCATAATCAGTTTGGAGGTACAGAGATGGAATCTCCTCATCAACACATAAATAACTACGAGACTCTTATGGATGCGGTAAGTCCAGCCCGTATGGAAGGTAACAATCATAAGCTAAGGGGTTTTTATTTTTCTCTTAAGGATAAGGCTCTAGCTTGGTATCAATCAATAGCATACGGGCAGATTAACACATGGGAAGAGATGGTGTCTGAATTCATCACCAAGTTTTTCCCACCCTACAAGACTACTGAACTTAGAGGGAAGATAAATGCCTTTGTAATAAAAGAGAAGGAGAGTTTGTATAAGTCTTAGGAGATGTTTAAAGACATTATGCTATGTTATCCTCATCATGGAATCCCTAAGATAGAGTTGCTAGAAATTTACTTCAAGGGACTTGACGAGGACACTCAATTCAAGCTACAATCACTCTCTGGAGGTACTTTTATGGAAAAACCTGTGGATGGTACAAGGATTTATTGAGAAGAAAGCTTTGGTAATTGAAAAGTATTCTCACATGAAAGTTGAAGAGAAGAGAACTAGACCTAGAGTCTTTGAGGTAAGTGAAAATACTCTTAATGATTCAAGGTTAGATGTTTTACAAATTGAACTTAAATCTTTGAAAGAATTAATTGCTTCTAACTTGAAAGCTCAACAAGTTGAAGTGCAGGTAGCATCCAAGGAAGAGGATGCGAATTACATGGGTAAAGGTAACTTTCAGGGAGGTTATAATAACCAAAGAGGTTATAATAACAATTATAATAGGAATAATCAGGGAAACAACTATAGGCCTAACCATAACCATCCTTGTTTTTCTTATTCTAACCTTGAGGGTGCTTTGAACCCTCAAGCTTCTTCTAGCAATGCATGCCAACCGTCCAAGCTAACTGAACCCGCTCAACCAAAGGATAGAGTTGAAGCAATGTTTGAGCAACTAATGGCTCGGATGGGAAATCTAGAGAGTACGGTCACTAGTGTAACCAAAGCCCAAAAGGTTTTGAAAACTCAAGTGTTTAAGAAGGCCGAAGACGCTCAAAGAGATCCCGGAAGACTTTCTGAAAAGACTAAAAATAATCCCAAGGGGCAAGTCATGGCAATCACTACAAGAAGTGGATTAGAAACAAATGATCCACAACCAAAGGTTTTGGATAAAGGAAAGAAACCCATGGAAGAGGAGCCTAACAAGCCACCACTTCCTTTTCCTAAATCCCGTGCTAGAGCTCAATTGGACAAACACTTTGGTAAGTTCCTTGACCTCTTAAATAAACTGCATTTTAACATCCCTTTTGTTGATGCTATTCTAGGGATGCCTGTCTATGGGAAGTTCTTGAAGAAAATCCTCTCCAACAAGAGGAAGCTAGAGGAGTATGGAGAAGTCAGAATGACCCGGAGATCTACTGAGCTCATCCAGATGAACAGTGGAAAGATGCCACCGAAATTGAGCGATTCCGAATCTTTTTGTGTCCCAATCAAAGTTGGAGATGGAACGTACAAAGCGCTTTGCAATCTTGGAGCTAGTGTGAGTATCATCCCACTCGTTTTATGCAAGAATGTTGGGCTTGGAGAACCAAAGCCTGTGAAGATGACTCTTTGCATGGCAGACAAGACCACCGCATGCCCTGTGGGAATCATTGAGGATGTTCCAATCCAATTAGAGAAGTTCTTTATCCCTATTGACTATGTAGTTCTTTATATTCCTGCTGATTGTCTTGTTTCTATTATGTTAGGGAGACCTTTTCTTGCTACCTCTAGATGTTTAGTGGATTGTAGGGGTGCTACCCTTACATTTAGAATTGATGAGGAAGTTGTACAATTTAAGCTCCCTCCTTTGATTAAGGGACCAATGTTTGAAGAAGATATGTACAACATCCTTGAGGATGATGAAGATGATTGTGAGATTATAAATTCAATTCTATGTTCTGACCCTCTTGAGCAGGTTTTGAGCATGAGCATCATGACAACAGAGCCAAAAGATGAACTGTTTGAAGAAGTCCGATCTTTAAGTTTACTCCCCATCAAAGAGGAATCAAGATTCGAAGAACTGACGGAGGCAGAAGGCATCTCGGCCGAGACCCGAAAAATATCGGCCGAGATTTGGCAACAGAATGTTTGGACCTCCGAAGCTTGGAAAATCTCGACTAAGACCCAAAAATCTCGGCCGAGACCCGAAAAATCTGGGCCGAGATCTCGACCGAGATTCTACAATAGAATGTTTCGATTTCCGAAGATCGGACCATATCGGCCGAGACCAAAAAATCTCGGCCGAGACTCACACCATCTCGGGCCGAGATCACTCATCTCGACCGAGATGAGTTGGCCGAGATCAGTCAGGAGTCGCCGGAAACTCCCAAGGTTGAGATGAAACCTCTTCCAACACATCTAAGGTATGCTTTTCTCGGTCCTAACTCGTCTTATCCTGTCATTGTTAGTGCCAACTTGGATGAACTTGAACTTGAGAAGTTGTTGAAAGAGCTTAGGGTGCATAGAAAAGCTTTAAGCTACACTATATATGACCTGATAGGGATTAATCCTTCTATATGTGTGCATAGGATAATGTTAGATGATGGACATAGACCTTCTATTGAACCTCAAAGTAGATTGAATCCTAACATGAAAGAGGTAGTCAAGAAAGAGATCCTTAAGTTGCTTGATGCGGGAATTATATTCCCTATCTCAAATAGTAAGTGGGTTAGCCCGGTACATGTGGTACCTAAGAAAGATGAGATGATTGTCATAACTGTAAGAGCCTTAGTCTTTTGGACCGAGTTTGCCTTAGCCGAGATTTGGCTTTAGCCGAGATTTGACCTTAGCCGCCCCCGCGGGCTTGTGCCGCCTCAGCGGGTTCCCGCTCCCGCGGCCCAAGGAACCGCCCCTACGGTTTTCTGCGGCTACAACCGGTTTTGTTGACCAATTGACTTGTGCTTTACCCTTTCTTTCTCTTCTTCCTTAAGTCTTCTCCTTGGCTCGTGATCAAGGGTTTCCACTCCTTTTCCAGCCTTCCTACGTTCTCCTTCTTGCTTCTCCTTTCTTGATCTTGATCTTGTTCTTCCTTAGAGTTTTGGAAGTATTTTGTGGTGTGGATGATGCTGTTGATGAGCTTGAGGTGTGTTGCTGAGCTTGGAAGCCAGTGAGGTTGGTTGTTGATCTTTCTTGCAGCATAGAACCACAAGTGTGGTAAGTCTTCTTCTTCTTCTTCTTCTTCTCTTCTTCCTTGATTCCATCTTCCTTAGCTTAGGATTAGATGAATTGAATGTAGATTAATGTTATTATGTGTATGTATATGCATGTGTGTGATTTTGGAATGGATGAGATGTGAATTGATCACGTGAAGAGTGAAAGAGGACTCGCGGGGCTACATTCTGCACTGTCGCCGCCCCCACGCCTGGAAGTCGCCGCCCCTACGGAAGCTGTGTCACAGCGCCGTGCCTGCGTTGCCTGCCGCCACTGTCACCGCGCCTACGGCTGAGCCTTGCCACGCCTGCGGGTTGCCTAGCTCCGCCCTTGCGTCTCTCTTGTCACGCAGGTGCGTCTTGTCCCGGGTCTACCTAGAGTTAGGTAGATCCTTTCCTTTCCTAGTATGAGCGGGTTAGTAGCATGCTAGGTACGTGTATGAGGTTAGAATGATGATGAGTATGATATCGTTTATGCCGGTTATGACTTTGAGGTTTATGAGTTAGGATGATCCTTATGGATCCCTTGGGTCTAGGCGTTACCCTTTGATAGATATGAGTTGATATATTGTTATGCCTTGTTATTAGGCAGTGTTGTCCTCCAGATTGGAGTGGACCGTGTTTGAGATCGTGGTTAAGACTATTACTGAGGTTGAGGTAAGTCCATAGGACTTACTTAGCTACCATCCTTATATTGGATGTATGCATGAGTGGTGTGTGTTATATATTTGATAGCATGTGAGATTATTATTACCGACCTATGGTCTAGGGACTACCCATTGTAGGGCCGTGACAACTTGTCCTTTCATCCCGCTGGGAGTCTGGAGGTTCTCTGCGGGCAGGTCAGACTTGGATTGTGGGGCGGGCTTTCTCCACTCCCATAGGGTATACGGGGACGGTGACCGTATCACCACTCCAGCTGGCACTATTCCCCAGAGGCGAGGATTATATATTCCTCGTGTCACATATGTTTATATACATTTATTTATACGAGTTGAGTGTTGGACTTTATAAAGATAATTAACCGGGTAAATGTGTGATAGCATGATGATGTGTTTATTATTCCTGACGTGTTATTGTGCTCTTGCATCTCTATATATATGTGTATGGTTAGCTAACGGTTTTATACCGTGTTGTCGATCCTTTGCAAGTTAGGAGAGTTGCAGAGTGATCCAGAAGGGGTGATCCGCTGAGGGCTCCGTACACTGGGTCGTTATCGTGGGATAAGGGGATATTTAATTGTACGGATATATGTTTTATTTGTACTCAGCGGTAGTTATGCATTATCATTTTGATACATACATACATATATATATATATATATATATATATATATATATATTAGTTTGATGTTTTGTTTTATCTATTTGTGCTTTGTTGTAAGATTCAGTGAACTATATATATATATATATATATATATATATATATATATATATATATATATATATATATATATATATATATATATATATATATTAGTTTGATGTTTTGTTTTATCTATTTGTGCCTTGTTGTAAGATTCAGTGAACTTGTTGTCAGGCTAGGGTCAGGATCCATTGTGAGATCCTAGCCCAGTAGCACCTCGAGTCCTTCGGATTTGGGTGTTACAAAGTTGGTATCAGAGCCCAGGTTGACAACAATGGAACTTGTAATCTGCGATAAAGGTCGAATAGATAAATAAACAGAACCCGAAAGGGGTCTGACTTTTCAAAAGGTTTTGGTTTTGAAATGAGTACAAATGTTTTGGGATATCGTGTACGTGAGCCATCGCCCCTCTGAAGATCTCGACAATATAGATATATATAGATATTCTGATGTGATTGATTTGATATATATCTATACATATGGCATATATATAGCCTTCTAAGTTAGGTTTACGTCTTCTGCAGATGGTTCAGACTAGAGCTGTATCTGCATTTGGACGAGGTAGGGATAGATCCCCTCTTCCTCCAGTAGAGGTAGGACAGAGTCGAGAACGAGTCACACGATCACTTGTTCTTTGGCTGTACTTATGCGTGAGAGGTTTGGAGGCAGGTCTGCTACGGATTCAGGATGTCCACAGATAAGACCACGAGGGCAGACGTCATAGCATATCTCTTGCACACTGCACCAGGGAGGAGCTGGACGAGTAGAGCACGCATATACGCCTTCTCAGCGACGATCTACTACCTGTGGCATTCTAGGAATGCCCTGGTGTTTGACCAGAACAGGATCCCCATTGATATCCTGGTCCGGATGATTAGAGGGCATACCTACAGATTAGTTTATGAGGCCTTTCCAGCTAGAGTTGGAGAGAGGTTTGAGATTTAGTACTTTGTACGTTTTTATGCCAGAGTTGTATTTTGCTCTTGGCCTGCACATGTTTGATTTGTTTTTATATCCCGGACTTGAGACTCATTTGCTGATGGCTTTGCCGAAGGTGAATGATATCTTAATCCGTTGGCTAGGCACTTTGTTGGTCTATGAGTGTCCCTTTCTGTTGATGGCATTGCCGAAGGTGGAGGGGCCTTGTGGACAGTGCCAGATGGTTTATTTTATTTATTTTTACAGTCAGTTGATGGTAGAGGGTACGTTCAAGAGGTTTGCATGCCTACCGGGAGTACTAGGGCTTGTTCTTAGGCCCTATGTTTGTATGTTGATAAACTCTGTTGCATTGTAGACTTAGTCAGGACCACTCTAGTCCTAGCTAAGCTACTTCTTTACACTTTTTTATGAATTTACCATTTACCGTTAGAACAGAGTCGGATTCCCGCTGTTGATCCACCTGCAGTGGAGGAGGTTCATGAGGTTGCTGCTGAGAGCGTTGTTCCTTAGACTGGGAACGGTATAGCTGGGAGACATATACCACAGCGAGTCTAGTCTGATGACTCGGGTTATGTCATTATGAGGGGACCAGATTTCCGCGCATACATCAGACAAGTGGAGGAGGCTGCCAGAGCGGGTAGATGTACCCCGGATCTGCCAACACATGGGGAATCGTTTGAAGGACTTCATAGAATTACTCAGGTGCCAGTTATACCGGCACGTGCTGTTGAGATTACTCAAGTTCCAGAGGAGCATAAAAGGTCTAGGAAGTGACAGAGAACTGGGCAGACCAGTGGTGCTGGTGGAGTTGCTAGTTCAGGGCAAGGTCAGGGACGACAGTGTTACAACTGTGGTAGTTATGGACATATACGACCAGCGTGTCCGAAGCAGACAATAATTTGTTTTACTTGGGCAGACCAGGTCATAGACATATTTTCTGTAAACGGGGCAGAACATCATTACAGCAGGAGTCTTCTCCTGCTAGTGCAGTAGGAGGTGAGCGGAGACCACCTCACAACAGACACAGGGACAACAGAGAGTCCCAGATCGTCCTACTGCTCAAATATCTGCTCCTGGGTCGAGTAGAGGCAGAAGTCGTGGTGGGAGTACTACGGACACCAAAGGACCACAGGGTCGAGTTTTTGAGCTGAGGAGTGCAGAGGAGCCAGCTGCACCGACTGCTACAGGTACTATTCTGATCCATGGTTTACCTGTTATAGTCTTATTTGATATTGGTGCTACGAATTCTTTTATTTCTGATGCCTGTGTAGAGCGTCTGAGGTACCCGTGAGATTCATGGATGTCCCATTTCTGTAGGGACTCGTGTGTTACTAATTGACTTCTTTGTCATGCCATTAGAGCATGAAGAAGTCATTCTAGGTATGGATTGGATGGAAAGACATTCTGCAGTCTTAGATGTAGGTAGGAGGACTGTTATCCTCTCTACCGAGTTAGGTCAGATAGAGGTTTTTCCGAGGTTGGGACCTTGGAAAGACAAGCACGATTATCAGTGCGATACTGGTAGCTAGTCTGATTGCACAGGGTTGTGAGGCCTTCTGGTGTTATGCCATGAAGGAGGGGGAGAGTCCAACATTAGAGGATATCCCAGTTGTCTGTGATTTTGCAGATGTATTTGCTGAGCCGTCTAGTTTGCCGCCTCAGAGGAGTGTGGACTTCAGTATTGAGTTAGAACCTGGTACGAGACCGTTCTCGAAGGCCCCATACCGGATGGCGCCTGTCGAGATGTTGGAGCTGAAGAGGCAACTTGAGGAGTTGGCTGAGAAGGGCTTCATTCGCCCTAGTGTGTCCCCATGGGGAGCACCTGTCCTCTTCGTACGGAAGAAGGACGGATCACTGAGATTATGCATTGATTACAGAGAGCTGAACAAGGTGACCATCAAGAACAAGTATCCATTGCCTCGTATTGATGACTTGTTGGATCAGCTTCAAGGAGCGACTGTATTCTCCAGGATTGACCTGCGTTCAGGGTATCACCAGTTGAGGGTGAGAGAGCAGGATGTTCACAGGACAACATTCCGGACCAGATATGGACACTACGAGTTTGTAGTGATGCCATTTGGGCTTACGAATGCCCCAACAGTTTTTATGGAGTTGATGAACAACATCTTCATCGACTTCCTGGATCAGTTTGTGGTGGTCTTCATAGATGACATTTTGGTGTACTCTCGCAGTAGAGAGGAGCATGCAGGACAGCTGAGGATTGTGTTATAGGTTCTACGAGATAGAGAACTTTATGCTAAGTTCTCTAAGTGTGAGTTCTAGATGCTAGAGGTAGCATTCATGGTTCATGTTGTATCAGCTGAAGGAATCAAGGTGGATCCGGCCAAGATTGAGGCAGTAACAGCTTGGACTACACCGACGAACGTCAAGGAAGTACGTAGCTTCCTTGGCCTAGCCGGTCATTACAGACGCTTTGTGGAGGGATTTTCTATGACTGTCCGTCCATTGAAGAGTCTACTGAGGAAGACTACCAGATTTGTATGGTCTGATCAGTGTATGTAGAGTTTTGAGGAGCTGAAGAGACGTCTGACTTCTGCTCCTATTTTGGCACAGCCAGAGGGTACAGAGGATTTTGTGGTATACAGTGATGCATCCAAGCTAAGCTTGGGATGTGTGTTGATGCAGAGAGGCAGGGTGATTGCTTATGCGTCTAGACAACTGAAGACGTATGAGGAGAACTACCCGACTCATGATCTGGAGTTGGCAGCGGTAGTTCATGTACTGAAGATCTGGAGACATTACTTGTATGGTGCTACATGTCAGATCTTCACAGACCATAAGAGTCTGAAGTACATTTTCACGCAGCGGGAATTGAATAACCGCCAGCGTAGGTTGCTCGAGTTGATCAAGGACTTCGATTTGGAGATTCTGTATCATCCGGGAAAGGCAAACGTTGTCGCCGACGCCCTGAGCAGGAAGACGCCTCGAGAGCAGGCGATTGCGAGGCTGACAGTTCAACATCAGTTACAAAGAGACCTGATCTGGTTAGAGTTGGTCATCTAGTTTCCTAATGAGGATGCCCAGCTGCGTACTTTAGAGGTTCTTCCTGATCTGTTGGGTGAGATCCAACAGAAGCAGGAGACCTGCTCGACACTGATGAGGATACGAGATAGGATGTCTCGGGATGAGGCACCATAGTTCCTTCTGGGAGCAGATGGAGTGCTGAGGCATCGCGGTCGCGTCTGTGTACCCGCTGATGCGGATCTACGTCAAAGGATATTACAGGAGGCTCCCTGTACCCCTTACTCTGTACATCCAGGTATGAGTAAGATGTATCAGGACTTGATACGTTCATATTGGTGGGGAGGGTTGAAGCCCGATGTGGCCAGATTTGTGGCGTAGTGTGCGACATGTCAGCAGGTCAAGATAGAGCATTTTAGACCTGAAGGTGAGCTCCACCCACTTCCTGTCCCACAAAGGAAGTGGAAGGACGTCACCATGGACTTTGTGCCTAGGCTGAGACTGATCCGGAGTTTTGATGCTATATGGGTTATAGTGGACAGATTGACGAAGACGACACGTTTCATTCCTATTCGGGAGACGTGGCCGGCGAGCAGATTAGCAGAGTAGTACACTAGGCAGATAGTGAGACTCCATGGTGTACCGAGGACCATCGTCTCAAACAGAGATGGGCGATTTACCTCGAGGTTCTGGCAACAGATTCAGACTGCCTTAGGGACGAGTTTGCACTTCACGACTGCGTTCCATCCTCAGACAGATGGTCAGTCAGAGATGACCATTCAAACGCTGGAGGATATGCTGAGAGCTTGTGTGTTGGATTGGGTACAAGTGTGGATGGATCATCTCCCACTAGTTGAGTTCTCATACAACAACAGTTGGCATGCATCTATTGGGATGGCCCCATATGAGGCACTATATGGACAGAGATGCCGTACTCCGTTATGCTGGGATGAGCAGAGCAGTGTTAGTGGTTTGACACCTGATCAGATTCAGGATGATGTGGCTCGTGTAGCACTGATTAGAGAGCGGATGCTGACTGCCCAAAGCCGTCAGAAGTCATATGTAGATAGGAGGCGTAGACCTCTAGAGTTCAGAGTAGGACCCCATGTGTGGCTGAGAGTGTCTCCGACACAAGGTGTTAGACGTTTTGGCATTAAGGGGAAGTTGAGCCGATATGTCGGACCGTTTGAGATTCTGGATCGGGTTGGGAGTGCAGCATACAGATTAGTCTTGCCTCCGAGATTAGAGGGTGTTCACCTTGTATTTCACGTGTCTCAGCTGAGGGAGTATATACCAGATCCGAGACATATTGTGAGTTATGATGATTTGGTGGTTGAGCCGGACCACACTTTTGTTGAGCATCCGGTTGCAGTCCTAGAACGAGGTATGAGACGCCTGCGTTCAAAGGACATTCCTATGTTTAGGATACAATGGCCGAGACGAGTACCTGATGAGGCTACATGGGAGACTGAGGATAGTATCTAGAGGAACTATCCAGAGTTTTACGCCGAGATAGATGTACCAGTAGGATCAACGAGTAGATCTTAGTACTATCTTGGTGATGTTATGCTTATGTGCTTATATGCTATGATGTGTTTATTTTCGTACTAGCCATGATGTGATATGTGATCTTAGTAGATCTTGCTATGCTAGTACGACTGATATTTATAGCTGGAGATGGCTCTTTCCTCCATGCTACTGTGATACGATTAGGATTTAGCTGGAGATGGTTATTCCTCCATGCTATTTTGATGGACATAGTATTGCTGGAGATGTTTTTCCTCCATGCCCTTTTGTTATGGTGATGATGATACGGCTAGAGATGTTTTTCCTCTACGCCTTTGCGATGTGATGATGATACGGTTAGAGATGTTTTTCCTCTATGCCCTTGTGATATGATTATAGTTTGGCTAGAGATGGTTTACCTCCATGCCTTGGATAGTATAGTGATCTTATGGCTGGAGATGATGAGTTCCTCTATGCTTGTGCTTGAGGTTATAGAGTGATATAAGTTGATACCATGTGTTTGGAGATGTGATGCCTCCAATAGAGAGAGAGTTGTACCTCGGCTTTTGAGTCCGAGTGGTTTAAGGACTTTACAAGTTTCGGGACGAAACTTGTTTTTAGGGGGGTGAGATGTAAGAGCCTTAGTCTTTTGGACCGAGTTTGCCTTAGCCGAGATTTGGCTTTAGCCGAGATTTGACCTTAGCCGCCCCCGCGGGCTTGTGTGCCGTCCCAAAGGGTTCCCGCTCCCGCGGCCCAGGGAACCGCCCCTGCGGTTTTCTGCGGCTGCAGCCGGTTTTGTTGACCAATTGACTTGTGCTTTACCATTTCTTTCTCTTCTTCCCTAAGTCTTCTTCTTGGCTCGTGATCAAGGGTTTCCACTCCTTTCCAGCCTTCCTAAGTTCTCCTTCTTGGTTCTCTTTTCTTGATCTTGATCTTGTTCTTCCTTAGAGTTTTGGAAGTGTTTTGTGGTGTGGATGATGTTGTTGATGAGCTTGAGGTGTGTTGCTGAGCTTGGAAGCCAGTGAGGTTGGTTGTTGATCTTTCTTGCAGCCTAGGACCACAAGTGTGGTAAGTCTTCTTCTTCTTCTTCTTCTTCTTCTTCTTCTTCTCTTCTTCCTTGATTCCATCTTCCTTAGCTTAGGATTAGATGAACTGAATGTAGATTAATGTTAGTATGTGTATGTATATGCATGTGTGTGATTTTGAAATGGAAGAGACGTGAATTGATCACGTGAAGAGTGAAAGAGGACTCGCGGGGCTACGTTCTGCACTGTCGCTGCCCCCGCGTCTGGAAGCCGCCGCCCCTACGGAAGCTGTGTCACAGCGCCTGCGCCGTGCCTGCGTTGCTTGCGTTGCCTGCGGCCACTGTCACCGCGCCTGCGGCTGAGCCTTGTCGCGCCTGCGGGTTGCCTTGCTTCACCCCTGCGTCTCACTTGTCACGCAGGTGCGTCTTGTCCCGGGTCTACCTAGAGTTAGGTAGATCCTTTCCTTTCCTAGTATGAGCGGGTTAGTAGCATGCTAGGTACGTGTATGAGGTTAGAATGATGATGAGTATGATATCGTTTATGCCGGTTATGGCTTTGAGGTTTATGAGTTAGAATACGATCCTTATGGATCCCTTGGGTCTAGGCGTGACCCTTTGATGGATATGAGTTGATATATTGTTATGCCTTAATATTAGGCATTGTTGTCCTCCAGATTGGAGTGGACCGTGTTTGAGATCGTGGTTGAGACTACTACTGAGGTTGAGGTAAGTCCATAGGACTTACTTAGCTACCATCCTTATATTGGATGTATGCATGAGTGGTGTGTGTTAGGTTTGATAGCATGTGAGATTATTATTACCGACCTATGGTCTAGTGACGTCCCATTGTAGGGCCGTGACAACTTGTCCTTTCATCCCGCTGGGAGTCTGGAGGTTCTCTGCGGGTAGGTTAGACTTGGATTGTGGGGCGGGATTTCTCCACTCCCATAGGGTATACGGGGACGGTGACCGTATCACCACTCCAGTTGGCACTATTCCCCAGAGGCGAGGATTATATATTCCTCGTGTCACATATGTTCATATACATTTATTTATACGAGTTGAGTGTTGGACTTTATAAAGATAATTAACCGGGTAAATGTGTGATAGCATGATGATGAGTTTATTATTCCTGACGTGTGATTGTGCTCTTATATCTCTATATATATGTGTATGGTTGACTAACGGTTTTATGCCGTGTTGTACATCCTTTGCAGGTTAGGAGAACTGCAAAGTGATCCAGAAGGGATGATCCGCGGAGGGCTCCGTACACCGGGTCGTTATCGTGGGATAAGGGGATATTTGATTGTACGGATATATGTTTTATTTGTACTGAGCGGTACTTATGTATTACCTTTTTGATATATATATATATATATATATATATATATATATATATATATATATATATATATATATATATATATATATATATATATATATATATATATATCAGTTTGATGTTTTCTTTTAATCTATTTGTGCCTTGTTGTAAGATTCAGTGAACTTGTTGTCAGGCTAGGGTCAGGATCCATTGTGAGATCCTAGCCCAGTAGCACCTCGAGTCCTACGGATTTGGGGTGTTACAATAACCCACTTACTATCTCAAATAGTAAGTGAGTTAGCCCGGTACATGTGATTCCCACTAGGACTAGTACAGGGTGGAGGATGTGCATTGATTATAGGAAGTTGAATCATGTCACTAGGAAAGATCACTTCCCTCTACCCTTTATTGACCAGATGTTGGAAAGGCTAGCTCAACATTCTTACTTTTGCTACTTAGACGGGTATAGTGGTTTCTTTCAGATCCCCATCCATCCAGATGACCAAGAAAAGACCACTTTTACTTGTCCTTGGGGTACCTTTGCTTATAGGAGAATGCCTTTCAGTTTATGTAATGCTCCTGCTACTTTCCAAAGATGCATGATGTCTACTTTTTCTGAATATATTGAAAACATCATGGAAGTCTTTATGGATGATTTTTTTTGTCTATGGATCCTCTTTTGATGATTGTTTGGCTAACCTGTCTTTAGTCTTACAAAGAGGTGAGGATTGCAATCTTGTTCTCAATTGGGAGAAATGCCATTTCATGGTTAGGTAAGGTATTGTGTTAGGTCACTTGATATCTAATAGTGGAATTGAGGTTGATAAGGCCAAGATTGAGACAATTGAGAAGCTACCTCCACCATCATCAGTCAAACGGGTAAGGAGTTTTCTAGGACATGTCGGTTTTTATCGGAGATTTATCAAGGATTTCTCTAAAACTGCTAAACCTTTGACTAACCTACTAATCAAGCATGTCCAGTTTGTTTTATCGAAGGAATGCCTTGATGCTTTTTATAGGTTGAAGGAAGCTCTCATCACTGCTCCATTCTTGCCGTGATGTGTGACGCAAGCAACTTCGCAGTGGGAGCAGTGCTAGGACAGAAGAAGGAAGGACTTACTCATGCCATATACTATGCAAGCAAGACGCTTGATGGAGCCCAGCTTAACTATGTAACTACCGAGAAAGAGCTCCTAGCAGTCGTATATGCATTCGAGAATTTATGTTCCTATCTTGTAGGAGCTAAGGTGATTGTGTACACGGATCATGTTGCGATTCGGTACCTTCTCACCAAGAAGGATGCAAAGCCACGTCTTATCCGATGGATCCTTCTCCTTCAAGAATTTGATTTAGAGATTAGAGATAAGAAGGGGTCTGAAAACTCTGTAGCTAATCATATTAGCAGGTTACCTCCATAACTTATGGAGGGGGATGACATCCCTATTGACGATGCATTTTCAGATGAGCATCTCCACATGATGGAGAAATATATCCTCCAAATCTCAAGTGATAAGGAACCTTGGTTTGCTGACATTGTTAACTATTTAGTTTGTGGTGAAATTCCTTCAGGTTTATCTCCTTCCCAAAGGAAGAAATTCTACAAGGATGTGAGGCATTATTACTGGAATGAACCACTACTATTCAAGAGAGGGCCCGAGGAAATCCATAGAAGATGCGTCCAAGACGACGAGATTGAGAGTGTCATCCGAGATTGTCATTCATTGCCTTGTGGAGGACATGCTAGCGCCCACAAGACTAGTGCCAAGGTATTACAATCTGGATTCTTTTGGCCTAATCTTTTCAAAGATGTGCAGGTATTCATCATTGCCTGTTATTCATGTCAAAGGACGGGAAACATATCTAGAAGGAATGAGATGCCTTTGAAAAACATCTAAGAAGTTGAGATTTTTGATGTATGGGGTGTTGATTTCATGGGACCTTTCCCATCCTCATGTGGAAACCTTTACATACTTTTAGTTGTAGACTATGTATCTAGATGGGTTGAAGCTATTGCTTCACCCACAAATGACGCTAAAGTTGTAATTAATTTTTTTAACCGGACTATCTTCCCTAGGTTTTGCACACCACGTGTCATTATTAGTGATGAAGGGAAGCATTTCACAGCCAGGAACTTTGAGGCTCTTTTGTCCAAGTATGGGGTAACTCACAAGGTTGCAAACCCATATCATCCCCAGACTAGTGGTCAAGTGGAAATCTCGAATAGAGAAATCAAGGGAATCCTAGAGAAGACGCTCCAGGAAAGATTGGGCAATGAAGCTTGATGATGGACTCTGGGCATATAGGACATCATACAAGACTCCCATAGGTACTACTCCTTATCAACTTGTTTATGGGAAATCCTGTCATTTGCCTGTAGAGTTGGAGCATAGAGCATATTGGGCCGTGAAATTGATGAATTTTGATATGAAAGAGGCCGGAGAGAAAAGGTTGCTAGACATCAACGAGCTAGAAGAGATCCGGATGAATGCATATGAGAGTGCACGAATCTACAAAGAAGTGGCATGACAAGCACATATTGCCAAAGAACTTCAAGGAAGGTGATCTTGTTCTTCTCTTTAACTCTAGGCTCCGACTTTTTCCAAGAAAGTTAAAGTCACGATGGACGGGACCTTTTGTTGTGAAGAAGATTTTCCCCCATGGACCTGTCGAAGTATGGGGTGAAAACTCCGACAGTTTTAAAGTGAATGGACACAGGTTGAAGAGGTATACACAGGAACCTCCGGTGGAACAACCTTCACCTATCTATCTCACTTGACGTTTTCAAGGAGTTGGGTATGGCTAGAGACCTTAAACCAAGCGCTTCTCGGGAGGCAACCCGAGGTAAGAGTCTTTTTGTCTTTTTGTTTTTGCTTTTGCGTTTTTTGCGCATTTTTGTTGTGTCTTTGTAGGACCTAGGTGTCATGGTGAAAAGAGATACGAGAAGCAGCACTCAGAACGAGTTTAAGGCGAGGAAATTGCTATGAAAGACGAGAAACGAAATAAGTCAAGGAAGAAACAACGCAAGACAAGCAAACTCGGTCACCCTGACCGAAATCCCGGCCGAGACCCACCTCAAGCAGGCCGAGATATCACAACAGTGATCGATCTCGGTCCAAGATCGAAAAATCTTGGTCCGAGATCGAAAAAATCTCGGCCGAGATCGAAAAAATCCCGGCCAAGATCGAGATCTGGCAAAAAAAAAAATTGGGAATCTCGGCCCCCGACCCACTTCTCCACCATTCGAGTAGACACAAGCCGGATACCGTCTTCATTTTTACATTGTGAGTATTGTTTTTACTTCATATTTATTATTCACATCAATGTGAGTTTTAAGTATGGGGTAGGATGCTTGTAATTCTTTTTAGCATGTTTCTTTATTTGTACTGCATTTGAACAATTTGAATTATTTGTCTCACGTTTCCTTATTTGTATGCATTTTATATGAAAATCCAAAAAAATAAGAAAATTTTAAAAAATTGTGCTTTTAGGATTGATGTGACCTTAATGAGGAAATTGTGTATGTTTACTGGGATATTGATGTTTATTTTGTGCTTTAATTGAATTAATGGCATTTGTGGGATTTGAATGCTTTGTTTGTAATCTATATGATTTATTTGAATTACCTTGTTTATTGGATTAATCTTGGATAGTTGAAGCTATATTATGAGTTCTTTTACATTGCACATGAATGATTTAGGCAATTCAAATTCTTCTTCTTCTCTATCTTTACCATTTTCAACACCTCAAACATTGAGTATATTTGCCCCTTTTGACCCATCCGGAAATTAGGAAAGTGAAGTTTGAAGGTGTGTGTTTAATTGTGAAAAGTGAATTATGTGCATTATGTGAAGAAGTTGAATGAGTTGTGAGATGTGATTTGAAAGCAAAGGCTTTTTATGGGTTTTGTTGGCTATGAAGATGAGTAACTCGGCACCATTCACATAATCGGGTGTTTGTGTCTTGTCAAAGTCGGATTGATTTTAAAAACATTCCCTAGAGTTGATTTGGTATGTGCATTTTGGTGTGAGGTACGTGAAGAAAACTGAACACCAAGGTTTAAGTTATTGTGTACCTATGTCTTTCACTCAAAAGAAAAAATATGCATGAAGAGAAAAGATGGATGTTGAGAAAGAAGAAAGAAAAGAAAAATGTTGTGTTGTCCTCTTTCCCGGATTTCCACCACATTACCTATACACATCCTACCTTAATTGATCACATTTCTTGGCCTTTTCTTTTGTTAAGTCCTATTGATCTTTGCATACATGCGATTGACTTCGTGGCCTAAACTTGAATTTTTCATGAATATTAGACATTGGTAGTTTAAATGATGAATTTGGATTCCTTGCAAGGTGTGATTATCCTATATTTTGCCTATCTTACTTGACCTTAATCGAGATATGTCTTTAGCCTTGTGACTACACTCTGAAAGTGATCATGAATAAAAGCACTACCAAAAAGAGTTTTTGTTTTTGTTAAGCATCGATGATTCATGCTATCTTGCTTTGAATTTATTATTTGCTTGGGGACAAGCAAAGATAAGTATGGGGAATTTTGATAACATGAATTATCGACCTAGTTTAGTAGAGCATATAGGTAGTTTTCCCTTTTCCGCATGCATGTTTTAACCTTAGTTTGTGTTCTTTATACTTGTTTAGTGCAACTTTGCGAGTATAGATGTCTACACAAGTCTTGGCATCTTTGTAGGTATTTTGACGTGTTTTGGAGCTAAAACGATGCATTTGAGGATCAAGCCTCGGGATAAACGCTTTGGAGCAATCACACAGGCACGGGAAAGGAGGAAAAGACGAGTCGTGAGCGAACAAGACGAAACAAACGAGATTAGAGCAATCTCGGTCGAGATCCACATGATCTCGGCCGAGATCCGAGCCATCTCGGCCGAGATTCCCTATCTCGGTTGGGGTGAGAAGCTTCTGTCGCGATATCTCGGTCTCCATCTCGGTCCTAATCTCGGCCGGGATTAGTGCCATCTCGGGCCGAGATTTCCTGGCTCGACCGAGATGATCCGACCGAGATTTCTCCAACACTGGATCACAAGCCAATCTCGCCCCCGGCATTTGAAAATCTCGGGTGCCGACCGAGATGCCCCCACCGAGATTCTCTGCGCCGAAATATTTCGTTCTCTTTGGTTCAGTTTGGCCCGGCCCGTTTTGTGGAAAGCTGTTGGGTATAAAAGGAAAGCTCTAACTGATTTCCAGGGCTCCGCGTTCCATTCTATTGAAGGTTTAGAGAGAGAGAGTCTCCCTGACGGCTTCCTTGTTATTCTCCACTTTCACCATTGTTAGACCTTAGTGAGTTTTAGGAAAGATTCAGTCTTTTCCATTCTTTTTAGTTCAGATACGCTTCGCGATACTGAAAATTTGTCATTTTGTTGATTTGGGATTAATAAAGTTGACTACTTTCTTTATTCCCTCCTTTATTTCTTATTTTATGCATTCTTCCATTGAATTGATTATTTCTTTTGTTATGTTGATTGTTGGCTAGAACCATTGTGGTTCCAAGGTGAATAGGGATTTGTTTATACCTGGACTATGATGGAATAGTGTTTTATGTTTGGTTTGAATAGCTTCAAAATCCTAATGGTTAGCTTGGACTTGAACCTAGTTAGAATCCTTCTACCTAGTAACCTAAGTTGGAATTGAGACTTACCCGGTGAAACTTCTTCTTAGATACCTTAGAGACTGATCATAGGTAATAGAGGTGAAAATCTTTATTGAGTTAAGTGTGCTTAGATTGCTTTCTAAGTAGGGTAATACCTGAGACCTATCCGGTAATGGTTTACCTTTCCCTTAGTTTGTAGTCTTGTTTGTTTAGAATTTCCTACCTCTCTACCTTGAGACTTACCCGGTAATATGTGGTTGGTTTAGAACTAGATAGTCTTGAGACTTACCCGGTAATAGGCTGTCAACATAGAAACGTTCTTCCCTAAAGCTTGTTAACCATAGATCCCTTGAGAGTTGTCTTGAGTCCATGCGTATAAATAATGACCTTGAATCCTTGGAATCCGCGTTCTCTTTTATTGATCAATCTTTCGTTCGTTCGTTTGTTTTAATTGGTTTTCAATCAAATCCGATATTTGATTGCGAACTTTACAAAATCCTCCAAAACCTTTTTGATCTTTCTTCCCTTCTTTTCCAACCTCATTCTATTACTTGGATTTACTCTTTTCTAGATCACTATCACAATTCAAACACTTGGTCCGTGAGATCGACCTTGGAGTACTTATCCATACTGTGATTGACCCATACACTGTGGGTTCGTTACAAATTGGGTATTTATTTCAAGTTTTACAAATTTAAAGCATACCTTGGTTTTTACTAACTTATAGGTCTTTATCATTATTGTTAAAGGTTTATAAGGGTGTAAAAACAACGAACAAAACTCCTGATGATTTGGAGCAAACTGAGGAGCCTTTCCATAACAGCGACACTGAGGCCTTACAACCTAATAAAAACAACCCTCACCAGGGTGATGATTTTAGTAAAGAATTTATCCCTGGAACCAACAAGGGTGACACGGGCAAAACACCCATCCCAAACCCTGTTGTATTGGATGTGAAAGAGACCAAAAAAGACGAAAACTCAAAGGAAATGGAGGCCTATATCCAACAACTTACCAAGGTGAAGAATGATACTCTTAAAATTAGAGAGTCTTCTTTAATTGCAGAATATTTAGGGACCCTACCGAATTTTTCAAAATCAAATTGAAACTTTTGAAAGAATGGCATTTTGTCCGTGGAGAGTTTCATTTCGTGCACAAAACAAACCACTAGTTTGAAATCCCTTTTGCTAACTATTCGCTGATTTTACACCTCTATAAATCCCTATCAATAATGATAGAAACTCACAAGATAGCAAAACTAGGAAGGGATAATCTTAAATTTATAACCTGTAATAATTCCCTAAATAGCAACGAACCCACAATGTATGGGTCAATCACAATAAAGGTAAGTATTCCAGGGTCGATCTTAGGGACTGAGAGGATTAATATGCAATAATGATTATAAATATAATAGATCTCAATTAAAGACAGGAGGTTGGAAAAGATAAGGGAAAGAAGTCAAAAAGGTTTTGAAAAGGTTATAAAGGACTCGCAATCAATTGTCACTATTGAGTGGAAGTCAAAACAAACAAATAAAATAAAAAGGGAAAACAAAGATAATCAAGTTAAAGGAAAGAAAATGGATTCCAAGGGTTCAAGATCATTGTTTATTACATATAGATTCAGGAAGACTCATAAAGATATATGGTAGAAAATCCACAAGGATGATCGTTTCTAGGCTGACAGTCTATTACCGGGTAAGTCTCAAGACTATCTAGTTCCAAACCAACTACCTATTACCGGGTAAGTCTCAAGGTTGAGAGGTAGGAAATTCTAAAGAAACCAGACTACAAACTAAGGGAAAGGTAAACCATTACCGGGTAAGTCTCAAGTATTACCCTACTTAGCAAGGAATCTAAGCACATTCAACCAACAAATGATAAACCTTTATTACCTAGGATTAGTCTCTCATGTATCTATAAAGGAATATCACCGGGTAAGTCTCAATTCCAACTTAGGTTACTAGCTAGAAGGATTCTAACTAGGTTTAAGTCCAAGCCAACAATTAGGATTTCAAGCAATTCAAAGCCAAAACAAAGCACAATCTAATCCATCATAATCAAAGGCATAAACAAATCCCTGTCAACCTTGGAACCACAAGGTTCTAGCCAATAACAATCATATCAAGGAAAGACAAATAAATAAATAACAAAGGGGAATTAAAAGAACTTAACTTCAATAACTGAAAACCTTGCAATCTTGACAATTCGTGAATCCAACAATGTCTTCTCAATAAAACTGAATGTAAAAGTATGAATCTTGAACTAAACAAATGAAGAACAATGGTGGAGAAGAAGGGAAAGGAAGGAGATGGCTCCCCCCTATGGGGTAACCTAACCCTAAAAGAAACGGACTAATTCTGTAACACCCCAAATCCGTAGGACTCGAGGTGCTACTGGGTTAGGATCTCACAATGGATCCTGACCCTAGCCTGACAACAAGTTCACTGAATCTTACAACAAGGCACCAATAGATTAAAACAAAACATAAAACATATATATATATATATATATATATATATATATATATATATATATATATATACACACACATATCAAAAGGATGATACAGAGTACTGCTGAGTACAAAGTCAAACAGAAATCCGTACAATAATAATAACCCAAAATCCCACGATAACGCCCAGTGTACGGAACCCTCAGCAAATCACCCCTCTGGATCACTCTGCAGCTCTCCTAACCTGCAAAGGATCTACAACACGGTATAAAACTGTTAGCTAACTATACACATATATAAGAAGATGCTAGAGCACAATCACATATCAATAATATTATCACTTCATCATGATATCACCCATTTACCCGGTTTATTATCTTTAATAAGTCGAATCACTCAATCGTATAAATAGATGTATATGAAGATATGTGACACGAGGAATATAATCCTCGCCTCTGAGTACTATAGCCAGCTGGAGTAGTATCAGCACACCTCCCGTGTACCCTATGGGAGTGGTGAGGGTTCTTCCCGTATACCAGATCTGGCCTGACTACAGTGAACCTCCCAGACTCCACTACGGGATGAAAGGGAAAGGTTATCACGGCCACTACAATGGGCGGTCAATATAATATAGGTCGGTGACCATCATAAAGCATGCTATAAAGCGTATAACAAACACCACTCATGCACACATCCAATATAAGGATGGCAGCTAAGTAAGTCTTATGGACTTACCTCAATCTCAGAAGTCGTATCACTACGATTAGCTCTCACTCAGGTCCACTCCAAACTGGAGGACAACACGGCCTATACAAGAAATACATACATACATACATATATATATATATATATATATATATATATATATATATATATATATATATATATATATATATATCAAACTCCTATCACACAAAGGGGTCACACCTAGACCCAAGGGATCCATAAGGATCATATCTAACTCGTAAAGCTCAAAGCCGTAACCGGCATATCTATAACATACTCATCATCATCCGATACCTAGCATGGTACTAGTTCCCTCATACTAGGAAAGGGAAGGAGCTACCTTACTATAGGTAGTCCCGGGACAAACGCACCTTCGTGATCAAGGGACGTAGGGGCGGAGTAGACAACCCGCAGGCGCGGCAGGGATCAGCCGCAGGCACGGTGACACGGGACGCATGCAACGCAGGCAAGGCGTTGGCGTTGCGGCACGGCTTCCGTAGGGGCGGCGGCTTCTAGGCGCGGGGGCGGCCTCTGTGCAGAACGTAAACCCGCGGCTTCTCTTTGGCTCTTCACGTGATCAAATCCCGTCTTCTCTCATCCAATTCACACACATGCAACAACATACACATTCCAATATCATCCTATATCCAAACATCTAATCCTAAGCTAAGGAGATGGAAACAAAGAAGAAGAGAAGGAGAAGAAGCAGTAACTCACCACTACTGAAGATCCTAGGCTGCAGGGAGAGTCACACACATCAGTAGCTGGCTTCCAAGCTCAGCATACACATCACTAGCATCATCATCAACCACAAAGCACAACTTTCAAGCAAAACTCCAAGGAGAACAAGAACAAGAGCAAAGGAAGGTGAAGGAGAAGCAAGGAGGACGTGAGCACTGAGGAAGAGAAGTGAAGATGAAACCCTTGATTAGCCAAGGGAAAGAAAGAAGTAAGAAAAGGGTAAAGCACGGGTCAAAGGAGTCAACAAAACCGGCTGCATCCGCCGGAAACCGCAGGGGTGGTTCCATGAGCCGCAGGGGCGGAAACCCGCAGGGGCGGCAGTCAGTTCCCGCGGGTGCGGAAAGACCAATCTCGGCCAAAGCCAAACTCGGCTAAGGTCCAATCTCGGTCCGAAAGAATAGGGCTCTCACAAATTCGGACCCTTAGAAATAACCTAGAGCTTCCCTTTTATAGCCAACAACCTTACAAAGGACGGGCTGGGCCAAAACCGATCCAAAAATAAGATAAAATCGCCGACAGTAATCTCGGCCGAGATCAGGCCAGTCGGGACCGAGATTTTACAACAGAAAGTTCAGCGTTGCAGCACATCAGGAATCTCAGCCGAGATCAAGAAATCTCGGTTGAGCTCGGACCATCTCGGCCGAGCTAAGGCCATCTCGGCCGAGTTAAGGCCATCTCGGCCGAGCTATGGCCATCTCGGCCAAGCCATATGACATCTCGGCCGAGCTAAGGCCATCTCGGCCGAGCCATATGAAATCTCGGTCTGGTCTGACCGAGATCGGTCCATCTCGGTCCGAGACGCGGTCTTCTTCGTTCCTTCGCGCCTTTAGCTCGATTCCTCGCCTTTCCCGTGCACGTACGCTTGCTCTAATGCGTCCACCTCGAGGCTTGATCCTCAAATACGTCGTTTTAGCTCCAAAATGTGTCAAATCACCTACAAAGCCACAAATAGCATGTGTAGACATCTATTCTTGCAAAGTAGAACTAAACAAGCATAAATGGCACAAACTAAGACCAAAACATAAATGCATGAGTGTAACAGGTCGATAAATCATGTTATCACTAACCCGATTGAGAAAAAAAGAGTAGGAGCGCCATTTTCACATTTTCGGGCAAGTCCTTCTTCTTAGGAACCAAAGCCCTAATTTCGACCTATACACTGAGAATATTTCTCGAATTAATATTTGGGTGCGTATTCCATTGCTTCCAATGGATTAATGCAATGCGGAAGCCATTATAGCAATTGTTGTATGACTCGATCGACACTTAAGTGGCCATTTGGCCATTTTGGATGTCTTCCTTTAGGATCCAGCTCTCGATGTAAACTACAAAGTTGTATCCCTTCGAAATACCTTTCCAACAAGTACTCACTCGTCTTTGAATTCGTTCATATGCCTTCTATAGATTCATTTTAGTAAAGTTGTTCAATATCATCCAAGTGAGTCGTCTGCAACAGAACCTTGCTCGATCGGTCGACTCGCTATGCTCAAATTGGCTCGATTGAAGTGTACTTCCTTTGGATCGACAAAACTTCCTTCCTCTTGGTTTATTTTTCTACTTTAATGCTTCGGGATCCTCTTTGCTTCTTCCTTCCTTGCTTCCACAGGTAAATGGTAATCATAGAAGAAAAGAAAAGTAAGGCTTAACTAGGACTAGAATAGTCCTAGCTAAGCCTGTATAACACAAGAGTACATCAAAAGGCATAAAAGGGCTAAAACAAAACACCCAAGTACTCTAGATAAGCATGCAAGCCTCCTGAACATACCATCTACGTCATACTGAATGATGTAAGTAAAAATCTCATGGCACTGTTCATAAGGCCCTTCCACCTTCGGCAATGCCATCAGCAGAGAGGGACACTCACAAACCAGATGTGTGTCTAGTCATCGGATCAAGGTATCATTCACCTTCGGCAAAACCATCAACAAATGAGTCCCTAGTCCGGTACAAAGTATCCAAACAAAGCAATACAAACCAAGAGCATAATACAACTCTGGTATGAAAAACATAAGACAACTACACCTCAAATCTTTCTCCAATCCTGGAAGAGAAAGCCTCATAAAGCAATATGTAGATGTGGCCTCTAATCATCCGGACCAAGATATCAATGGGAATCCTGTTCCGGTCAAACACCAAAGCATTCCTAGAATGTCATAGGTAGTACACCGTCGCAGAGAAGGCATAAATGCGTGCTCTGCTCGTTCAGCTCCTCCCTTGAGCAGTACTGAGAAGGTAGGTGATACGGGGTTAGCCGTCAGTTGACCCGATCTTTCAACACCAAGACTCGAAATGAAGAAAATGAATAAAATATGAAAACTTGAAATAAAAATGGAGGAATGATCCAATGATTGTGAAGGATCGATAGATGGATAGATTTGGTCGAAACCGTAAGGCAACCAAGAGCACGATAGGGAAACAAAGGCCCTAACACACAACTTGGAATGACTTGAAGAAGTCCTTCCGCTATAATCTCACACAAAGGGAAAAGTGATTGTCCCCAGAGCACGAGAAGTCACCCGGAGATGATTGAGAGCACCAACTTGCCAATCCAAGTGACACAACTCAAAACGGCGCTAAAGTTGTTGGGCAAACGGATTCCGCTATTCGCACAGTAAGGTGTCTCGATTCCACGAGAAGAATATGGGATAGAAGAGAAACAATACTTGAAAGTACTTCTGTTTAATTTCATTTAAAGTTGAGGAGGAGAGACGTCTACCCTAAGCCTTATATAGGCATGTTGGACGTCCTCATAGGGTTTCTGCGGGCTATGGCTTGATCCAAGCTCGAGCTCAATCTAGCTAAAGAGATAAGATCAAATCTTTAAGAGATAAGATCAACTAAATAAAAATAAAATAAACTAAATAAAAGCAAGCCCATATTTTATTTAAAAGATGTCCAAGAATGGGCTTTAAAATAATAATCAAATTGGGCCTAACTTAGCCACTTAAATTAGCCCGAAATGATCTTTCTTCAAAAGCAGTCCGACGTATCTCTTCTTCATACGTGTCTCTAATATCTCGGCCATATCTCGTCCTTACATCTCGGTCGTGGTCTCGGCTGCTCCACTCCACGTCTCGATCTCCCTCCGTAGCAACTCATCTCTTTTTGCTCGTGGGCTCATAGGTGCTAGGGGATGAAGTCGAGTTGTGAGATGCTCCTGCATCAGTAGGTCAGGACGTCGGCTCTCGTAAACATATCTACAGGCATCCGGAATCCCTGATAAATCTATCTCCATACCTCCTTCGCATACGTACAACCAAAGATCAAGTGGTCATGGGACTTACTCTCTAGGCCGCATAAGTGACAGGTGGGGTCAATCTCCAGAAAATGCAGTTTGTCTCTAGTAGAAAGACGACTAAGAATCTCCATCCAAAGTATAAAGCAATGCTTGGGCGTGTTGCCCGTATCCCAGACTATCATGTACCAACCGTCTCTCCATGCTCCCTGATCATGTCATAGGCCTCAACAACTCTGAACTTGCCTCCATGGCAGCAACTCTTAGGAACCTCCTCTAGCGTCGTATCCTCATCCATAAAAGTGGTTGCCTCGTCTCTGGCTCCGATGATAGCCTTCACCAGCGGCGAGTCACGTCGGTGGGCTACCTAGTGCTCTGGCTCAACCACCTGTAGATATTTGTGATTGATCCACCTTACCCAGAGGTTGTCCCTCTTAGCATGGATGTGCCTGTAGTACTTGCACATAAATGCCGAGTTCCAATACCTGAGGTTAAGGAGACCCAGACCACCCTCTCTCCGGGGCATGCATATCCGCGTCCATGCAACTCTAGGCCAGCTCCACAGGAATTGTCTGCATAATCCTATCAGTTTGTCCATCACCAAAGATGGGACCGGCAATAGTGATAGCCAGAAGCTCTTTGTACCCTGTAGTACCGTCCTGATCAGCTCAAGTCTACCTGCAAAAGAGAGATGCCTCTTGTTCCACGCACAGACGTGCTTCCCAATCTTATCAAGAAGATGGGAATAATCAGCTGCACAGATGTCCTTCCTTGATTCCAACTTTGATGAAGAGAGGGTTGTTTTCTTGAGTCTTTGTATGCTCATTTAGACCTAAAAACACCTAAGCAGAAGAGACAAACGAGAGTAGACATTCTTTGATGTAAATACGCTCTAGCAAAGAAGTAAATGCCTAAACCCATGCATATCTACTAAAAACAAAAGAAAACAACTATATAAAAGATAGCATAAAAACATGTTATCACTTGACCATATTGAATCCCAAAGAAATTAGATGTTGCATGCCAGACATCTTTCCTTAATGAATTGTGTACTACTTTGAGTGTTATTTACATCATTTATCTCAATACTCATGTCCTTGTTTCATTTGATTGTGTATTGCTTTAAGTGTTTTCTGCATCATTTATCTCAATGCTCATGTCCTTGTTTCATTTGATTTTGTATTGCAGTCATGGAGACGTCGAGGAAGGGTACTTATGCTCCCGAAGATATGATTTTGGCACATCTTCACTCTTTTAGCATAAATACATTACATTCATTGTCACATTTCCTTCAAGACCGACCAATCTTGCTCTTGTTGGCATGAGAAATCTTGCTTAATGATATAAAGTTTCATATAACATATGAGACATAAATACGTCTTACTTTATCCACCAAGGGAACTTTGTAAGGTTTATTGTTCTCAAGGCCTTAAGAATCCGAAACACGTTCCATGCTCAACGCTACCTACAAGACTCAATCTTATATGCTATCGAGTAAGAAACCGGTAATCTTATACGCTCCTGAGTAAGAAACCGGACATTTTTACACACTTTCGGATTTGTTATCTAATATTTTTCGTGTCTAATTTATTTTATTTCTGCAACAACTTCTTTTTAATAACAAATAAAAAAATTGGATCAACTTTCTATAATCAATTCAATTGACAAAGCTCGGTTTCCGAGTGATCCAGAGTGATCTGGAGTGGGGTGGTCAGTCTGATTTCCGTACTTGTTGTTTTGGGTTTCTTTTGTGAGAAGACTCAATATTAATTTTTGGATTCTGTCACATTTATGCATGAATGACTAGTCATTCGCTTTGATTATAATAACCATAAATTCTAATTTATTTTATTCTGAAAAACTGACCCGGGTCACCAAGAAAAGTGAACCGGACAAAATCGTGACGGGTTTATGGGATAAACCGACCCGGTTTATTCTTCCCGTTTGCGGACGTTGTGGAGAACCACCTCTCTTCTCCTTTACTTGGGCCGTTTAATTCCTTTTCCGCTCTAACCCATATCGGCTTCCCTGCCTCCTCCTTTTCTTGGGCCTAGACTTTTTCTCCTCTCACTCGGGCTCAATCCCTTGCTTCCTTGTGAGCAGCAACAACCCATCTGCTTAGCATCTCCCTCTTCCGCTCGTCAAGCATGCGCCATCACCGACCTATTTACGTTGGATTGTAACGTTAACCATTAACGCCGAAGACCGGAGTGTAAGAGCCTTAGTCTTTAGAGCCGAGCTAGGACTTAGCCGCCCCTGCGGGTCCAAAGGGCCGCCCCTGCGGCTAGTCCTGTGTTCCGCCCCTGCGGCTCAGGGAACCCGCCCCTGCGGTTTCCTGCGGCTGTAGCCGGCTTTGTTGACCGCTGGACCGTGCTTTACTCTTTCTTCTTTCTTAAACCTTCTCCGTTGCCTTAGGATGAAGGGTTTCATTCTTCATTCCCAGCTGCCTCACGTTCTTCTTCCTCCTTCCTTCTCCTTTAATCTCTTCTTGAGTTTTTCCTTGAGTTTTGGCAAGAAAGTTGTGTGGCTTTGTTGACGTTGATGATGTTGTGTGTTGTTGCTGAGCTTGGGAGCCAGCTGAGGGTGTTGTGTTGATCTTTTCCTTGGCCTAGGATCACAGCAGTGGTGAGTTCTTCTTCTTCCTTCTTCTTCCTTTCTTTCTTTCTTTCTTCCTTTTCTCCCTTAGCTTAGGATTGGATCTCCTAGGCATATATGTTGATGTTTGTATGTATATATATATGTGTATGAATGTGGATGTTGAATGATAAAGAATTGAAATCATCGGGTGAAGAGTGGAAGAGAAGTCGGGGATCCCATTCAGCACTATCGCCGCCCCCGCGCTAGTGAGCCGCCGCCCTTGCGTGACTATGTCACCGCACCCACGGCCACGGTCACCACCCCTGCATGGGAGTGTCTCCGCGCCTGCGCTTGCCTTTGCTTCGCCCTTGCGTCCCTCTTGTCACGCAGGTGCGTCTTGTACAAGATCTACCTAGAGTAGTGTAGATCCTTTCCTTTCCTAGTATGAGCGAGTTAGTAGCATGCTAGGTATGTGTATGAGGATAGGATGATGATGAGTATGATGTCGATAGTGCAGGTTATGGCTTTGAGGTTTATAGGTTGGATATGATCCTTATGGATCCCTTGGGTCTAGGTGTGACACATTTGATTGATAGGAGATTTGATATCTCTTTATGCTTTGTTATTAGGCAGTGATGTCCTCCGGATCGGAGTTGATCGTGGTTGAGGTTATTTTGAGGTTGAGGTAAGTCCGTAGGACTTACTTAGCTACCATCCTTATATTGGATGTTTGCATGAGTAGTGTTTTTTATATGCTTTATAGCATGCGATGTTGATATTACCGACCTATGGTTTAGTGATCTCCATTGTAGTGGCCGTGACACCTTGCCTTTTCATCCCGCAGAGGAGTCTGGGAGGTTCTCTGTAGTCAGGCCAGATCTGGTATACGGGACGGGCACTTACCACTCCTTATGGTATATGGGAAGGTGCTTTTATACCACTCCAGCTGGCTATAACACTCATAGGCGAGAATTATATATTCCTCGTGTCACCTATGTTCATATACATATATTTATACGATTTGAATGTTAGACTTTATAAAGATAATTAATCGGGTAAATGTGTGACAGCATGATTATGTGTTTATATTTCCCTAACTTGTGTATGTGCTTATGCATTATCTTACATATGTATAGTTAGCTAACGGTTTTATACCGTGTTGTAGATGCTTTGCAGGTTAGGAAAACTGCAGAGTGATCCAGATGGGGTGATCCGTTGAGGGCTCCGTACACTAGGATTGTATGCGAGGGATATGGGTGATTTTATGATGTACGGATACATGTTTTGGTTTGTACTCAGCGGTATTTCTGTTAACCTTTTGATATGTATATATTACAGTTTGATGTTCGGTTTTAATCTATCTATGCCTTGTTCTAAGATCTAGTGAACTTGTTGTCAGGCTAGGGTCAGGATCCATTGTGAGATCCTAGCCCAGTAGCGCCCCGAGTCCTACGGATTTGGGGTGTTACAAAGTTGGTATCAGAGCCTTAGGTTGACAACAATGGCACTTGTAATCTGTGATAAAGGTCGAATAGATAAATAAACAAAACCCGAAAGGGGTCTGGCTTTTCAAAAGATTTTTGGTTTGAAATGAGTACAAATGTTTTGGGATAGTGTGTACGGAAAGCCATCACCCATCTAAGGACCTCGACAGTATAGATATATATATAGATATTACCTTATATGATGTCGTGTTTGACTTTATATATATCTATACATATGGCATATATATAGCCTTCTAAGTTAGGTTTATACCCTGCAGATGGTTCGGACTAGAGCCTTATCTGCAGTTGGACGAGGTAGGGGTAGACCCCCTCTTCCTCTAGTAGTGATAGGACAAGGTCAGATTCCCGCTGTGGATCCACCTGCAGCGGCGGAGGTCCATGAAGATGTTGCTGAGAGTGTCGTTCTTGAGACTAGGAACGGTATGGCTGAGAGACAAAGACCACAGCGAGTCCAGTCAGATGACTCGGATCATATCTCTATGGGGAGACCAGAGTTCCGCGCGTATATTAGACGAGTGAAAGAGGCTGCCAGAGCGGGTAGACATGCTCCGGATCTGCCGGCACAGGAGGGATCATCTGGGAGATCCCATGGAGCGACTCAGGTGCCAATTGTACCGGCACATGCAGCTGAGATTGCTCGAGTTCCAGAGGAGCATAGAGGGCCTCGACCAGATACTTGGTTGAAGGCATTTCATCATATGGGAGTACCCCCTTTCTCTAGGAAGGTGGGGTTAGAGGTGGAGTTGTGGATCGGACATGTAGACTCAGCTCTTGAGTTTATTAGATGTCCAGCGGACAGACAGATAGAGTTAGTGCAGACTCTATTCCGAGACTTGACACAGCACTGGTGGAGATCTGTATAGGGTCAGGTTACCAGTTATGACCAGATGAGGAGTATGATCAGAGAGCGTTTCTGTCCTGCCTCATTAAGGAGGGAGAAACTGCGGGATTTTGTTGAGGCTGGATTTGAGGATGTACCAGTCTTTGAGGCTATCCGGAGATTTCAGGAGGAGCTGGCTAAGTTGGGTCCAGCTGCACCTCCTACGGATCAACATGTGTATCTCTTTTCCAAACGACTGAGGGATGCTACCCGGACATATATGGCGGGATTTCACTGTGAGTCCCTGATGGACTATCAGGTCAGAGCTTCAGATTATGAGCGAGAGCGGGCTAGGCAGAGTAGAGCTTCTCATACCGGAGGGTCTGAGAAGAGACAGCGGATTGGACAGACCAGTGGTGCTGGTGGAGTTGCTAGTTCAAGGCGAGGCCAAAGGCGCCAGAGTTATCCCTCATCTGCACCGGTTACAGATAAGGGACGACAGTGCTTCAACTGTGGTGGTTATTGACATATACGACCAGAGTGCACGAGGCCGCCAGTGACTTGCTTTACTTGTGGCAGATCAGGCCACAAAGTTGTCTTCTGTAGACAGGGCGGGGCTTCATCACAACAGGGTTCTTCTCCTGCTAGTGTAGCGGGAGGTGGGCAGAGGCCACCTCAACAACAGACACACGGACAACAGAGAGTCCCAGATCGTCCTACTACTCAGGGATCTGCTCCTGGGCCGAGTAGAGGTAGAGGTCGTGGTGGGAGTACCACTGACACTAGAGGAGCACAGGGTAGAGTTTTTGAGCTGAGGAGTGCAGAGCAGCCAGCTGCACCGGCTGCTACAGGTACCATTTTGATTCATGGTTTACCTGTTAGAGTTTTATTTGATACTGGAGCTACGCATTCTTTTATATCTGATGCATGTGTAGAGCGCTTGAGTCTAGTTACGACTGAGGGGATACCCTTTAGTATAGGGTACCTGATGGTAGTAGGGTCAGAGGTACCCGCGAGATACGTGATTGTCCCATTTGTGTAGGGACTCGTGTGTTACTTGTTGACTTCTTTGTTATGCCATTAGTGCATGAGGAAGTCATTTTAGGTATGGATTGGATGGATAGACAATAGCAGTATTAGATGTAGGTAGGAGGACCGTGACACTCTCTACCGAGTTAGGTCAGATAGAGGTTTTCTGAGGTTGGGATCTTGGGAAGTCAGGCATGGTGATCAGTGCAGTACATGCAGCGACATTGATTGCACAGGGTTGTGAGGCCTTCTGGTGTTATGCCGTGAAGGAGGGGGAGAGTCCAGTGTTAGAGGATATCTCAATGGTCTGCGAGTTTACAGATGTGTTTGCTGAGCCGTCCAGTTTGCCGCCCCAGAGGAGCGTGGACTTTGGCATTGATTTGGAGCCTGGTACGAGACCGATCTCGAAGGCCCCCTATCGTATGGCGCCTGTCGAGATGCTGGAGCTGAAGAAGCAACTTGAGGAGTTGGCAGAGAAGGGCTTCATCCGCCCTAGCGTATCCCCATGGGAGCACCTGTCCTCTTCGTACGGAAGAATGACGGATCGTTGAGACTGTGTATTGATTATAGAGAGCTGAACAAGGTGACCATCAAGAACAAATATCCATTGCCCCGTATTGACGACTTGTTAGATCAGCTTCAGGGAGCGACGGTGTTCTCCAAGATTGAACTGCGCTCAGGGTATCACTAGCTGAGGGTGAGAGAGCAGGATGTGCACAAGACGGCATTTCGGACTAGGTATGGACACTACGAGTTTGTAGTGATGCCATTTGGGCTTACGAATGCCCCAACAGTCTTCATGGAGTTGATGAATAGCATATTCATCGACTTCCTGGATCAGTTTGTGGTAGTCTTCATAGATGATATTCTGGTGTACTCTCGCAGCAGAGAGGAACATGCAGGACAGTTGAGGACCGTGTTACAGGTTTTACGAGATAGAGAACTTTATGCTAAGTTCTCTAAGTGCGAGTTCTGGATGCCAGAGGTAGCATTCCTGGGTCATATTGTTTCCGCCGAAGGTATCAAGGTTGATCAGGCGAAGATCGAGACAGTGGCAGCATGGACGCCACCGACGAACGTCAAGGAAGTACGTAGCTTTCTTGGCCTAGCCGGTTATTACAGACGTTTTGTGGAGGGATTTTCTATGATTGCCCGTCCACTTACAAGTTTGCTGAGGAAGACTATCAGGTTTGTATGGTCTGAGAAGTGTATGTAGAGTTTTGAGGAGCTTAAGAGACATCTGACTTCCGCTCCTATTTTAGCACAGCCAGAGGGTACAGAGGATTTTGTGGTTTACAATGATGCATCCTAGCTAGACTTGAGATGTGTGTTGATGCAACGAGGCAGAGTGATTGCATATGCGTCTAGACAGCTGAAGACGTATGAGGAGAACTATCCGACTCATGATCTGGAGTTGGCAGCGGTAGTTTATGCATTGAAGATCTGGAGACATTACCTGTATGGTGCTACATGTCAGAGCTTCACAGACCACAAGAGTCTGAAGTATATTTTCACGCAGCGGGAATTGAATAACCTCCAACATAGGTGGCTTGAGTTGAGCTGATCAAGGACTTTGATCTGGAGATTTTGTACCATCCGGTGAAGGCGAACGTTGTCGCCGACGCCAAGAGAAGGAAGACACCTCGAGAGAAGGCGATTGTGGGACTAACAATTCAGCCTCAGTTACAGAGAGACCTGGTTTGGCTAGAGTTGGACGTCCAGTTTCCTGATGAGGACGCCCAGTTGAGTACTTTAGAAGTTCTTCCTGATCTGTTGGGTGAGATCCAACAGAAGCAGGGGACCTGCCCGACCTTGATGAGGATCCGAGAGAGGATGTCCCGTGGTGAGGCATCACAGTTCCTCATAGGGGCAGATGGAGTGATGAGACGCCGCGGTCGTATCTGTGTACCGGCTGATGTGGATTTGAGACAGAGGATATTACAGGAGGCTCACTGTACGCCTTATTCAGTGCACCCAGGTACAAGTAAGATGTACCAGGATTTGAGACGTTCATATTGGTGGGGAGGGCTAAAGCCCGACGTAGCCCAATTTATGGCTCATTGTGCGACTTGTCAACAGGTCAAGATCGAGCATTGTAGACCTGGAGGTGAGCTTCATCCACTACCTATACCGCAGAGGAAGTGGGAGGACGTCACCATGGATTTGTTACTGATTTGAGACCGAGCAGGAGCTTTGATGTCATCTGGGTTGTAGTTGACAGACTGACGAAGACGGCACGTTTTATCCCTATTCGGGAAACGTGGCCAGTGAGCAGATTGGCCGAGGAGTACACTAGGCAGATAGTGAGACTCCATGGTGTACCGAGGACGATCGTCTCAAACAGAGATGGGCAATTTACCTCGAGGTTTTGGTAGCAGATTCAGACTGCCCTGGGGACGAGTTTTCACTTCACGATTGCATTTCATTCTCAGACAGATGATCAGCCAGAGAGGACCATTCAGACACTAGAGGATATGTTGTGAGCTTGTGTGTTGGACTGGGGACAAGTGTGGACGGATCATCTCCCACTAGTTGAGTTCTCGTACAACAACAATTGGCATGCATCGATTGGGATGGCCCCATATGAGGCACTGTATGGATAGAGATGTCGCACGCTGTTATGCTGGGATGAGCCTAGCAGTGTTAGTGGTTTAACACCTGATCAGATTCAGGATGATGTTTCTCGTGTAGTACTGATTAGAGAGAGGATGCTGACTGCCCAGAGTCGTCAGAAGTCATATGCAGATAGGAGGCGTAGACCCCTAGAGTTCAGGGTAGGAGCCCATGTGTGGCTGAGAGTGTCTCTGACACGAGGTGTTAGACGCTTTGGCAATAAGGGGAAGTTGAGCCCCCGATATGTCGGACCGTTTGAGATTCTGGATCGAGTTGGGAGCGCAGCATACAGATTAGCTTTGCCTCCGATATTAGAGAGTGTTCACCCTGTGTTTCACGTGTCTCAGCTGAGGGAGTATATACCAGATCCGAGACATATTGTGAGTTATGATGATTTGGTGGTCGAGCCGGACCACACTTTTGTTGAGCACCCGATTGCAGTCCTAGAACAGGGTATGAGACGCCTGCACTCGAAGGATATTCCGATGTTGAGGATACAGTGGTCGAGATGAGGACCTGATGAGGCTACATGGGAGACTGAGGATAGTATCCAGAGGAACTATCCAGAGTTTTACGCCGAGATAGATGTACTTGTAGGATCGACGAGTAGATCTTAGTACTATCTTGGTGAGTGTTGTGATTATGTGCTTATGTGTTATGATATGTTTATTTTCATGCTAGCTATGATGTGATATATGATCTTATTAGATCTTGTTGTGTTAGTGTGATTGATGATTATAGCTGGAGATGATTCTTTCCTCCATGCTATTGGGTTTCGATTAGGGTTCAGCTGGAGATGGTTATTCTTTCATGCTATTCTTGGTGGATATAGTTTCGCTGGAGATGTTTTTCCTCCATGCCTTTATGTTATGAGTATGATATGGCTAGAGATTTTTTTTTTCCTCTATGCCTTTGCGATATGATGATGATACGGCTAGAGATGTTTTTCCTCTATGCCTTTGCGTTGTGATGATAGTTTGGCTAGAGATGCTTTTCTCTATGCCTTGGATAGTATAGTGATCTTGTTGCTGGAGATGATGATTTCCTCCATGCTTGTGTTTGAGGTTATAGAGCGATATAGGTTGATACCTTATGAGCGGAGATGTGATGCCTCTTATAGAGAGAGTTATACCTCGGCATATGGGTCCGAGAGGTTTTGAGATTGTACAAGTTTCGGGACGAAACTTGTTTTTAGGGGATGAGATGTAAGAGCCTTAGTCTTTAGAGCCGAGCTCGGACTTAGCCGCCCCTGAGGGTCCATAGGGCCGCCCCTGCGGCTGGTCCTGTGTTCTGCCCTTGCGGCTCAGGGAACCCGCCCCTGCGGTTTCCTGCGGCTGCAGCCGGCTTTGTTGACCGTTGGACCGTGCTTTACTCTTTCTTCTTCCTTTAACCTTCTCCTTTGCCTTAGGATGAAGGGTTTCATTCTTCATTCCCAGCTGCCTCACGTTCTTCTTCCTCCTTCCTTCTCCTTTGATCTCTTCTTGAGTTCTTCCTTGAGCTTTGGCAAGAAAGTTGTGTGGCTTTTTTGATGATGATGATGTTGTGTGTTGTTGCTGAGCTTGGGAGCCAGCTGAGGGTGTTGTGTTGATCTTTTCCTTGGCCTAGGATCACAGCAGTGGTGAGTTCTTCTTCCTTCTTCTTCCTTTCTTTCTTTCTTGCTTTCCTCCCTTAGCTTAGGATTGGATCTCCTAGGCATATATGTTGATGTTTGTATGTATCTTATATCTATTAAAGCAAAAGCAATTTTAGCCACGTGTCGCCGCCAGGTTTAATGCAGCCCCCAAAATATTTTTTTAAAAGTGGTTTTTAAATCCAATTATTATCAAAATATTTTAAAAAAAAGTGATTTTTAAATCCAATTATTTTCAAAAGAAATTCTCCTATCTTATATCTATTAAAGCATAAGCAATTTTAGCCACGTGTCTCCGCCAGGTTTAACGCAACTCCCAAAATATTTTTTAAAAAGTGGTTTTTAAATCCAATTATTATCAAAATATTTTTTAAAAAGTGGTTTGTAAATCCAATTATTTTCAAAAACTATATCACTAAAAAAATGTAAATAAAATTTATTTTTTTGTTATTTAATTTTTTATATTTATTCTACTATCTTATTACACATTTACAAATATATAAGAATTATTTTTATTAGAAATATATATATATATAAAAACACCCGTGCAGGGCACGGGTAATACACTAGTATATATGTGTATGAATGTGGCTGTTGAATGATAAAGAATTGAAATCAACGGGTGAAGAGTGGAAGAGAAGTCGGGGATCACGTTCTGCATTGTCGCCGCCCCCGCGCCAGTGAGCTGCCGCCCTTGCGTGACTGAGTCACCGCACCCGCGCCCCAGCGCCGCCGCCCCTGCGGCCACGGTCACCGCTCCTGCGTGGGAGTGTCTTCGCGCCTGCGCTTGCCTTTGCTTCGCCCCTGCGTCCCTCTTGTCACGCAGGTGCGTCTTGTACAGGATCTACCTAGAGTAGTGTAGATTCTTACCTTTCCTAGTATGAGCGGGTTAGTAGCATGCTAGGTATGTGTATGAGGATAGGATGATGATGAGTATGATGTCGATAGGTGCAGGTTATGGCTTTGAGGTTTATAGGTTGGATATGATCCTTATGGATCCCTTGGGTCTAGGTGTGACCCCTTTGATTGATAGGAGATTTGATATCTCTTTATGCCTTGTTATTAGGCAGTGTTGTCCTCCGGATCGGAGTTGATCGTGGTTGAGGTTATTCAGAGGTTGAGGTAAGTCCGTAGGACTTACTTAGCTACCATCCTTATATTGGATGTTTGCATGAGTGGTGTTTGTTATATGCTTTATAGAATGCGATGTTGATTATTACCAACCTATGGTTTAGTGATCACCATTGTAGTGGCCGTGACAACTTGCCCTTTCATCCCACAGAGGAGTCTGGGAGGTTCTCTGTAGTCAGGCCAGATCTAGTATACGGGACGGGCACTTACCACTCCTTATGGTATATGGGAAGGTGCTCCTATACCACTCCAGCTGGCTATAGCACTCAGAGGCGAGAATTATATATTCCTCGTGTCACCTATGTTCATATACATATATTTATACGATTTGAATGTTAGACTTTATAAAGATAATTAATCAGGTAAATGTGTGATAGCATGATTATGTGTTTATGTTTCCCTTACTTGTGTTTGTGCTTATGCATTATCTTATATATGTATGGTTAGCTAATGGTTTTATACCGTGTTGTAGATGCTTTGCAGGTTAGGAGAACTACAGAGTGATCCAGATGGGGTGATCCGTTGAGGGCTCCGTACACTAGGATTGTATGCGAGGGATATGGGTGATTTTATGATGTACGGATACATGTTTTGGTTTGTACTCAACGGTATTTTTGTAAACCTTTTGATATGTATATATTACAGTTTGATGTTTGGTTTTAATCTATCTGTGTCTTGTTGTAAGATCCAATGAACTGTTGTCAGGCTAGGGTCAGGATCCTTTGTGAGATCCTAGCCTAGTAGCGCCCCGAGTCCTACGGATTTGGGGTGTTACACGGAGTTATCACGGCAGTTCACCGGTGCATTGAATGCGGTATTGATGACAAGGAGAAGTGAATTACGTTGGATGAATGTGGACTTCATTATTTCCTCCACGTCCTCCATGTCGGCACGACGATACCAACCACTCCACTCTCAGCTTCCTGCAAGTCCGTCGCCGTCGTCTTGAACTTGGCCACACCGAGCAAGTCACCACACGAGAAGCCCTCCTTGACCACTACAGAGGCAAGCAAGGCTAGTCTTCTCGCCTCCTTTGAAACCCGACACTGGAGTTCCTTCTTCCGGCCTTGTGGTCGTTCCAGTCCGGAAGCCATCGGAGCCTTACCAGACGAACTAGGCTCGAACCAACCTCATCCGAGCCACACCGACCACTGAAGAGAGTGAGCAACACCTTCCTTCATTCCTTTCTCAGCCATGTTCATGGAGGGTCGGTATTTTCCTTTCCTCTTTGGCGTCGGCAAGGATCGAACCCGGACTAAATGATTGTTCATGTGTGCCTTAATGTTGCTTGCAGGATTTGAACCGTGATCTCCACGCAACTGTTGTAATTCCGCCCGGTGCTCTTGGTGGTAGTCGAAAACAAGACCTCTACGCACCTTGTTTTGTGTTGATTGTGTTTTCGGTGAGTATCGAGCTCAAAATCTCCAAGCTCCCTTGTGACAAATTCGTTTTGCTTCCAAGGAGAGTCAAACCCAGGACGTGATGCTAACGTATTAAACTCCGGTTGTGTATAGCAGGTATCGAACACACCATCTCCACGCTCAAGCCTCCTTCCACCATTTTGCTTCCAAGGAGAGGCAACCTCGCGACCTCCAAGGTCCTTGTAGCCAATGTCCCTTAGCTGCCCGGGAGACTCGAACCGGTGACCTTCATGTCAAGCTTATTTGGTGGTTTACACTCGTTTAGTCAACTCCGAGAACGTCGTTAGTACTCTAAACCTATATATTTTCCGTTGGAATTATTATATAATTAAATATAATAGATGACGCCAAGCAAGTTGATTATATTAGAATTTTAGTTCGAAACTAAGGATGACATAGAATGTCATGAGGTCGCTAGGTTAAGGCCATTGTAGAATTGAGGATGTTAGAATGTGACTAGAGTGAGAAATGGATATATGTGCGGAATGATGTGATTATGTGGATTTGAAGAATGGACATCTAGGCCTGTGGAACCATATGACTTAGAGATTGATAATGGTAGAGATGCAGGATATCTTACCCTTGAAGTTATGAAATAGTAGAATAAGTATTCTTAGACGCTTTCTCTTGACCAGGATAGTGAGATCATCGACTGACGGATCGAGATTAGCAATACTAGGATATCGGAGCAGATAAGGTGAGTTCCTTGGACTCATTTAAGTACCTTTATTAATGTCGAGTGTATGCTTAAGGTGGTGTGTGCCATGGTTGAACTAAAAGAAAAATGATAACATAATTTATCAACTTAGTTTAGTCATGTATTTAGGTAGATTTTCCCTTTCCGCACTCATGTTTTAGCCTTAGTTTGTGTTATTTATGCTTGTTTAGTTCTACTTTGCAAGAATAGATGTCCTTTATCCTTGTTTCAGGTTCATTATTGTTGCTATCAAACTAAGGTCCGGACCCACTGTGATAACCTAGTCAATGACACCCCAAGTTCCCAAAATTCGAGGTGCTACATTGATGACTATTTCATTTGTTTTTAAACCTTTTATTCGGTTATCTTATGTGTGTCTTGTTAAAAGATCTGGTGAAATTGTTGTCAAACTAAGGTTGAGACGCACATAGCCCGTAACCTTCCGAGTTCTTAAAATTCAGGGTGTTATAGATGTATCAACCACATATGGTCTCATGTTACCAAATTTTTTAATCTTTATCTCATTTTTTTTATATCTTAATTATCGTGTCCAATATCTTTTTAATTTATTAATTCCTTCTACTAATTTCATAACTGTTAAATGACATAAATATCGACAATTCAAAAACAGATTTTGAGCTTAATATGTTCAATGTTACTTATAAGGTTTCTATAAAATATGTAATTTAAAAGTTTAAGATATTTAGTATCGTTTAAAAATTTATTTTGAATATAAATTCACAATTTTAAAACTATAAATAAATAATATATAATAGGAATTATCAAATATATAGAATTAAAATATATATATTACATGAATAAAATCAAACAATATCTTATGTTAATGCAATTTCATAATTCTATATATATTTCCCTTAACATCATGTCGTTCTGATTTTTCTTAAGCAGAAAATATTTCCCTTCATCTCCTTTTAACTTTTTCCTTAAGCAAAAAAATATATATAATTGGGTTACTTCAGTTATCTTCCTTCCTCGTGTCTCACTTTCTCAGATCTCGCTCGAGTCTGCTCACGCCTCGCTCCCGCTCACCCGCTCAGGCCTCGCGTCTTCGAGTTATCGACCTGCAGGTTCATGGTAAGCATCATATAACTCAATTTTTTTTGGTTCCTTTGAGTATGAACACGTGAAATTAGTGTTAGTCTGTTAGTGTTAGACAATGTTCGAAACTTGGATGTTAGTGTTAGACAGTAATCATTTGAAACTAAGGAAGACAACAGCCGAAATTAGTCTGTTAGTTTTTTGGTTCATAAGCAACATTGATGCATATGAAACAAGGTAGAAATTAGGCTATTAGTATTTTTTAGTATTAGTTTGGATATATGAAGACAAAGAAGAAAAGCCGTATTGTGGTCAAAGAATTAAGGGCATTTGTAAAAAAGAATACTTGTTTAAAACTTTATTTTATTATTTTTTAGTTAGAAAAAGTTAACAGATATAGGTGTGCAAAAGTTTTTTTAAAAAAATAAATAAATAAAATTATCATTTCCCGGCTTCACGTCAGCAAAATAATCCATATATTTTACCGAAATCAGTCATGTGCTAAAAAACGCAACCACAATTGTATACTTGGTGCCATCATTTTGCCTTTTTAAAAATAGTTTGAACTTTTTGGAGAAGATATATCTTTTATTTTGTAAAAGATTTTTTTTATTAATTCTTTATGATATAAGTTATCTATTTAATTTATCTTGATTTTTTTATGAGTTTTGCATTTATTGGTATAAAATTCCTTCAAAACCAAGGTTCTTAAACGAAAACTCTTTTTTGAATAAATAAAAAAGAAGATAATATCGTTAATGAAAAAGGTAAGTCTTAGGATGATACGTTAATTATTGCTGTGGGTTTTATCTTCTTTTTTTGTTTATGATCTTATTCTTAGGGGTGATTTTTTTTTAAAAGGGAAACAGGGGCGGTTTTTTCTACAAAATTAGGATAAGGGGATGTTTATTGGGAAAAGGTGTAAAATAGGGGTATATTGTGTAAGCGGATCCATCAGATACGCCTACCAACAGTACCAAATTACTTTCGACGCCGGCGACCTATTGCAGATCTGTGCTTGCAAGACCTTCATCCCTGACAACCGCCATCGGCACCGGCATCTCCACCTCTGCCCTCAGATCGGCTGGCATAGAAAATCTCTAGAATAGCTCAATTTAGAGGACAGGAAGATGCAGCAGAGAAAGTCAGCCTCTGGACGCCCGACCGGGACGGACGGCTTTGATTTCTCCTACCGCATGGTGGTTGATTCCAGTAAGCACATTCCATTTCATACTTCAAATTTCTGTTGGATCTAAATATTTTCCGATCAATAAGTGAAGTAATTCTGTTGAATTTGTATAGGGTATACAAAAGTTGCCAAGGGCAAGTCTCGTCTTTCTCCACTACTTGTGATTCAGGTAATTCACAATTCTAGCACTTAGGAGGATGACCAAATGTTCTGATTCTGTGCATACATTGTGTCTTTGATTCCCTTATGAACATTGAGGTTTGGATGTGGGTTAGTGTATGTGCATGTTGATTGGGAAGTGGATGAGGCCTATGTTTTGATCTTGTTCATACATTTTAGAATCTGTTAGACTGTAATCATTTTCTTAATTTTGAATTATGCTGAATCTGGGACACATAAATTTGCTTTTACTTGTGAGACCTATGTGATCTTTGATGCACACTTAAAAATGCACTTTAAGATCCATGATTTAAAAACGCAATCCAAACCTAAATGAAAACCCAAATTTAAACTTTGGAAAGAACTCTTGCAGGACATTCAACAAAATCCTATTGTAATTGGTTACTTAAGGGCATTTGTAGCACTCCTGTATTCTGAATCGAGAAGAGTATTAAGGTTTGGTTTTTGAAATGTTTGAGTGTCTTAAATCTTCTCCTTATTTCATTCATATAGGGACTTCTTTTGTTGGGGAATGCTATCCTAATGTTGTTCTCGAAGTTGAATGGGGATACTCCTGACTTGATTACATTATCAGCAGCTGCTATCTTGTTTGTTGCTCTCCTGTTAGGGGAGTTTGGTAAGCTCATTCTGTTTACCTCTCGATACAGTGATACACGCCTCATGTCTGTTCAACCATGGTTTCTTAACATAAAATAATATTGATTTCTAATTAAAAGTGATATTTGAGCTAAGAAATTGGAGAGAGAAGGTTATGTGGTTGCTTGCTAAGCAATGCTGAAAAATGGGAGGGAGAGAAGATTGTTTAGTATATAATAATATTCTTTGTCAAATGAGGTGTAAAATGTTACGGTTCGATTGCTTTTTTTTTTTATAATATTATGGAAGTAAGTAGGAAGCTAAGAAACCAAATTGAAAAATCACTACTGTGAAAAACAAAATGTGTTAGTTTTTTTAGATGATGTTTTAATAGAAAAATTAGAAAAATATTTAAAAACCCAAATTAAGAAATCACTAGTGTTCATGTTCTTATATCTATCTTAAACCATGTTGTTCTTTGTTTTGTAAAGGACGGAGGCGCAGCCGGACTAGTTTCTTGAAGAGTTACATTCTCTTGTCGTTGCTTTCAACAATACTTTTCGGAATTTGTGCCTTCAACAACAAACTCATTTTGCAGGTTTGTTATTGTAACTCTCACTATATTTGATTGTTTCATAGTTGCTTGCTCTTTCAAAGTTTGGTCATCAGATAACATGGCTGCATGTTTATGCAAACTCTGTTTATAGTAGAATATAAGGCCATTCACTATGTTTAAATATTTCATAATTTGTTAACCAAACAGAATTATGAAGTATTTTCTTAACAAAAGCTGATTGAATTGAAGGCTCCTCTTTTTGATCGTTTGTTGTTGCATTTACTGTGGGCTAGTTCTTCAGTTGAGGCTGAGCTATAATTAATTTACCATATTCAGGCTTTCAATGGTGAGATCAAAAGTATGTGGGAAACACAAAAGGTACCAATTATTGAGGCTGTAATAAATTTTGCAGGTGATGATCTAGATTTAGTGTTTTTGTGTTTTGTTATCTACAACTAGCCCTGTCGTGAAACTAAACAGTACAAAATTATGCAGGATTTTTTGTGCAGATCTTCACAATCAGCACTACTGTTTCCCTAATCTCTAATATGTCTGTTCCTAAAAGATCATCCTGAAGGAAATTATAACTATCACAGAATAGTTCAAAGAGTTTTATTTTCTTGTATCAGTTCATGTTCAGAATACAGTGCAAATGGCAGGACTTGGGAGGTTTGTATTTGCACAATCTAGTTCATATTATAGATTCCGTTAAAAAAAATATTGATATTGATATTTATTTATTTGAACCAATATACATTTTAACAATTAACCTTTGAGTATGTCTGGTTGTCTGTTGTTTTGTAATGAAGAAAACTTAGAAAAGCAAACGTTATGGAAGTATTTCATTTCTTGGGGAAGAAGACAATTGCTAAAAATGGAGTCAATCAGGATGATATTTCATGAGGATCATCAACTTTTCCATGGCTCATACTCTGTTATTAAATCAGGACTAAACTTGAGATTTTTCTTTAATCCCTACAAATTTATATAGTTATGTCCTTTGATGTTCCATTTTTTGCTCACTGATAGCTTATTCAACTGATTTCCTGAATTAAACTGAAAAGGATTAGGTTGCTAGAGAAACTAGAATCATTGGTAGGGATTGCAATTTTATCCGAACCCGATGGATACCCGATCATCCGATCCATCTTAAAAAGGTGAAAACTCGACATAAAGCGGGTGAAAACGGATGACGGGTGAAGTGGGTGATGGATTGGGTAGGATTCGGGTGGAGGTTTCATCCACCCACCACCCGATCCATCCACCCATCCGACCCGTTCCACCCGCTTTCACCCGTTTAAATAATTTAATAAAATTTTGTTTTTTTACCTAAATATATATACCCGTGAAACCCTAGAAAACCTTTCCATGTCTATTCAGCCGCTGCCTCACTCTCTTTCACTCTTCCGTTTGTTCGAGACTCGAGAGAAAGTCGATAGACAATAGAGAAGTCGGAGCTCCTCGCCACATCCTCTTCGCCGCCTCCTCGTCCTCTCTAGTCACCTCTTCACCGCCTCCTCACCGGTCACATCCTTCTTCAGTCTTATTCAGTCGGAAATCGTTATCATCGCCGACCGCAACCTTCTTCGCCTTCTCCAACCGTCTTTGCTCCAGTCTTCTCCAACCTTCTTCGCCAGCCACAACCTTCTTCTTTGCCCGCCGGCCACAGTGAGTTTTCTGAACTCAATAATCAGTAAGTTCAAGTCCAATCAAAACATCATCAGTCTTTTTTATACGATTTTTGTTGTTCTTTGATACCTCTTCTTCACTCGTTTTCTCTTTTTCCCCAGCTTCATCATCCTAGCTAGTTTAGTTCTACTGTTGAAGTTTTGTTCTACTGTTGAAGGGTTCAAATATGTTCGGTAAGTTTGTTTACTAAAGTTATTCTTCATTGCTTTGATTACTGTGATTAGAATGAACTTGTAATCTTATAAATTGATTGTATGAGTAACAATTTGTTGTAATCCCGAAATGTTGATTTGATTTTGCCAGATTAATCTTACAAGTAGAATCATTGTTATGCAAATTGGTTTTTGGAATGAGCTATAAACTGAAGTTAAATAATTGTATGCTAAAGGAGTTTACTAGACTAAGAAGAAACTTGTTGTTGAGTATGTCAACCACTTTTATGCAAACTGTTTTTTGGAATTACTGTAAGAACTCGTTTTAATTGATAGTTATATTTGTTGTTCTACAAGCTGATTTTAATTCCCCTATTTTAGATTTTTTCCCGCTTATTTTTGTTTTTGTGTTTTAGGCATTGCTCTGATTTCGGAAAATCAGATTTTCATAAATATTGTGCGTTACCTTCTCGGAACCAAACGCATCCTCAAAAATTCTTTTTTTTTTTAAGAACTTCTACTTTTGACACTTGTAATATTTATGTTTAGATGATTTTGTGTTGGCTTCATATGTATTATGTTATTTTTATGTATAAGACGTTTTCGGGTTGAATTAGTTGATTTTCCGTATTCGAAACCAAGTTAATAACCATTTACAAAAATGCGTATAACACCCGAATTCTCACCCGATCCACCTGTTTCATCCGTTGGATGCGGGTGGATCGGATGCGGGTGAAATGTATGGCGGGTGACGGGTCGGGCGGGGTGGATGAAATTTGCTCGCGGGTCGGGTGGCGAACAGGGTCATCCACCTACCATCCCTAATCATTGGAGACATCATATTCCTTGCTCCTTAACATCATGTCCTTCTGATTTTTCCTTAAGCAAAAAATATGTCCCTTCATCTCCTTTTAACTTTTGTGCTCTACTTCATTTGTTATTGTCAATCCATCCAGAAGCAACCGAAAAACATACATATTTCCTTCACATCCATTTGTGTATTACTTTTTTCCTCTTTTTTTTTTAATTTGTCAACAACAAGATTAGAAAACTTACTTTTTATCATCAAACTATTCAGTGTTGATTTGGATAGAGTTTTTGTAGACTTTATTATGGCTTAAGAAACTGTTTGCAGATACATTGAAAATGAATTTATTCTAGTAAAACTATTCAGTGAGAGGGAGACCTCCTTGTTCCCAAGGCTATTGCATTCTGGATTTCCTCAAGCTAAACAAGGAGGGAAAATTTTGAGTTCAAGTTGACTAACAAAATAGAAGCATTTAGTTAACATAACACAAATGAAAAAACATTAATTTAACCAAAAAAAATAAACAAAACATTAAGCAAAATTCACATTGGTCATCTCCACAACCTATGTGTATCCGCCCACAACGACAAACACCGCCTCCGCATCATTCCGGGGCCGCCTTCTTCCTACCATCGTCGCCGCTTTATGCATCTTAGAACAAGCCAGTGGCGGTTGGTGAAATTACATCCTATGTTTACTCTTTCTTAAAAATTTATCCCGGTAAATTTTGAAATGTTTATATGATTTGATTTATAAGCAACATTGGACTATGGGTTGAATATCCTCCAAAAACATACTAAATAATTTCTTATGATCAAGTAGAAAGGTTCTTGTAGATGTATATCCTTTTGAAATCTCTCCATTTAGGAAAATATACTTGATGTCTTTATTTGTCATTTTCCTGGTTTATACATATATTTTTCATGCAATTAAAAGTGAGTTCAATTTATAAATTACCTGAATCCAATTATATAAGATTAGAATAGCCACATAATAACCCAAAACCCGAAAATAACAAACATTCGGATGACCGAAATGACTAGTCACAAAATACACTAATGTTTCAAAATAATTTGACCGAAAATAACTATAAAGTCCGAAGTTATCTGACTCAAATAGGTATAAAAATACCCGAGAATCCAAGATTATTTTTTTACCTGACTTAATTTTAACCCGAGCATCCTTTAACCCAACCCGACCGGTCCATAGTTTGATTGACACCTCTAATAATATAGTGTTTGGTGTAGGAGGATCAAGGCAAAGAGGTATAATAATAGTCTTTATAAATAAATGAGAAGATTGAGTCACAACTCATTTGACAACATGTTGAAATAATTGGGAAGAGGTATTTGTAAAACTAGGTTTTTTTAAATCTAGATTAATTTTTTAGTGTGTACGTTAAGATTGGTTTGATCAATTCAAACTATTTCCATCTTAAGTAATGAGAGCTCACTGTAGAGTTTTTATGCAATCATAGAAATTTGGTGAATTATTATTCCACCCGGAAATTATTCCTAAAAGCTATTTGGTAAAAGCTTTCAAGCTCATATGAGTTTCATAATGAGTTTTTGGACTCCTAATTAATGTTTTGTATGAATTAATGTGAAGTAAAGGTACTAACTATTACTACTTATGTTAGCCCGATCTTTCGAATAAGTATCGATGTCACCGATAAAAGGGAACATATACCTCGTCAATACTTTACTATTCTAAGGTATCATAAACCTGACGTGAAGCAGAGACACAAATCTAACTTCCTTAAGTTCAAGTAACCACATACCTTTTATCAATGCCAATAACTAATTATAACTATAATATTATATAGGGTTAAAGATTAGAGAACATGCATATGTCGATTTCTTAACATGAAATTACAAACACAAACGTTACAACTATATTTAATTGACGAATTGGATAGAAATTAAAATACAATACCGGATTCAATCTAAGATTGATTGAATCCGGTATCAAAATTATAGTAGAGGCCAACATCTACTAGAGTTGGACAATCAAAGAAGAATGCAAAACGCATAATATTATTGTTTTAACTAATCGATATTAGAGCTAATGATCGATATCAAATCAAGTAACGAAAAGAAACAATATATACCCCATTTATATTACTAATTAGGCTTTAATGAGACTAGTTCAACAAGGTAGTTTGTTCTAGGCAAAATAGAAAATGAAATAATACAACTTAACTATCAAAGTATAAAAGTTATATTAGTTTATGAATTGTTTTTAAAACCTGTTTTAAAAGAGGAGTATACGGTAATATTTTGTAATTTTCATGAGAAAATTGTAACAATAATTGTATCACTTCATAAATTTAATTTAATTTATTTGAAATTTAATATTATCAATTCTGATATTTATTTTATGTAGTTAGTTTATGTATATTTTTTTTTAATTTAGTAGTTATGTATTTTATGTATTTTTTTACTTGAACTATAAAACACAACATTGAACTACAATCACAACTTTGTTCATGCTAAATACAACTCGATTCGTTCGAGTAACCATCATCCATGGGTCATAAGTGCTATCATCAATAGAGTGAGAGTGGCACTCTCCCCTCGGACGGTCTATGAAGGAACACATATTTCAGAACCCGAAGCAACAATATGACTAAGTTTGTTCATATTTTTCTCCCCCAATTCACAACGAGAAGCAAAATGACCATAACAACCACATTTGAAACACATAATATCAAGACCACATACTTGATAGGACAAAACATCCTGTTGATATAAACCTCCTTCCTAAGAGGTTTTGTAAGATCGATCTCAATGCAAACCCTATCGAACCTTCCTCTGTTCAAGTTCAGCGTTTTATGATCCATAATAACTGGGGTATGTATGCCTGCATGCATAGCCCACAGGATATCCTTATTGTACCACTACATCGGTATACCCGCAATACGGATTTAGGTTGAAGCATACTAGATGGGATCCGTTGTAGCATTCGGATTCATTCCGGTAAGCACCATTAACAATTCAGATTCATTCCAAAACCTCGCAATATAGCAGCTATTATTGTTGCACATTATCCCGGCACTTCCAAAGGCCCCGAATCCGGTGTTTCATGACCGGAAACGCTATCAGAAAACCAAAAAGTGTAAACACAATGGAGTGCATCCATTTAGTGCCCGTTTGGTTTGAGCGGTAGAATGAAAACGAACCGTAATTGGTTAAGGGGAAGAAAGAAATAAAAATGATTGACTTATTTGTATGTTTTAAAAGACCTCTAAACAAACATTTATAACATGATCACCATCCACCCCAAACAAGTACGTAAGTAGTGACATCATATTCTGCCACGGTAGTAGGGGGTGACATAAGACGGATTGGCACCCACCTGAGAGGACGGACTAACAAAAACCGGTGTAGATGCTCCCGTCACAAAGACTAAAGTAAAATAGGGCAACAGTACCAGGGATAGAGACACCACCCTCATCACGCGGCGGCGGCGGCATATCAACCTCCATCGCCAAAGAACCACCGTATAACCACCCATGTACACATGAATACCAAAATTGGGCCGTTATCTTGGCAAATTGTTTGGGCCGGAGAAGATAAAACATATTGGGCTTAGTTTGGACGGGCCTGAACTTAATTCACAGAGAACAAAATTTATGGGCCTAAGCACAACGAAGAAGTAGTTTGTATATTGGCCATCAGAGACAACCACCAACCACATCTCAGTCCAAGGCTCACTGCACAGTATAAATAAGAGTCGAGAAGAGCAATCTAGATTCCTCCGGTCTCTGCGTTTTCTCCAAGCTTCGTTGGTCCAGGGCTGTTTCCCAGGTGAATTTACTCCCAGCCTTCATCCCTATGCCCTAGGGTTTTATCATCGTCTTCATTCTTCTCAATCATGTACTTCATCCGTGTTATCTACAAATTCTTCGCAATTGCTTTCGTTGTGTGATTCATCGATTTGGTTATTGTCCGTTTGATGTTACACTGCTTCATTTGATGTTCCATTTATGCTCAATTTTTATCTTATTCAACTGATTTAACGAAATTATTCAGTTGTGCGTTGGTTTGTAATGAAGAAAACTTAGAAAACCAAACGTTATGGAAGTATTTCATTTCTTGTGGAAGAAGACAATTGCTAAAAATGGAGTCAATCAGGATGATTTTCCATGGCTCATACTATGATGTTAGATCAGGACTTAGACTTGAGATTTTTCTTTAATCCTTACAAATTCAAACAGTTATGTCCTTTGATGTTCCAATTTTTGCTCACTCTTAGCTTATTCAACTGATTTCCTGAAACAATTCACTTGTGTGATGGTTTCTCATTGATTTTTTCTCTTCGAGTTTGATCATTAATTAGTCAAATATTCAGTGTTTGTACGGTGGTTGGACTTTTGAGTTGATACTTAATTAGGTGATCTATGAATGCTCTCAATTACTACTATCTTATATGAGACTTAAAGAATGAGGGCCAAAGACAACAGCTAAAAGCAAAATGTTTAAAATACCTATCTCTTCTGTTAGTTTAATATGAAAAATGCATTTATCTTCTGTTAGTTTGATATGCAAAATGCATTTACTTATATTTCCTTTTGATCGAGTCATTTGGGTTCCATGATGACAATAATGATATTAGTTTCTTTCAGTTTATAAACACAATGGTAAAGGCTGTTGTGGTTCTTAATAGCTCAGAGGGTGTCAGCGGTACCATATGTTTTAGCCAAGAGGGAGACGGTAATCTGTAATCTGATCTTGTACACAGAAGATGACTGATGTTTGGGTTCTCTCTGATGAACACGATTTACATTTTTACATTCTCTTTGTCTATTCAGGCCCAACAACTGTTACAGGAATTGTGTCAGGCCTTAAACCTGGTCTTCACGGATTCCATGTACATGCTCTCGGTGACACAACAAACGGCTGCATGTCAACTGGTAGATAAACCTATCTCCTTTTATTCTGACTAAATTGAACCTTATTTTTTTCTCTTTGACATAATCTTAGTCTGGTCACAACATTGTAGGGCCCCATTTCAATCCTAATGGAAAAGAGCATGGTGCTCCTGACGATGAAAATCGCCACGCGGGTGATCTTGGGAATATAGATGCTGGTGCTGATGGTAAGTATCAACTTGTAGGTAGCTGCAGTATTTTACTTGTTTCCCCATATTGAGAACATTTTCGAGTTTCTACTGTATAACAGTAGATGCCTAATCATCTTGTATTTCCATTTACATGGCTGTATCTTGCTTATTATTATGTTTAGAATAACACTCAAGTCACAGTTACTACATGCTCTTGTATTGATGAAAATTGATTTTCTGTTGTGTTTAATTATATTACTTTGTATATTGCTTCAATATTCCCTGACCTAAAAGCCTGAACATCTCTTCTGTGCCTCAGGTACTGCAAATGTCAACGTTGTAGACAATCAGGTAATTCTAAACTTGTTAGTAATTTCATAGAGTAAATCTTTTGTAGATTTTCTGAATCCTGACTTTTGATCCTAGATTCCACTTACCGGACCAAACTCGATTATTGGAAGGGCAGTGGTTGTCCATGCTGACCCTGATGATCTTGGCAAGGGTACGTATTCGTAGCCATTACCAACACCTTATTACTTATTCTCTATTTCTCATTTATGTTCTCTGCTTCAAATCCTAGATGTTGTAATTTATAACTCAAATCTGTAATGATTTACGAATCGAGAACTCCCGATAAAATATTTTTGATTGTAGGTGGACATGAACTGAGCAAGACCACAGGAAATGCTGGAGGAAGAATTGCTTGTGGTATATGTTTACTGAATTTTCAGTTTGTTTTTTTTTGGATTTATAATATATTAATAATGAAGCTGAATAATTTACTTTACTCTTTTCCAATTATTTGTCCTGGTAATCTTAAAAACGTTTATATGGTTTGATTTGTAGGCATCATTGGATTACAGGGCTAAACCACACCGAATAAATCCTTATGATCGAGTAAAAAGTTCTTGTAGATGTGTGTCCTTTCTAAAACCCTCCCTGTATCATTTTTATCTCTGTGAAAACATACTTGTGTTGCCCTCATGGATTTCGTGAGGCCATTGGGGTTTCTGGTCACCTCACTTTAGACTCTTTTAATTGCTCTTATCTTTTGGAGGGTGCAGATTTTTTAGCTCTTTTGTTTATCTAATAAAACACAATTAAAAAGCTTGGAAAGTGACGACTCTCCATTCGGCAGACTTTGTGAATTCTACCCAAAAAGTCGTTTCAGGTTGACGACTCTCCATTTTGTATGTGTCTTCCTTTTTCATTTCACTGGTTTATGCATACAAAGTTATAAAGGCAAGGCGATAGTATTAACAAACGTTAACCTGAAACGCATTTCGAATGTCTCACGGTTACGCATTGCGAATGCATGTCAAATTTGTCATGATTACGAGTTCAGGATGCATGACGGATTCACAATTCTTAGCCGTGAGAAATTCTCTATGTGAATTCTATCCAAAAAAGAGGGGGGATTTTGACGGTTTTGGGTCCACAACTGTGTCAGCGTGTCAGAAAAAAGATTAAAAAAAACTTCAATCCTGGCACGCAGACGGGTTCCGGATGCGTGGCGGATTCGAAATACGCTTCAAGGTATCGTGTCGTAAATCCATTGACGTGTACTTAAAATCTCTCTATATGCATATTTATTTTTATGCAGTTAAAAGTGCGGAGAGTGATATCTCTTCTTTCAGAGAAGTCCGTTTGAAAGCGATTTAATAATTTTAACCTATAACTTACATAAATCCAATCATACTGGAATAGAATAGCTAGATTATGGCTCGAAACTGAATATAACAAACTCAAACTCATAATCACCTGATGGCCTAAATGACTTTTTCTAAAATGAACTAGTATTTCGAACTAATGATCCAAAATAACCCGATAGTCCAAGATTGTTTTTTACACGACTTGGTTTTAACACGAGCCCACATTAACCCAGCCCGGTCCATAGCCCGGTTGACACCTCTGATTATATGGTGTCGGAGGATCGATTGAAATAGATATAAATGGTTTGTACAAATAAATCACACGTGAGTCATGACTTAGTTACAACGACATTGGAGTTAAAATAGTTGGGAATACCTGTAAATTTGAGGAAAGATTCTTGAAGTACCATTTCAGTTTTCTTTTGCACACAGACATTTGTGAGATAAGTTTGAGGAAAGACTTGAGGTAAGCTTAGAGAGACGAATTTGTAAGGCGAAGTTGAAGTTTGCATAATGTAAGTTAATTGCAAAGGAGGGTATAGGCATATCTATATATATTAACAAATAAAATGTTTTTGGGCAAAATATTAAAGAAGGTTAGAATAAATAAAAAGAGGTATGCAATTAACTACTTCACAATGAATTAAGAAGTGTAGAACATATAACATAAACAATAGGATATTTCACGTCAGTTGACTACATGATAGGTAGACCGGTCATTGATCTTATGACATTTAGTATACATCACGAGGAATCAACAATAATTCAATTCACCAACTTTTCTTCAACTACAACTACATGAATAAAGGTAAACCCTAGCCGTCGCCCTGGTGGAGATGGCATCTTCGGATCCGCCGAATTGCAAGATGCTCAAACCTCCTACAACCGAACCGATCAAATCCCAATTCATATAAGATCCCTTCTATTCCAGAGGCAAATCTCCTCTTAGCAGCGATGGATCTGGCTTCCATTGTCCAGCACTGCTAAAGAAGGAGGGAGGCGGATGGCCCGTCTCCGATTCCCATATAAAAAGAAACAGAATAAAGCAGTTGGGTTATGCTCTATTTACGGGTCCATGAGGAAAGCCGATGATCTGAACTTGTAGAATAGATTTGCTTCAGGGTTTGGTACCCTTAGTCGAAGTTTAGTTCGGAACTATCTTCCAATGAGAAGACCGTTTCAGGCGTGGCCACGAGACACGACGTTCCCAACTTTGAAGGCAATCTGTCGGTCGGATGTGGGTATTTTGCTCTTCTACGCCTTCATCCCTTCACCTCTGGTTTGCTCTGCGCTCAAAGGATCGTTGTTTACCTCCTCTGGCATTCAATGTTCGTTTTTTGCGCCCAAACACAACAAGATCATCAACCCTTACCATCCCAGGTTGCCTCCTTTCAGTCTCTTGTTCATTATTATGAACTGTTGGATAACTTGTCCCTTATGCTTATGCTTATGCTTTAAGGGTATTGAGTTACTAACCGTTAAGATTAAATATAAACCTAGAAATTCCTATGTAATTTGTGTGAACAATTTGGTTATATGGCATCGGAGATTGGATTTTGTTACTGGTCTCTTGTGCTATGGGAGAGAACCCCATTCTGTCTCTTTTAAAAATTTAATATGTTTGATCTCATGGCTCACAAGCCTTACCAACCTAAAAAAATGTAAAATCAGAAATGGGTTTAGCCAAGAAGAATCGTTGCAGGTTCAACTACCCTTCTCTGAATTTTGTCAATTACCATCCCTGTAATAATGCCTATATGTTTTACTCATGTTTGATTAATTCAGATATTGTCATTAATCTCATACTTCTACATGTGCGTTTCTGCTATAACCATTCTATGATTGTGGGTAGGCTTCTGTCTATTTCCCCTCCAAGCTTATTCATCCTGCTGACTCTTTTGGAGACTCTACGCCCTCTGTGTTGGATTATAGGGGTGGGACTGCTTTAAAAAGCTGTGATTATGCAGATTACTTCAATAACTGGTTTTTTTGTGTTTTTCTTTGGTTGTTGAAGGCTACCTTTGCTCTTAGAATTTGGGTTAGATTGTGCTTCTCTTGCTTGAACCCTTTGTTGACCCAACCCATTATAAACGATTGCTTTGGATTTGACCAATTCGACTCCAACAAATCTAAAAACCTGTCATCCTCTTTCAATATGAGTGTTCAGGAAAGTGTTTTGCTGTCTTGCTTTCATACAAGTACAACCCTAAAATTAAGACAACTTGATGACTCGAATGGATTCTCTCTTATGACTTTACTGGATTGCTTGTTACATAATGTGCTTTTACAATGGCTATACTTCCTAATGACCATATCATTTCTACAGGATTTCACAAAGGACCAGTTGAACTGTTTGATCAACAAGCGTGACTATATCAATTTCAATCACCATTCTACCTTCCTTTTTGAGAGAGGGTGGAATAGCTGCGATCTGTTTACCAATTCTGGTTATACGATCCATCTTGGCTTCTTGCTGACTTGGATTTGTGGTTTGATAAGATGTAAAAATTATGAGAAGGTTTTATTTCATGGGTTACACCCCACTTCTTATGGGCTACAACCCATTAATGCAATTAAGATCGTTGAGTTTCATGTTTCTTCTGCTAAAAAGCAAGATCACAAAGCCTCAAAGCCATACAAAACAAAAAATATTCCTCTTCTTTGCATTACCAAGCATGCTTTGTACACTAATCCCATTTTAACAATGGTTAACCCAACTGAGCTACTAATAATTTATGTGTCGGCATTCGATACACCAAAAGTGAAGCCTATAAGCGACAAAGTGTCCTTTAAAAAGATGAATCTCAACACATTACAAAATGTTTTAAAAAAAGAGGGTAAACTATACTTTCAAATATCGTTCATCACAAGAATTTAGAGTTACCGGACTTCTTTGCTCTCCTAATTCTTTGGAATTTAATGACTAAATGATAATAAGTTTTTGGAATATTAGAGGAATGGGCCGGAGTAACCTCTGGACAAACCTCGATGCAGTTTGTAAAATTCATAAGATTAACATCTTAGCACTAGCCGAAACAAAATCGAAAAACCGCTGATGACCGTCAATATATTGTCCTGCCGTCGGTAGGGTGGGGGGTTATGCCTCCTTTGGAAAGCTCACCAACTAAGAAACCAAAATATCAATTTTATTTACAAAATGACAGATTCATATGTGTGGAATTTACCTGTAACAACCAAAATCGAAAGATGTTCTTCATTTTTGCGTACGCTCCACCACAAGAAGCTACAAAGAACATTTTCTGGAACTCAATCTCCACATTCATCCAACAGTCAACACTCCCATGTATCTTAATGGGAGACCTAAACGAAATCCAACAACACTCCGATAAACAAGGAGGGGCTCCAACGAACTCAAACAGATTTAACAAATTATTGAATTTCAAAAATTTATGTAACATGGAAGACACTCAAACCATTGGCAATATTTTTACATGGAGGAAAAGACGGGATGGTCCGAATAATATACTCGAAAAATTAGACTGAGTAATGGTTCATAATCAAATTACCCAATGGTACCCAAATTTAAAAACGAAAAACCACCCATTTACCATGTCGGACCACTGTCTAATTTCTTTGGAGTTGTCGGGAACGAAAAGTTATATTCCACACCCATTTAAATTCGAAATGATGTGGATCAAACGGAAATCCTTTGAAAATATTGTAAAACAAACTTGGTGATCCAATTTTACCGGAAATGAAATGTTTAAACTTACAAAAAAAAACTCAACTTCTTAAAACAAAGGCAAATGAGTGGAGCAAAACTAACTTCGGTGATATCTTCAAACAATTAAAAAAGGTTGAAACGAAACTACAGGAAATTCAATGCATACCTCCCAACAATTCGAACCAAAATATTGAAGTCATCCAAAGAAATCTCCTAACTAAACAAAACCAACTTCTATCTTTCCACCAAAGATATTGGAAACAAAGATCAAAGAATACGCACCTAAAACATATTGACACAAATTTCAAATACTTCCACCGTATCGCTACTGGAAGAAGAAATCGAAAACAAATAAAGGAGCTCACAACCAACATAGGATCTATCCTAACTTCTGAATCTGAAATTCGACTAGAAATTAAAAAGGAATTCCAATGTAAATTCGCCAAAACTCCGATAAACCAACTGCTCCTTGACGAGAAAATTCAACTCATCAAAACCAAAGTCAACCATGAGGATAATTTACACCTAACTAAACCTCCCTCTAATGAAGAAATTAGAAATGCCATCTTCGACACTGGATGTGATAAATCACCAGGACCCGACGGTATGCTTGCTGGTTTCTACCAAAAATATTGGCATATAGTGGGTACGGACGTCTCAAAAGCGGTAAAAAGTTTCTTTAGGAGCGGAAAAATGCTTAAACAAATTAACCATACTTTATAACCATGATCCCAAAACGGATAACCCCTCAACAATTAACCACTTTAGACCAATAAGTCTGTGCTCTACAATTTACAAAATTATTGCTAAAATAATCACGAAAAGAATGGAGTCCATCATGCCTAAACTCATCCACCCCCTACAAGGAGCTTTTGTGGCCAAGCGTTCTATCCATTGCACACGTAATTTTCCACTCTTTTCGTTCGAAAAAGAGCAAAGAAGGATGGGTTGCCATTAAACTAGATATGAAAAAAGTGTATGGCCAAGTCAATTGGGAATTTATCTATTGCATTCTTCAAAATTTTGGGTTCAATGAAAAATTCGTCGGATGGATCAAGGAGTGTATATCTACAGTTTCTTTCTCCGTACTTGTTAACAACGGTCCAACAGATCAATTCTTCCCTGAAAAGGACTTAGGCAAGGAGATCCCTTATCACCTTATCTTTTCATTTTGGGAGCCGAAATTCTAACACAAATGCTACAAGACGACTGTAATAATTATGACAACCATATTGGTTTCTCCGTATGTAGACAAGCACCGCCTATCCCGTTTTTTATCCTTTGTTGACGATATGATCATTTTCGCTAAGACAAATATGGCTTCTTTCCAAAGAACAAAGCAAATCCTGGAAATGTATTTTTCTATATCAAGACAAAAAATCAACTTTCATAAATCGGCGTTCCAAACTACTAAGAACACAAGTGAAAGTACTATTACCCAACTAAAAAATGTGTTGGCTATGTGCCATACTACAAATCTCGACAAATATCTTGGTTGTCCTATTATTAATGGGAAAGTTACAAAAGAGACATTTGGTGAAATTAACCTTAAATCAAAACAACTTCTAAAATGGAAAGCAAACTCTTTATCACAAGAAGGGAGGAATATTCTCATAAAGCATAACTTGACGGCTAAACCGACTTTTGTTATGCAAAGTTTTATGCTACCAAACCATAATTTGGATGAACTAGATAAAACTTACAAAAAATTCTTCTGGAATAAAGGAGATCAACACAGACCTATCATATCTTTGGATTCAATTTGTAAATCAAAAAATAATGGTGGTTTGGGACTAAGGAAATATCTGATCACAAATAGAGCGCTACAAATAAAACTTTTTATGGAAAATTATGGCAGAACCAAACAACATCTAGGTTAAAATCTTAAACGGAAAATACCTAAGAAACCAAAATATTCTCCACTACCAAAAGAAAGGATTAACTTCGTGGCAATGAAACAACCTTATGAAACTTAAACCTGAATTCAAAAAAGGTATTATATGGCAGGTTGGAAATGGAAATACCATCAATTTTTGGCATGATAATTGGGTAACATCGACACCACTCATAAAAATGGTTCAAAACACCAATCAGATTAACACAAGTATCAAAGTTAGCCACTTTATCAACAACTCAAAAAATTGGGATACCAATAAAATTGATAGGAGCTACTAAATATCATCAACACTGAAATTAGAGAAAAAAATAAAAGAAACAATCATTCCCAAAAACGATCTTCAAGACAAGTTATATTGGAGATGTAGTAAAAAAGGTTGGTTCACTACCAAATCTGCTACCGAAATGATTGAAGATGAATCTGGTTTCCAACCAACTAATTCATGTGAATGGATTTGGAAACTTGATACCCAACCCAAAATCAAAAACTTCATTTGGAAAATGTCTGTAAACGGAATTCCTACAAAAGCAAAACTTGATGAAAGAAGGATTGTCGTTACAAGGCATTGTGAACTCTGCAACCATCACTTGGAGGACTTATCCCACCTGATCATTGAATGCCCTTTCACTAAACAGATCATGAATAAATTTCATAAATCAAACGTGAACGATCTTAATAAAATAAGAATCCAAAATAAGAAAGCGCGTGAAATCTTACAAGAAATAAAAAAATAAAATTGGAATAAACAAGTTTGCATGTCTCGCTACTATATGGTGGAGTATCTGGTTTTTCAGGAACAAAATCATCTTTAATAATGAACCTCTTGGCCCGGATAATAAGATTGTTGCATTCATTAAAAACCAAATCCACAACTGGAAAACCAAAATCATTGACGAAGAGGATTATGATATTAAACAGAAAAACAACAATAACACAAATACGATGAAAAGGAAAAACACAACATTAAGTGGGATAAACCAAAGCCAGGTTTCCATAAACTTAATTTCGACGGCTCAAAACTCGACTCGGGTTTAACATCTATTGGTTTTGTGATTCGAAATCACAATGGAGAAGTTGTTAGCCTTGATGCAAAGAAAAATAACTTTAACTCGGTTATAAAAGCTGAAGCTTTTGCTCTTAAGGCTGGATTACAAGAGGCAATTAGACTACATATCAAAAAGATTGAAATCGAAGGTGATAATATGTGTGTTATTAGGACACTCCAAGGTCTTTGGAGTTGTCCATGGGATGACGAGATGATTATATCCGACTCCAGACTGGATCTTTGTTTTTTTTGACGAAATCCAAATCAGACATGTTTTCAGAGAGATAAACTGTCTCACTACTATATGGTGGAGTATCTGGTTTTTTAGGAACAAAATCATCTTTAATAATGAACCTCTTGGCCCGGATAATAAGATTGTTGCATTCATTAAAAACCAAATCCACAACAGGAAAACCAAAATCATTGACGAAGAGGATTATGATATTAACAGAAAAACAACAATAACACAAATACGATGAAAAAGAAAAAACACAACATTAAGTGGGATAAACCAAAGCCAGGTTTCCATAAACTTAATATCAACGGCTCAAAACTCGACTCGGGTTTAACATCCATTGGTTTTGTGATTCGAAATCACAATGGAGAATTTGTTAGCCTTGTTGCAAAGAAAAATAACTTTAACTCGGTTTATAAAAGCTGAAGCTTTCGCTCTTAAGGTTGGATTACAAGAGGCAATTAGACTACAGATCAAAAAGATTGAAATCGAAGGTGATAATTTGTGTGTTATTAGGGCGCTCCAAGGTCTTTGGAGTTGTCCATGGGATGTCGAGATGATTATATCCGACTCCAGACTGGATCTTTGTTTTTTTGACGAAATCTAGATCAGACATGTTTTCAGAGAGATAAACTGTGTTGCCGACCGATTGACCCATCTGGGAATCTCGACCCCCAACACCATTTTTTCTGATGACCCCGAACTTCGTGTTCTCATCCGCAAGGATGCTTTAGGTTGGACTGCCTCTAGAAAATAACCAACCTAACCGCTTTCCATATTTCAAAAAAAAATATATGTTAATCATCAAGAATCTGAGAGGCACGCAAAGAACCGGAATTTGATACCATAAATGCGATTAAACAAAATGTATCACTCTACATAAAATAATCCGTCTAGTAAATTGAAGTTGATGGGTAAACATTAATAATATAATCCGTACAAGACAATCTAGTTACTTGCCTTTTTGTTTATATGTTCTCTCATACATTTCATCAAACACCAATCCATTGTGTAAAACCGATATATACAACATAAATCAAGTCAAAATACATATTAGTAATCGACCAGAAAATGTAAAAATAGAAAATAGGTTAAAACATTTAAAGCATATACGTGGAGCACAAAAATGAAATCTACATGCTCTATACAAAAAGAATCTTGAGAGTCCAAAAACATGATATTGTCTTTGAAAGGCAATTCTTCTACACAAGACATATTGCGGAATTATATAGTAAAAAGCATCGTAAAATTGTCCAGCAGCATGCCTGAATTAAAAAGCTATATTCCACATTTTTTTTCAAATAAAGACATACAAAAGTTACATAGATATCAAACTCTCAAATATTCAGAAAAATTAAGAAAGATAAGCATATCATAAATTTAATATAAAAAAATGAATTTGGCCTATAAAAATAATCTGACTATTGTATATATATGGTGTGTATGTTAAAATTGGTTTTACCAAGTTAATTATTAAATAATCATTTTAATTATTTATGAGAGTTTACAGTAGAGTTTTTATGCAACCATGGAAAAATTGGTGAATTATTATTTCACACGGGGATTATTCCTAAACGACTTTTGAGCTCGTATAAGTTTAATATCGATTTTTTCGGACTCCTAATTAATGTTCCGTATTAGTTAATGTGAAAAAGGTATTGACCCTTGATTCTGCTTATGTTGATCAAATCTTTCGTATGAAAATCGATGACACCTGTAAAGGGGTACGTATGCCTCGTCAATACTGTAACACCCCAAATCCGTAGGACTCGGAGTGCTACTGGGCTAGGATCTCACAATGGATCCTGACCCTAGCCTGACAACAATTTCACTGATCATACAACAAGACACCAATAGATTAAAACAAAACATGAAACTAATATATATATATATATATATATATATATATATATATATATATATATATCAAAAAGGTAATACAATGTACCGCTGAGTACAAACAAAACCATACTGTACAACAAAAGAACCCATATCCCCGATAACGCCCCAGCGTACGGAGCCCTCAGCGGATCACCCACTCTGAATCACTCTGCAGCTCTCCTATCCTGCAAAGTATCTACAACACGGTATAAAACCGTTAGCTAACCATACACATATATAAGAAGATGCTAAAACACAAACATACATCAGAAATCTTAACACCTCATCATGCTTTCACACATTTACCCGGTTCATTATCTTTATAAAGTCCAGCAATCAACTCGTATATATATATATATATCCATATAAACGCAAGTGACACGAGGAATATAACTCTCGGCTCTAAGTACTATAACCAGCTGGAGTGGTGTCTGGAACACCTCCCCGTGTACCCTAAGGGAATGGAGAGTGCCCGAACCGTTTACCAGGTCTGGCCTGACCACAGAGAACCCCCAACTCCCAGCAGGATGAATGGAAAAGTTATCACAGCCCTACAATGGGCAATCAATACATCATAGGTCGGTGACCAACATAACGCATGCTATAAACATATAACAAACACCACTCATGCACAACATCCTATAAAGGAATGGCAACTAAGTAAGTCCCGCGGACTTACCTCAACCTCGTAGTCGTCTCAACTGGATCAACCCTCAACTCAGTCCACTCCAAACTGGAGGATAACACGGCCTATACAAGGCATACATATATATCAAACTCCTATCACACAAAGGGTCACACCTAGAGCCAAGGGATCCATAAGGATCATATCCAACTCATAACCTCAAAGCCGTAACCGGCATATCTATATCATACTCATCAACATCAACTACCTTGCATGCTACTACCGCTCATACTAGGAAAGGAAAGGATCTACCAATCTCTAGGTAGATCCGGGACAAGACGCACCTGCGTAAAACAAGGGACGCAGGGGCGAAGCAAGTAACCCGCGGGCGCGGTGACAAGGCTGCAGGCGGGCGCTGCGGCACGGCTTCCGCAGGGGGGCGGCTTCCAGACGCGGGGGCGGCGACAGTGCAGAACAAGGAAGAGAAGAAGGAGAAGAAGACTTACCACTACTGAAGGTCTAGGCAAGCAAGAGCACAAGCACAACTCAGCTGGCTTCACAAGCTCAACAACCACAACACTAGCATCAACATCAACCACAAAGCACACAACTCTCTTCAAACTCTAAGGAAAACCAAACTCAAGCTCAAGGAGAAAGAAGAAGAAAAAGCAAGAAGGACGTGAAGCTAGATTGGAAATGAAGAAGTAACCCTTGATCAGCCAAGGGAAGGAAAGAAGTAAGGAAAGGTAAAGCACGAGTCAAAAGAGTCAACAAAACCGGCTGTAGCCGCTAGAAACCGCAGGGGCGGAACAATAGGGTAGCCGCAGGGGCGGCCTCACAGACCCGCGGGGGCGGCTAAGGCCAAAACTAGCTCCCAAAACTAAGGCTCTTACACCTCACCCCCCCTAAAAACAAGTTGCGTCCCGAAACTTGTAAAATCCTCAAACCACTCGGACTCATAAGCCGAGGTACAACTCTCTCTATAACCTCAAACATAAGCATGGAGGAAAGAACCATCTCCAGCTATAAACAAAAATCATACTAGAAAAACAAGATCTAATAAGATCATAATCACCACAAAACTAGCATGAAATAACATATCATAGCATATAAGCATGTAAGCACATAAGACTCACCAAGCTAGTACTAAGATCTACTCGGTGATCCTACTGGTGCACCTATCTCGGCATAGAACTCTGGATAGTTCCTCTAGATACTATCCTCAGTCTCCCATGTAGCCTCCTCAAGTCCTCATCTCGACCACTGGATCCTCAACATAGGAATGTCCTTCGAACGTAGGCGTCTCATACCTCGTTCTAGGACTGCAATATGATGCTCAGCAAACGTGTGGTATGGCTCAACCACCAAATCCTCATAACTCACGATGTGTCTCGGATCTGGTATATACTCCCTCAACTGAGACACGTGAAACACTGGGTGAACACCCTCTAATCTCAGAGGCAAGGCTAATCTGTAAGCTGCGCTCCCAACCCGATCCAGAATCTCGAACGGTCCGACATATCGGGGGCTCAACTTCCCCTTAATGCCAAATCGCCTAACACCTCGTGTCGGGGACACTCTCAGCCACACATGGGCTCCAACTCTGAACTCTAGAGGTCTACGCCTCCTATCAACATAAGACTTCTGACGGCTCTGGGCAGTCAGCATACGCTATCTGATCAATGCTACTCGAGCCATATCATCCTGAATCTGATCAAGTGCCAAACCACTGACACTGCTCTGTTGGTCCCAGCATAACGAGGTACGACATCTCTGTCCATACAATGCCTCATATGGGGCCATCCCAATAGATGCATGTCAGCTGTTGTTGTAGGAGAACTCAACAAGTGGGAGATGATCCGTCCACACTTGCCCCCAATCCAACACACAAGCTCGCAGCATACCCTCCAGGGTCTGAATAGTCCTCTCTGACTAACCATCGGTCTGAGGATGGAACGCAGTCGTGAAGTGCAAACTCGTCCCTAGGGCAGTCTGAATCTGCTGCCAGAACCTCGAGGTAAATCGTCCATCTCTGTCAGAGACGATCGTCCTCGGTACACCATGGAGTCTCACTATCTGCCTAGTGTACTCCTTTGCTAATCTTCTCACCGGCCACGTCTCTCGAATAGGAATGAAACGTGTCGTCTTCGTCATTCTGTCAACTATGACCCAAATGGCATCAAAACTCCGGCTCAGCCTCAGTCCAGTCACAAAGTCCATGGTGACGTCCTCCCACTTCCTCTATGGAACAGGAAGTGGATGGAGCTCACCCCCAGGCCTGAAATGCTCGATCTTGACCTCCTGGCAGGTCGCACACTGTGCCACAAATCTGGCCACATCGGGCTTCAGCCCTTCCCACCAATATAAACGTCTCAGATCCTGATACATCTTACTCGTACCGGAATGTACCGAGTAAGGTGTACAGTGAGCCTCCTGTAATATCCTCTGCCTCAGCTCTGTATCAGCAGGTACACAGACGCGACCACGGCGTCTCAATACTCCATCTGCTCCCAGAAGAAACTGTGGTGCCTCATCCCGAGACATCCGCTCTCTGATCCTCATCAAGGTCGAGCAGGTCTCTTGCTTCTGTTGGATCTCACCCAACAGATCAGGTAGAACCTCTAAAGTACCCAGCCGGACATCCTCATCAGGAAACTGGATGTCCAACTCTAACCAGATCAGATCCCTCCACAAAGCGTCTGTAATAACCGGCTAGGCCAAGGAAACTACGCACTTCCTTGACGTTCGTCGGTGTAGTCCATGCTGCTACTGTCTCAATCTTTGCTGGATCCACCTTGATCCCCTCAGCTGATACTATATGACCCAGGAATGCTACCTTTGGCATCCAGAACTCACACTTAGAGAACTTAGCATAAAGTTCTCTATCCCGCAAAACCTGCAATACAGTCCTCAGATGTCCTGCATGCTCCTCTTCACTACGAGAGTATACCAGAATATCATCAATAAAGACCACCACAAACTGATCCAGGAAGTCGATGAAGATATTGTTCATCAACTCCATAAAGACGGCTGGGGCATTCGTAAGCCCAAATGGCATCACTAAAAACTCGTAGTGGCCATATCTGGTCCGGAATGCTTTCTTTGCACATCCTGCTCCCTCACCCTCAGCTGGTGATACCCAGAACGCAGGTCAATCGTGGAGAACACAATCGCTCCCTGTAGTTGATCTAACAAATCATCAATGCGTGGCAGTGGATACTTGTTCTTGATGGTCACCTTGTTCAGCTCTCTGTAATCTATGCATAACCTCAGTGATCCGTCCTTCTTCCGTACGAAGAGGACAGGTGCTCCCCAGGGGGACACGCTAGGGCGAATGAAGCCCTTCTCAGCCAACTCCTCGAGTTGCTTCTTCAGCTTCAGCATCTCAACAGGCGCCATCCGGTATGGGGCCTTCGAGATGGGTCTCGTACCAGGCTCTAACTCGATACCAAAATCCACACTCCTCTGATGCGGCAAATTGGACGGCTCAGCAAAAACATCTGTGAACTCACAAACCACTGGGATGTCCTCTACAGCTGGACTCTCCCCCTCCTTCATGGCATAACACCAGAAGGCATCACAACCCTGTGCAATCAACCTAGTTGCTCGTACTGCACTGATAATCGTGCCTGTCTTTCCAAGGTCCCAACCTCGGAAAACCTCTATCTGACCTAACTCGGTAGAGAGGGTAACAGTCCTCCTACCTACATCTAAGACCGTAGAATGTTTATCCATCCAATCCATACCTAGTATAACTTCCTCATGCTCTAACGGCTTGACAAAGAAGTCAACTAGTAACACACGGGTCCCTAAAGAAATGGGACAACCGTGAATCTCACGGGTACCTCTGACCCTACCACCATCGGGTAACCCTATAATAAAGGGCATCCCCTCCACTGTATCTAAACCAAGACGCTCTACACAGGCATCAGAAATAAAAGAATGCGTAGCAACAGTATCAAATAAAACTCTAACATGTAAACCATGAATCAGAATGGTACCTGTAGCAGTAGGTGCAGCTGGCTCCTCTGCACTCCTCACCTCAAAAACTCGGCCCTGTGGGCCTCTGGTATCAGTGGTGCCCCCACCACGGCCTCTGCCTCTACTCGGCCCAAGAGGAGATCCCTTAGTCGTAGGGCGATCTGGGACCCTCTGTTGTCCATGACTCTGCTGCTACTGCTGAGGTAGTCTCTGTCCACCTCCTGTTGCATTAGCAGGAGAACCCTGCTGAGACGAAGCTCTCCCTCGTCTACAGAAAGTAGCTCTATGACCAGGTCTGCCACAAGTGAAGCAGGTCACCGGCTGCCTCGTACACTCAGATCTCATATGCCCATACTCACTGCAATTGAAGCACTGCACTCCCTTATCTGTACCCGGTGCTGATGGAGGACGACTCTGGCGACTCTGACCTCGCCCTGAACCAGCAGCTCCACCAGTACCACTAGTCTGACCAGTCCGTTGTCTCTTCTCAGACCCTCCGGTCTGAGAAGCTCTCCTCTGGCTAGCTCTCTCCTCTCGTAGTCAGAAGCCCGGTCCTGATAATCGACCAAGGTCTCACAGTGACAACCCGCCATATAGGTACGGGTAGTATCCCTCAGACGTCGGGAAAACAAATACACGTGCTGATCTGCAGAAGGTGCAGCTGGACCCAACAATGTCAGCTCCTCCTGAAATCTCCTAATAGCCTCTGAGACCGGTACATCCTCGAACCCAGCCTCAACAAAGTCTCGCAGTTTCTCCCTCCTCAACGAGGCAGGGCAGAAACGCTCCCGGATCAGAGTCCTCATCTGCTCATAACTAGTAACCTGTACTCGTACAGACCTCCACCAGTGTTGTGCCAAATCTCTGAACAAGGTCTGCACCAGCTCAATCTGCCTGTCAACTGGACATCTAATAGACTCCAGAGCTGAGTCTACATGTCCTAACCAGAGTTCCACCTCTAACCCCACCTTCCCAGTGAAAGGGGGTACTCTCATCTGATGAAAAGCCTTCAACCAAGTGTCTTGTCGAGGCCCTTTATGCTCCTCTGCTCGAGCAATCTCAGCGGCAAGTGCCGGTGCAACTAGCACCTGTGTAACTGCATGGGATCTCTCAGATGATCCCTCTTGTGCTGGCAGATCAGGAGCAGGCCTACCTGCCCTGGCAGTCTCCTCAACACGTCGTATGTACTCGCGGAAGGCTGGTCCCTCCATGGAGACACGGTCAGATAGCAACTAATCTCTCCATGACACGGGCCATCATCGTCTCGACGTCCGTACCTCGTGGAAGTTCGGGTATCTGGTTCTCGTCTTCCCTTCCTGCAGACATGACTCAAAACAAACAAACACGTCAAGGTTAGTTAAAGATAAACTCTTAGACTACCCTCTTCAAGTGTCTTGCTCGGTAACCTATCCCGTAAGCTTCGCAACCTTCTCTTAGCCGGTTTGCGAGGATCACTGTGAATCTACAAGAAAGATGTCTCAAGCAATCAACAAGTTAGTGCGTTTAGGCAGAAAACAAGGTGATCGAACCAGATCTCAAAGGAAAAAGGCTTTTTATGTGGTGCTAGCTAGAAAAGCAAAACTAATCTCGCCTGCAAATTTTCTCAACCAACAAATCAATTATCTTTATTTAAAGATAATTTGCGGCCTTTTGAAATTAAAATACAAAAGGAAAAAAGGGAAATAAAAGAGAAAAGGCAATAAGGGAAAAAGGAAATAAGCAAAAAAGAAAGGGAAGGCAAAAGGAAACAAGGGAAAAATAAAAGGGAAAAGGAAAAAAGAAGGAATGTAATTTATGGTTACCCTACAACGATGTAGGGAGATCTCACGGAATCAAATATATATCAATCATGCTCAAAAGGGACGTCTGCCAAAACAAAACTCGCACAAGATGCACAACCGCGGAAACTGAATGACTTAGCTCGCAAGTAACGTCCTTTTTTTTTTGTACGGCCTTTGGCCTTCTTCTTCTTCTTCTTCTTTTTTAACTACGGACTTGCGAGACTAACCAAGGGCGGCGGCGGCGGCTGAGCGGCGGACCGAAGGCAGCGGCGGACCGGCGGCCGAACCTCTTTGGTTCGGTTCCGATTTTTTTTTTTTTGTGGATCTCGGTTGATGGGCCGAGATAGGTCGGGTTGGGCCGGGGTTAGGGTTTAGCGACGCCGGAGGCGACGGCTAGGGTTAGGGTTTAGCGACGCCGGAGGCGACGGCTAGGGTTAGGATTTAGCGACGCCGGAGGCGACGGCTAGGGTTTTGGGTAGGGTTTCGAGGGGGCGACGGCTGCGGCACAGTGAACAAATCTCGGCCGGGATGGAGTGCGGGTTTCGGCCAAAGCCGAGGGCTGGGTGGCCGAGATCGGCAGCTGGGGTAGGGTGGCGGTTGGCGGAGCGGCTGCTGGGTTGGGCGGCGGCCGGCGAAGCGGCGGGAAGAGGGCGGCGGGGCGTTTTTGTGGTGGACGGGTTAAATTCCGATCAATACAAGAAAAAGATCGAACCTTAGGCAGAAAATGTATTAAAATTAACAACTAGCCACAAAAATCCTTCTTTTTAAGAAATTGAATGCGGAATTGAAAATCGCAGAAAAATAATGAGAATAGTAGAAACTAACCGTTACGGATCCTGCTCCGATGACTCTTTTTGTGTAGAACTTTCTTGACGGATCTTGAAAGCTCGAATTTTTTTTGTGTTTTGTAAAAGACGTGAGAACGGTGTTGATGAACCTGAAGCTATGGTACCAATTTGATACGGGGTTAGCCGTCAGTTGGCCCGATCTTTCAACACCAAGACTTGAAATGAAAAAAATGAAATAAAAGATGAAAACTTGAAATAAAAAGATGGAGGAATGATCCAATGATTGTGAAGGATCGATAGATGGATAGATTTGGTCGAACCCTTAAGGCAACCAAGAGCACGATAGGAAAACAAAGGCCCTAACACAACTTGGAATGACTTGAAGAAGCCCTTCCGCTATAATCTCACACAGAGGGGAAAGCGATTGTCCCCAAAGCAGGAGAAGTCACCCGGAGATGATTGAGAGCACCAACTTGCCAATCCAAGTGACACAACTCAAAACAGCGCCAAAGTTGTTGGGCAAACGGATTCCGCTCACACAGTAAGGGGTCTCGATTCCACGAGAAGAATATGGGATAGAAGAGAAACAATACTCGAAAGTACTTGTGTTTAATTCATTCAAAGGTAAGTAAGAATGACGTCCTAGAAGGCCTTATATAGGCATGTTGGACGTCCTCTAGGGTTTCCTACGGGCTATGGGCTTGATCCGAGATCGAGCCCAATCTAGCTTAAAAGATATCAAATCTCCAAGAGATTAGATCAAAAATAAAAGAGAAATAAAATAAACTAATGGGCTAAACTAACAAGTCTTAAAAGCCCAAAACAAATAATTAAAAGCAAGCCCATCTTTTATTTAAAAGATGTCCAAGATTGGGCTTTAAATAATAAGCAAGTTGGGCCTAATTTAGCCACTTAAATTAGCCCGAAACCTTCTTCCTTCAAATGCAGCCCGACGTGCTTCTTCTTCATACGGATCAAGTGGATCACGGCCATGATCTCGGTTGTTTCTCTCCACATCTCGGTCGAGCTCTCTCTCCACATCTCGCTCGAGATCGTCTCCATGGGTAACTCGTCTCTTCTTGCTCATAGGCCCATAAGGGAGTGAAGTCGAGCTGAGAGATGCTCCTGCATCATTCTCCCTCTCTTGAAAAGGATTCGACCACGAATCCATGGAGTGTAATCTTGAGGAAACTCCGTAAAAATCTCTGGTTTGAGGGCTGAAATAGGACGTTTCAGTTGGATCTTTGTCTGACTCTTCGTCCTTCATCTCTACATCCTCAGCGTGCGTCTCTTGTGCTTCCTTTCCAGCTATTTCCTCCAACTCCTGATGGCTGTTCTCGAATCCTGCTGGGACGTGTTATCCTCCTGCTCCGACTGTTCTTCGTCGTCCGTACCTACATAAATGGACAAAGTACAACATTTATTAGTGCTAGGTTTGAACTTAACATCAATAAGTCTCAAAGTCTTATCTCGAAGAGGATAGAAATACTCCCTGAGTGTAGCATCACACAGATGCCGCGTAGGCTCCCGTGTAGGTAGATCGACTTTCACCGTCACCTTCAACTTGAAATTTTTCAGCTTGAATCCCTCAAAGTTAATGACAATGTCCAAGTGAGGGTATTCATTAGCCAGATGAGCCCAGTGATATATAGCCAAAGGTTTGCGAAGGTCGTTGATGACATCGTCAAAACTTTGATATAGACCGATGTTTTGTATGGACAGCCAGATTTCCTTGTATACATAACTATAGGTAGCACATGTGTAAGGGTCAGCATCTGAATTTCTAGGAGGACCGTCATTGATGATGATCAACGTCTTCTTTCTCGCGTCCTCCTCCTTACTCTTCTTCTTCTCGTAATACTTAGTAACCTCAGTGGGAGTCATGGGCTTCAGTATGAATTCCTTGTCCTGAAAAGTAAAACAATAGCGGTTTTTTTTCCCTTTATGTGTTACATCTCGGTCATACTCCCATGGTCTTCCGAGTAAGATGTGACATGCATGCATGGGTGCAATGTCACATAGAACTGAATCCTCGTATGCTTCAATCTTGAATGCGATATTGACCTGCCGATTGATTTTGACTTCTCCGCAGTCATTCATCCATCCGAGCTTATAAGGCCAGGGGTGTTGAATAGAAGTCAACTATAGCTTGCTAACAACTTTCGTACTTCCTAGATTACTGCAACTTCCACTGTCAATGATCATGTTACATACCTTTCCTTGAACCAGACAGCGTGTGTGGAACAAGTTCTCTCTTTGATTATCTTCATCGAGAGAAGGTATGATACTCAAAGCTCTCCTAATCACAAAGCAGTCAATAAAATCAGCATTAACAACAAGGTGAGGGGCACATATATAACATGTCAATTCCTTGCCCTGTGAGCCGTGGGAAACGGCCTCCTGTTCAGACTCAGTCGTGTCCTTCCTTGTATCATACTCAGCTGGATGCTCAATAAGATTAGTCATAGAATCAATCGCATCAACAGGGGATATCATATGTAAAGGTGTGACCAACTCAGCATTGGTTTCATCATCTAAGCATTCAGCAATTGTATCTAGTCCATGTTCCAAAATAACATTCTCAGGAGAAAAAAGGTCTATAATACTCAAGGTAAGACAATGATCAAGAACGATCTTACTGGAATGAAGGAATAATCCAGTTTCAAATTCTTCTTGCAGTTTACTCTTTTCTGCTTCATCCCTTTCAGCTAGCAAGACCGGTCTCTCTTCTTCCTCTTCCTCAGCATCCGAATCCGACTCATAATACCCTTTGTCATTGATGAACAATGTCCTTTTGTTGGGACATTCCCGCCCATGTGTCCTCGTCCTTGACACTTGAAACAAGTGATGTCTCTAGCTCTTGTAGAGGAGCTAGAACCACTTCCCTGTGGTGTCGAGGTAGTAGCGTTGCCCGATGTAGAAGCAGTTGTGCGCTGAACCGGGGTCTTGACGTCTCGGATGGGTGTATCTCGGCCGGAATCTCGGCCATTGTCTCGGCCGGCATTTCCTCTCCACGTGGTATTTGGAGATCTCTTGTCCTGACTTCGTAATTTCAGCTTCTTCTCCACTCTTACAGCAAGGTGCAGCAAATCTGTCAGGTTAGAATAAGCATACAATTCTATTTCGTGAGCCAAGTAAGGGTGTAATATCCTAAGATAACGAGTCATAGTAGCTTCCTCCTCTTCCTGCACATCGGCTCGAACTATAGCCATTTTCATGGTTGCATACACCTCTTCTGCGCTCATAGAACCTTGCTTAAGGTTCTCCAGTCGCTGGCGCAGATCTTGTCCATGGTAAGGTGGCACGAACCGGGCTCTCATGATAGCCTTCATTTGTTCCCACGTGGTGATGTCTTCATCTAACATTCTCCTTCTCCCCTTTAACAAGTTATTCCACCACATTAAGGCATAACCGGTGAATTCAAGGGCAGCGTATTGTACCTTCTTAGTGTCTGAAACGTTATGACAGCTCCAGATCTGTTCTACCTTCGCCTCCCAGATAAGGTACACATCAGCATCACACTTCCCTTCAAATGGGGGTATCTTCACCTTAGCCTTAGAATATACTTCAGTTTCCAATACTGGATGTTCATCGTCGAAGTCCAGCTCCCTCCGTAAGGCTCGTCTAGGTTGCATGGGTCCCGGGTTGGCCCGAAACAGAGGTGGTGGTGGGAGTAGTGGCTCATTTCGTGGGGTTGGCTTAGCGTTATGTGCCTCGATAGCATCTAATCTCTCCATGACACGGGCCATCATCGTCTCGACGTCCGTACCTCGTGGAACTTCGGGTATCTGGTTCTCGTCTTCCCTTCCTGCAGACATGACTCAAAACAAACAAACACGTCAAGGTTAGTTAAAGATAAACTCTTAGACTACCCTCTTCAAGTGTCTTGCTCGGTAACCTATCCCGTAAGCTTCGCAACCTTCTCTTAGCCGGTTGCGAGGATCACTGTGAATCTACAAGAAAGATATCTCAAGCAATCAAAAAGTTAGTGCGTTCAGGCAGAAAACAAGGTGATCGAACCAGATCTCAAAGGGAAAAGGCTTTTTATGTGGTGCTAGCTAGAAAAGCAAAACTAATCTCGCCTGCAAATTTTCTCAACCAACAAATCAATTATCTTTATTTAAAGATAATTTGCGGCCTTTTGAAAATTAAAATACAAAAGGAAAAAAGGGAAATAAAAGAGAAAAGGCAATAAGGGAAAAAGGAAATAAGCAAAAAAGAAAGGGAAGGCAAAAGGAAACAAGGGAAAAATAAAAGGGAAAAGGAAAAAAGAAGGAATGTAATTTATGGTTACCCTACAGCGATGTAGGGAGCTCTCAGGGAATCAAATATATATCAATCATGCTCAAAAGGGACGTCTGCCAAAACAAAACTCGCACAAGATGCACAACCGCGGAAACTGAATGACTTAGCTCGCAAGTAACGTCCTTTTTTTTGTACGGCCTTTGGCCTTCTTCTTCTTCTTCTTCTTTTTTAACTACGGACTTGCGAGACTAACCAAGGGCGGCGGCGGCGGATGAGCGGCGGACCGAAGGCAGCGGCGGACCGGCGGCCGAACCTCTTTGGTTCGGTTTCGATTTTTTTTTTTTTGTGGATCTCGGTTGATGGGCCGAGATAGGTCGGGTTGGGCCGGGGTTAGGGTTTAGCGACGTCGGAGGCGACGGCTAGGGTTAGGGTTTAGCGACGCCGGAGGCGACGGCTAGGGTTAGGATTTAGCGACGCCGGAGGCGACGGCTAGGGTTTCGAGGGGGCGACGGCTGCGGCACAGAGAACAAATCTCGGCCGGGATGGAGTGCGGGTTTCGGCCGAAGCCGAGGGCTGGGTGGCCGAGATCGGCGGCTGGGGTAGGGTGGCGGCTGGCGGAGCGGCTGCTGGGTTGGGCGGCGGCCGGCGAAGCGGCGGGGCGTTTTTGTGGTGGACGGGTTAAATTCCGATCAATACAAGAAAAAGATCGAATCTTAGGCAAAAAATGTATTAAAATTAACAACTGGCCACAAAAATCCTTCTTTTTAAGAAATTGAATGCGGAATTGAAAATCGCAGAAAAATAATGAGAATAGTAGAAACTAACCGTTACGGATCCTGCTCCGGTGACTCTTTTTGTGTAGAACTTTCTTGACGGATCTTGAAAGCTCGAATTTTTTTTGTGTTTTGTAAAAGACGTGAGAACGGTGTTGATGAACCTGAAGCTCTGGTACCAATTTGATACGGGGTTAGCCGTCAGTTGGCCCGATCTTTCAACACCAAGACTCGAAATGAAGAAAATGAAATAAAAGATGAAAACTTGAAATAAAAAGATGGAGGAATGATCCAATGGTTGTGAAGGATCGATAGATGGATAGATCTGGTCGAACCCTTAAGGCAACCAAGAGCACGATAGGAAAACAAAGGCCCTAACACAACTTGGAATGACTTGAAGAAGCCCTTCCGCTATAATCTCACACAGAGGGGAAAGCGATTGTCCCCAAAGCAGGAGAAGTCACCCGGAGATGATTGAGAGCACCAACTTGCCAATCCAAGTGACACAACTCAAAACAGCGCCAAAGTTGTTGGGCAAACGGATTCCGCTCACACAGTAAGGGGTCTCGATTCCACGAAAAGAATATGGGATAGAAGAGAAACAATACTCGAAAGTACTTGTGTTTAATTCATTCAAAGGTAAGTAAGAATGACGTCCTAGAAGGCCTTATATAGGCATGTTGGACGTCCTCTAGGGTTTCCTACGGGCTATGGGCTTGATCCAAGATCGAGCCCAATCTAGCTTAAAAGAGAAGATCAAATCTCCAAGAGATTAGATCAAAAATAAAAGAGAAATAAATTAAACTAATGGGCTAAACTAACAAGTCTTAAAAAGCCCAAAACAAATAATTAAAAGCAAGCCCATCTTTTATTTAAAAGATGTCCAAGAATGGGCTTTAAATAATAAGCAAGTTGGGCCTAATTTAGCCATTTAAATTAGCCCGAAATCTTCTTCCTTCAAATGCAGCCCGACGTGTTTCTTCTTCATACGGATCAAATGGATCACGGCCCATTCTCTCCTCCAAGTCTCAGCCATGATCTCGGTTGTTTCTCTCCACATCTCGGTCGAGCTCTCTCTCCACATCTCGGTCGAGATCGTCTCCATGGGTAACTCGTCTCTTCTTGCTCATAGGCCCATAAGGGAGTGAAGTCGAGCTAAGAGATGCTCCTGCATCAGTAGACATGCAACTTCTTGACCGTAAGGATTTTTACAAGTCCGCTTATTCCGATTGCATTTGAAATTCATATCTATTTGGAGTGTGGTTTTTTTTTAAGGAGTCGTGAATTTGTGATCGTCTCCTTAAATTCTAAGGTGTTCATAGTTGTTCCTCTAGTGTTATGATGCGTACTTATTGTGTGTGTTTTTTGGGTTTTTTTTCCTAGTAACATATTCACTTAACTACGATCCTTTGGCTCTAACTACTAAGCTCTTTTTCAGCAGAGTTTATTTAAAATTAATTGGCAATAGGAGAAATAGCTCACTAACCTTATCTACGACTCGTAATCTCAATATTATTGATGTGGTAACATAATTCTCCGCAGTGTTTCTCGATCAACCTATGTCCTCCTGAAGTTTATCACCCACATAAGCAAATTAATTATGATTAGTAAGGGCAGTACGTCTTAATTAGCTAAATTGTTGGGAAATTCAAATTGATCTCAAAGACAATAATCCTCCAATGTAGTATTGTCACTCGACAAGGCGACGTGGCGAGCTAATATTCCAACAGGAAACACATTTGTACGCCAAGTGGCATTGTCTCACACACGTGTACGAAAAACAAGCCACTTTCCTTCATTTCTGCCATCACAAGTTTTAGCTTAATACACCCACAGCTCAGCTCATAGCTTCGAGCTCTGCAAACATTTTACTTAACTACTCTCAGGTACGTACAAATCAAAATCTCTATTAATGCTTTGCTTTGTCTTTTTTACTCAAAATTTTGACTAATGAATCGGATTTGGGTCCAAGGTAGCTTGCTGGTTGGAAACTAGGTTTAAACTAGCTATATGGTAGGTGCTGAAGCCAAACATTTCAAATTCAGAAGCAGTAAATATAAGGGTATATTTGATGATAAAAGCAGTAAATTTTCGTATTCTTTGCACAAATTAGTTTGAAATCTTGTAAAAATGATATATTTAGTAGATGAAAATTAGGTTAAAATTTTACATAGAACAAATACGAGCTGAGGTTACACTAATACTACATTAATCTCAACGTAACTAGTTATGTTGTTTATTGTCAGTTTTTAAAAATGTTGTCCCTTTTTGTGTTTTTTTATAGACAATAATAGAGTAAGAGAAATTGAAGATGGTGAAGGCAGTGGCAGTTCTGGAAAGCAATACATTCGGTGTGAGTGGCACCATCCACTTCTCCCAAGAAGATGGTATTATATATATATGATGGGTTCTTTATTAATATTAGCATGCAATGAGATTACATCAAGTACTAGGTAGGAACCTCGTACAATCATGTTTTGATATATATATTGTAGGTAGAGGATCAGCAACAACTATAAGAGGTAACTTGAGCGGCCTCAAGCCTGGTCTCCACGGTTTCCATGTCCATGCTTTCGGTGACACCACCAACGGTTGCGTTTCAGCCGGTAATATAAACTGACACGATCGTCAAGTTATATATAAAGAGAGAGTTTTCAAGTGAAAAGTGTCTTAGGTCAAAAGTAGAAAAGATTCCAAATTATTGGATTAAGTAAATACAACTAGTATTTGTTCTTTTAGTTCAATTATATTATATGATCGATTATTCAAATATATTTAAAATTGTCAAAACATAAATTAATTTTTTTAGACATTGGACAATTGGACAATTTTTTATATAGTTGAATAATTAGATATATAAATTAACATTTTATAATTAGTTGAACAATTGAATAATTTTGTATATAGTTGAACAATGGATCATGTAGTTGAACAAAATTTAAATATAGTTAAACAATTAGTCATAATCTTTTTTAAAAAAAAAATTAAATATAGTTAAACAATTAGTCATAATCTTTTTTTTAAAAATAAATTTGAGTTGAACAAATACACGTTATATTTAAACAATTGTTATTTTTTAAACAATTGTTATTTTTTAATCGTAAAGAAAATTTTCAATGTAAGACCCAAATCATATATCATATATATATATATATGATTGAATGAATGAATGAATGAATATGAGTTTATTGGCATGCAGGGCCGCATTTCAATCCTCGTAACATGGATCATGGAGCTCCAGATGATGAAATTCGACATGTCGGCGATCTTGGGAACTTGGCAGTTGGGGACGACGGTACTCTATTATTATACAATGCACTGATGCACACTGATGCAACACATATCATATCTTATGTAAGGCAAATGAAGAATATATTAACAGGGTTTAATGATGATGCAACTGCAGGTACCGTTAGCTTCACTATAATCGACAAGCAGGTGATCGATCTCTCTCTCTTAAATTAAAATAAAATAATTAGAGGGGATATATATAAAATGAGACAAGCTTGGAAAATGCAGGTTACGCTTGCCGGTCCAGAGTCAGTTATTGGAAGGGCTATAGTTGTGCATGCCGACCTAGATGACCTTGGGAGGGGTATATATATATATATATATATATATATATGTTCATTTCATTTATTTCTATATGTTTTTTTTTTGGTTACTTTGGAGTTTTGGCTTTCCTGATTATATATGGAAACAATTAGGTGGACATGAGCTGAGCAAAGTTACTGGGAATGCTGGAGATCGAGTTGCTTGTGGTATGTTCTTTCATTATATATATATATATATATATAAACTTTTTTTTTGGTTTGCATGCGAAGAAATGTTTTTGGTTTTTTAAATGGTTTTTCGATCTTGTTAAATACAGGGATCATTGCTCTTGCCGGCTGAGGTGCATCTATTGCTTGTGGAAAAGCTTTCGCGAATCATCTTTTCTTTTCTTTTTTCAACTCGAGTTTCCTACCTTTTCAATAAAAGGTGTGCATAGCGCACGTCTGTGCAGACTAAACATTAGATTTCCATTTTATAGTGGCAATCCAAGAATAGTTACATATCAGGTTTTTGTTTGTCGGGTCAAGTTTTAAGAACTCTAATCAGATTTCAATCCTTAGTATGTTGTAGACATTCTCTCGAATAGCTTAATTTTAACTTCCTAGAAGGCTCATAATGCCTGCAATATGATAAACCTTCATCCCACGAAGGGAATAATTTTGTTCAAAAAAAACCGTCTGAGAACTGACAACTTGTAAATCTTCATAATATAATATATTCAAGAGATGGATAAGGATGAGAGTGAAAAATTAAGATATTTATCCAAATTCACTTTACGCTTTCATGTCCTTGGTCGGAGGATATTGGTCCTAATACCACCCCTTTTCCGGCTAGGAAATCTTCTCGAATATTTTCATACTATTTCAAAATCTTCCGTAAAATCAAATATCATGTGATACATGTGATCCACCATTCTTCTATCCGAACCGCTTAATTATATCACAAAAAGTAAGATATTTATACTCTTCTTCTATTTACATGAACAATAGAACAATCTAATCTCTATAGATGCCCTTGTATAATTTACTCTCTCCTTTTTACCCAAGTGATCAAAAAATGTTGAACAGATCATACGAGGTAATTGCAGAATCATAAGCCCACAGAAACATCCTCGATCTTTGTCACCCACTTGCAGAAGACAAAACCAAACACATGAGATTAAGATTTCACAGGTGTCATTGGGCCCACATTTGCTCAAAGTACTTGTGGCACCTACCCACTCCTCCATTTGCTGACAAAACATCCTCTGGGTGGGCCCTTTTATTCCTAACTACCCTCTTCTTCATGGGCCCACTTTTACCCATCATATTGGCCCATTGGGTCAATTTGGGCCCACTTCCTCCTCCCCCAACCTTGTGAAGGTTGTGTCTGTACTCTAAGGTCACTTGCTCAAACACTTGTACCTCAAACATGTTGAGCTTCAACTTAGGCCTCATTTTGTCCCTTACGAACGCAAAGGCGAGTTGGTCTCTATGGTTGAACCCGTCTAGCTCGTTGAACATCAGACACGAGAACAAGTTACTTGCTTCTCCATGCTTCCTTATAATCAAAGCGGTATCCGGTACATCTTTATCAAAAACAATAGAAAAAAAAAAAGTTACATAAATTCGAGTCAAAATGTTAAATTATAGACTATGTATAACAAAAACATGAAATTTTCCAAAAAAAAAAAAGTTAATGAGATTGGAATCCATGGTTGACACGGTGGCATGGAGTTGTCTGACAACCAAGACAAAAGTAAAGGATCTTCATTAACAAAAACAAAAGATTTCATAAAAGTTACGAGTATAACCAACACCATCGTTATAAATGTTAAACAATTAAATTGCTTTCGGTCATTTAATTTGACCCATCAATGGCACATGTTAGTTTTAGATACGGCCGAAAGCTATTTACAACAATTATAACTATATAAGGAGAGTTTGGTGTACGTAGGGTTTAATTATTCGTCCAACTTTATTTTGTACATTTAAACTTAAATTATTTTAGATTATGAATTATTACAATAATGACTATTATGAATTATTACGAGAATCATATTTTTGCATTATTATGTCTAACAATATATATATATATATATATTCAGTATTCCTTCCGTCCATCATTTTTAATAATACATATTTTTAAGGTTTACTAACATAATTTTAAAAACAATAAACTAATATATATCTCACTAAAAAAATCCTAAAAGTGTCACCTTTTGAATGTAGTATTTCTAGAAAATTACTTTTAATATTTTTTTGTTGGTGAAATCATCTTATATATTTGAAATCATAAAAATATTCATCCCAACTTTATTTTGTACATTTAAACTTAAATTATTTCAGATTATGAATTATTACAATAATGACTATTATGAATTATTACAAGAATGATTATTTTTGCATTATTATGTCTAACAAACATATATATATATATATTCAGTATTCCTTCCGTCCATCATTTTTTAATATTAGTTTACTAGTAGATTTTACGACTAACATAATTTTAAAAATAATAAACTAACATATATCTCACTAAAAAAATACTAAAAGTGTCACCTTTTTGAATGTAGTATTTCTAGAAAATTACTTTTAATATTTTTTTGGTTGGTGAAATCATCTTATATATATTTGAAATCATAAAAATTACTAGATTTTTGATGAAATTTTTTCTTAGTTGACCAAAGTATTGCTAATTTATTAGTCACAAAGAAGACAAAATTCCCCTATTACCCATCCACGTCTATATCATCCTTAGAAGACTTAAATCTTACGATAACTTATTTTATGTGCTAGTTTAAGGTATATTAGACATGTATTATGTATTATGTATTATGAAGCTAATCACATTATTTGAGGCTAGCTTCATATGGGGAAGGCTGAGATGAAAGCATTTATCACGGATCCAAAGCATATTCATGCTACTTTTTTTTTAATGCAAAATGGCTTTGTACATTACAAATTTACAACTACAACGACAAAAAGGAAACGGCAAAGCAAAGGCAACCGCCTCCTCTTTGAGAATCATAATTATGAATGTGGATATCTTCTTTGCTTTTCTACAATGAAATAATGCCAAATCAATCCAACTCATCATATATTCTACTACAACCTACTCATTCATGCCCAAATATACATTCAACTACCCTATCCTTTAAATAAGAGAGGTATATTTTTATGTCGAGTTCACCCGTTGAGTTAAAATGTCAAATGTTATTAGTTTAAATGTCATTAAGTTAAATAATATTTATTGTTATTGAATTTGAATTTTTACCCGTCTTATTTCTTAACCGGTTATTCAATGTGATTTCACTTATTTATTATTTTTAGTGATATAATTTGAGGGGATTTTTCGAAAGAAAAAAAAACCTTTTATTTTTCTATAAACAAACAAAAAGTAATTATACTATATAAAAAAATGATATACATATATTTTTTAAATTATTTACTAAAAAAATCATAGATATTTAAAAATAATAAAAAAAGTATTCTATAATGTGATTTTACTTGAAAAGTTATAAAAAGATGACTTGTAAAAAACACAATTTTAAAAGGTATTTAATAAAAAAAAATGAAATGGATCCACATATAAATATAATATTTTTGGTAACCGGTTAATAATTGTCAAAACAAATGATGTCAAGATTGTAGCTTTTGAAATTTTCAAGATCATCAAATGTGAAATGAAACCGGTTAAACTGTTATATAAGTTGAACTAGCCGAATTTTTACATGCTCAAGATCGATAATCTAAATTTAACCCTACTTTAAAGATGCCTATACGATGAGTCTATATTTGAATCATAAGTGGTATCAGTTAGTGTTATTACCTGATTGATAAGGGAGCTTGGTAGATGACCAAGGCATAAGCCCATGTTCACAATAAGTCTCCATTTGCAACCTCAAAGCATCCACATCCAACAACTTCCTCCACCTAGCAGTCGCCATGGCTTCCTCCATAGTATGTGTAAAAAACGGGTGCTTCGAAATCGCCATATCCACACCTTCCTTCATCACGAGCGAATGGATCAACATCATCGGATCCACCGCCAATTGAAGCTTTGCATCAATCCATATACTATACATTGCATTAGGGAAGAGCCTATGCACAAGATACTTCGGGATCACACCATTCATACCCGGGTTCTCGTAAAGTCCTTCCGTAGACACATTCACAAGCCTCCATGCTCCTACTTTGTAGGGCATTCTCGGATTCTTGGTTTTTAGGATTTCGTGTTTTTGAAGACCTCTAAGAGTCTCCGAATCTACAAACATGAAGAAACATGCGTCGTCTAGGGTTTTTGAACCGAGTCCTTTTGGTTGTCTAATCTTGTCATGATCACCAAATATGGCTGAAACTACTACAACTCCATTGCAACTTTCCATTGCAATTCTATCTGAAAATTAACCATAAAGAAATCAAAATTAGTTTCTATAATCACGCAAGAAAGTTTGTTTGAACAATTCAAAATAATGCTAAACAAATTCCCAAAAGTCATGGAATCTCATTCCCCGTAACAAAAAGCCATTTCAAATCTGATTCCTTGAAGAATATCCATTATGTTAAAAAAAAATTAAAAAAATTACACACATGAGAAACTCACCATCAGGATGTAGAGGAAAGGGCTTCAAGAATCCACAGGGGATTTCAAAACCATTTTTGTTACGATGATCATACATAGAAAATCTCTTCAAGGCACTGAAATTCCCACCAAAGCTCGTCTTCAAGCCCTTCAGGTACCTCAAGCTTGGATCCGATGGAGTGGAATTCCGGCAAGATTCATGGATTTCCGATAAAGCCCGAGAGTAATCTGATCAAGAAAACAAAAACCCATGTGTTAAAAACCCATAAAGAACACCATAACTGGAAATTCAGAGATAAATTTCAGGCTATTTGTACCAGTGAAGAAAACAGGGGAAGAGCAATTGGAACGCAGCGTTTTGATAGGATGTTTGGATTCTCCATAGGAAGAAGGGTATGAGAAGAGTGGGGATTGGATGGGATCAAAGGGGGAAGATCTGAAGAAGCATTTGGAAGAAGGGGAGAATGAGAGATAGAGGGAAAGAGAAATAGTTGTGAGAAGGTAAAGTAGAGAGAAACAGAGGATCTTTGATTGGAAAAACAGAGGTTGCCTTAGTTTCATCTCCTCTGTTTATAGCTTCTTCTTTTTGGTGTTCATCCATGGAGTTATTATGGTGTTTATATGTATTTGTATTACTTTTGTGTTATGTCTTGTTTTCTTTTCCTTTAAGAGTGCAAGAGGGTCCACTGGTCCACATCCACCCGGAAACGTCATTTTGGGTTTTTCATTATTTCAGACTTAAAAATTATTTAATTAGGTTGGAAATTTGGTGAAAAATATTATCAATTTATCAGTGATTTTGGATATTTGTTAGTTTGTATAGACTAGGATTAATTTGGTAAAAAAATATTATCGGTAAATGTGGAAATATGATAGTTTGTATGGAGAGGCTGGTAATTTTAAACTATTAATTGGATGTTTAAATTTAAAATTATGTGGACGAAAATAAAGTCTTTTAAAGACGTCGTTAAATAAATTTGACGATTTAATTTTTTAGCATCCTAAATGTGTAATCTTATTAGAAAAACATATGAATGGTAAAAATAAAGCGAAAGATGAAGCAAAATAAGTTCTGAAAATATTTCAAACATATTACCAAAAGAAAAAAAATTTTAATCAAATCAAAGAGGAGAAATTGCAACTCCAAGAACTTCAATTTCAAGATCTCAATGAGCCAAAGAGATGTAATCATTCAAGTGAACCTTTCGAGCAAATATATTCGACTACTTTTGTATGACCATAGATATTGGAAGTAAGGTTGTGTATCTGGCCAAGACCGGACTAGTGGACCGGAATTTTCAAAAATTTGGTCCGAGATCAAACTGGATTCGGACCGGAAATATATATATATATAAACTAAAAAATATTTTTTATTAAATATGTACACAATATGTATATTTAATTTTTTAAAAATATATTTTTAATTTTAAAAATAATAATAATTCAATTCCGGTCCGGAACCGAATCAGAACCGGAATTTTCAAAAACCCTGGACCGAGGACCGAAAAAACTAGTCTAGGTTAGTTTTGCACAACCCTAATTGGAGGTAAAAGAGTCGAGAATAATTACCTCAAAAATATAAATTCAAATTCAAAATATTTTCACCATGTTGTCACAATAAAAGGAATATAAAATTTATAAAGGAACAAACAAGCAAAAAACACAAATCTAGAAGAAAAGAATGCGGCATATGAAGGATTTTGAAACTATGATTTAGGATCCATCGTCACATCCGTGCACATATATGCGTGTTGGGTTCAAGTCCAACACATAAGTTCAATGGGTTTCAACATAAAAGCAATTGACAATAAGAAGAGTAGACTCATTATTCCGGTATTATCTAAATGAGAACATTAATCCTCCACAATGGAAGCATGTCTAAAAAGATAAAACACAATTTTTCAAACGAAATGTAGATATAAAAAGAAAGTAAAAAGATTTCTCGAAGAATTGAAAGAACAAACTCATACCAATTTGAAAAACTAATAACAAACAAATTTTAACAATCTTGTACAAAAATCAATTTAAAAAGGTTTATTCAAAGAGAAAATGAAGGCGTTATTTGTCAACAAGGTTTAGAAACAAGTGCTTATGTTCTCAGGATCTCAAAAAGATCCAATCCAATGTATATTTTTTAAACTGAAAATAACGTCATATCAGAAAAGAAAACATAAACCTCTACACAAAAACAAAGTACATAAAGTAGAAGAAGAAATAACATTATCACACTAGTTTGAAATTCCTAAAACTTTCTTCGTATCTGGACAAATGGTGGTTCCACCAATTCTAAGGCAACCATCGATGACAAAATTAAAGCTTCTCGCAATGTCAAGTAGAGGAGAGAAACAAAAGAAGAAAATGAATGAGAGATTAGGGTTTCAACTGCCACTAAGTAACCTTTATACTCTGTCCTTTCATCTTAAGCGACATCGTATGGATTAGTTGACTGATTTGAATCCCTTTGGTTTTTCGACTATTAATATGAATTGTATCAACAGACTAATCGATCTAGAGGCTTATATTGATTGATGGGTTAGTACAAACCCAATGCTTAATAAGTCGGATGATAAATCTGAACTTGTAATAGACTTGGGATATATGAGACAAGATACAAGCAATCAAAGACATCGTAATTTTAGTCATCCCAACACCAATATATACAATATACTACAAATCAGGGGCGGATACACGGTTAGACAACAATGGGCCGTCGCCCAACCCAGCCCAAAAATTGCAGCCCATATATCTTCCTTTTCTACACGTTTAGTAATTTTTCTAAGGTACCAAACAACTAGTACTGCTACAAGCTACAAAGCCTACTAGCCTACTACCACAGGCCCAAGAAACTAAAATATGTCAGATGTGGAGTACTCTCTTTTTAATTGTTTTTTATATGAAAATGTAAAGTAACTGTTTTTTAGAATATTTTTGAAGTAAAGTAACTGTTTCAAATCTTTAGAGTCTTTGAACATTTTAGATTTCTTCTAGAGATTAATGCAATTAAATTATAATTTTAAATATTAATTATTAAATTAATAATAAAGTATTAGATGAATAAATGATATATGTTAATTATTTTACTAATTATTATTTTGGATACATACTTATTACGTGTAAGTGAATATAATTAAAGTTATATTTTATTTAGTTTTTATTTATGGGTTATTATATATATAAGTGTATATAATTAGATTTATTATTTTTTAAATTTTAATAAATTTAAATATATAACTTCATATTTTTATTTATTTATCGGTCCTGGTTTAAAATTATAGATCTATACAACATATGAAATTAAATTTATAGTTACTTATATATATAATTATAAATTAATATTTTTAGTTTAAATTTCGCCCATCCCTAAACAATTTCTGGCTCCGCCCCTGCTTCAAATACGAGTATTACGCTTTCCAATTATATTGGACTTCTCTTGCTTAAATGCTTGGTAAGAATTTAAACATGCCATAGAAGAAATGAACCCCAATATACCCGGTCCATTGTATTACAAATTATTAAGTTGGACCAAATCCCACCAAATTAGACAATAAGTAACATTCTTTTTCTTTTTTGTTTATTATTAAGATAAAATATGAGTGACAATATAATTGATATAACGTTGTTGACCGGTCACATCTCTAAAATCATTCTTTAACAAAGATAAAAGATCCAAAAACATCTTTTAAAGCATGAGTATCTAAGGATAAAATTAACAGCAAAATACGCCAAATACCGACTTCAAATAAGAATGTTTTTGGTATTATTCTAAAAGTAATAAATTGTTTGTGCACCAAACTGCAACAAGTCGGAGATACAAATTTGGTCATTAAATTTGCTCAGGTGAAGGCAATGTCAATCTCTTAAAGGCAGTAAACCCACCATCCACAACAAGATTATGCCCGGAGACATACTTAGCATCATCAGACGCCAAGTAGAGTGCAGCATTCGCGATATCGGTCACTTGACACTCGGCGCCTCTAAGCTCCCCGGTGTCCCTCAACATCTTCTGAATCCCCACATCATCAGCTTCCGGGTACACCATTCTCAGCTCCTCCATCACAAACCGTGTAGGGACCGCAAACGGCGAGATACAATTAACCCTAATCCCATGTCTACTCATCTCCGACGCCGCTGACTTAACAAGCCCAGCGACGGCGAACTTGGAGACGCTATAGGTGTGCTGAGCCATGCCTCCTAAGATCCCCGTCACGCTCGCTGTGCATAAAATGCAGCCTTTCTTCCTCGGTATCATCACTCTTGCCGCATGCTTTATCCCGGCCACCATGCCTCGCAAGTTGATCGCCATTGTGTGGTCGAAGACGGAGAGGTCGAGGTCGACGATGCTCGGAGGAGTTTTGCAGGCAACTCCGGCGTTGTTGTACATGATGTCTAGGTGACCGTGCGTTTTGACGGCGAGATCGACGGTGTTTGAGATGTCTGACTCTTTGGTGACGTCACATTGTATGAATGATGCTCCTGGGCCTAGCTCTTTGGCGGCTGCATGGCCGAGTTCGGTGTTGACGTCGGCGATTAACACTTTGGCTCCGTTGTTAATGAAGCTCGTTGCCGTCGCCTTGCCGATGCCGCTCGCTGCTCCCGTGATCACCGCAACTTTACCCTCCAGCCTGAAATTGTGCGTTCATATATACATATCAATTAGATCATCAAAGTTGCATATGAAATGTTTTTCTTTTGTTAAACTTCTGAATTAAAGTAATTTTGGAGATGAGAAAATTATTTAAAAATTCATGATAACTCAAAATTTCTCACAAAATAGTTTTAAGTGAACAGAAAAAAGTTATTCATTCAATTATAAGGAAAAAAAAAAGTAACATTACCAAATTAATTTTGGCAAATTTATGATAATACTTTTTTTTTTCTTCAAAATATATTCAGAGTAATGTCTTGAATTTTAGATCTTAAGGACAAGAACAAAAGTTATTCATTCATTAAAGTATTTATATCTTAAAATAACTATTAACAATAACCAGTAGATACTAGATACTGATCATCTTCTTTTACACTCATACATATTCTGAAAATTTATAAAATTAAATAACACAACATATTCCAAAAAATTAAAAAATACCATAAATAATTACTTAATTATTGGGAGTAAGTAATAATTTGGGGTGTGGCCCCTACCAAAAAAAAATTCGCATTGGAAATTGTAAATTTATTATAAAAAAATATCCTCGACAAAGGAATAATTGGCGGATGTTTAAGAAAAGTGGCCACCCTTTTTAGTCAAATCGTAGGTTGGGTTCTGACTTCTGATTTCCTTCTATTATAATAACCTCAGCGTTATTAACTATACTTAGGAATGCATCCATAAGAACAAAGAAATTGTGTACAAGGGTATTTCTAAAATTTTGTGTTATTTTTAAAATTATAATAAAATAATTAATAAAATTTAATATCAAACTGACATATGGTACTTCTATTCTATCAAGATGATAGAAAAATTATTTATATAATATTTAACTTAACCTTAATCTTTCTTTTTTGGTAAAATAAAAGAAGGATGCAACACGAGTACTTATCAGTTTTTGTTTGTTTTAGAGCCAAAGCAGGTCGCAGAGAAACTCCAAAGCAGATAAAGAACTTATCAGTTTTTGTTTGTTTTAGAGCCAAACGAATATTCTATTCTATGTACAAATCCATGGACAACAAATGAAACTAAACTCGATCAAAATGCGAACAAGATTGAAGATGATAAGATAAGGGAAAGAAAGAAAGAAAGAAATACACTTAACCTTCCACTTCCATTAGCGATGTGGGAAAATCTCCGGCAGAAGAAGCTCGCAGTTCCAGCACAAATGCCTCTCATGTTCCTGATTCAGATTAATTGATTTTGTAAACTCAAACGATTTAGAGCTGATGTTGTTGAAGGATAGATTGGGAGTGGGAAGATACCTTGGGCGAATGCGAATGTGAATCCCCATAGCAGTAGCAGAGAGTTTGTTGAAGATGAGTTCGCTGTCAGGAGTTACAACTCTGTGCCAACCGAAGATATTTCTTTTCTTGTTGACTTCTTAAGCATTCACCCGAGGTGTGGGCGTGGGCCGTTAATGAATCAATCCGTTGTCGGCCCAGGCCCAGCTCGTCTTATATTAAATAAATTCAACTTGTAATTTCATTTGGTATCTACTGTCGGCCCAAGCCGCTAATGGATCAACCCGAGGTGTGAGTGACACGGGTCGAGTTCTTCTCCAACTCAGACCGTGCGGCTCTTAGCTATAATGTCGCCCCCGACAAGCTAAGATCAGTCTTACTCCTCGACGCTCCTTGACTACAAGCGCTTCGTCTAGATGGCTAGGTAAACTCAGAGTCTTGTCGACAAACCTTGCCTTTATATTACTCAAAGAGAGCTTTACCAATGAGAGTTTTACAAGAGAGCTAGAATGCTTGGTGGATTGTGGGATGATGGAAATGAGGGGTGACCTTCCCTATTTATAGCCTTGGCCACCTCCTCTCTGGGAAGGTTCCGGAATCTATCTTCCCTAGGTCATTCCGGATCCTTCCTAACTTGATCTTATCCTAAGAACTCTAGAACTTTCCCTAAGACTCTAGCTAAGTCTTCAAGGATCCTTCGAGTTCTAGAAGTATCCGCCATCTTCGGGGGAAATCCAACTTCATCCGGATTGTCCCGCCAACTTCTACATGAGTCTAGAGACTTCCGCCGGTTTCTAGACTTGTCTCGATCCTTCCAGTATCTTCCATCTTCCGGAATATTCCATAGCCTTCCGGAATATTCTACCATCTTCCGGAACATTCCGCCATGTTCCGGAATCCTCTTGAGCATTCCGGATCCTTCTTGATCGTCCCGGATCTTTCCGGAATACTCCTTGTCTTTCCGGTGTGCCATCTTGACAAGATCTTCGTCTAGCATATCGCTTAGCCTTCTTCCCATGCCATTTCTTGACCTTGTCAAATGGTGTCTTAATGACGTCCCTTGGCAAGTCGTCTTGTCTTGCCGGTCTTGGCATCGTCACGGAAAAGCGGTCCGTGACATGAGTAGCTACTTGCTGAAGCATTTGCGTTAAGAGAAGGACTGGTTATGGCGTATGATTTGGGAACAAAGTCTATTGAAATTGAAGGAGACTGTCTGTCTGTTTTTATTTTGGTGAAACAGATTTGGAAGCCTCCTTGGGAGTTGGATCTGTTGATGTCGAATATTTCTAATATTCTTTTGGGTTTCTGTCAGGTTAAGATCCGTCATGTTTTTAGGGAGGTGAATGGTGTTGCGGACTTGCTTGCTGAGTTGGGACACGATTGCCTCCATCCATTCAGTTCGTCCACTGGATGCTCTGGGGTGGAAAGTCTCGAGGAGATAGACTACCCTAATTTCTTACCCTATAGTATCAAAAAAAATAAAATATCTATTAAAGTTAAAATTGGGGGGGAAAAAACTATAATCAAAATTTATTGTATCTTATAGCCTCCATTTAATTTAAAGTTTTTTTTTTAATATATAATAAATACATATTGGGGTAATGCTCTAAGAGAAAAGATCTTTGAGGCCAAAATATTCAAAATATGAATGATTCGTATTGGATAAAACCGATACAGAGCGTTTGAGCGGGGATGCAACTAAGAATCAGGTCGCCGTAAATATGGTATTGGATGTGATTGGAAGGATATTTTTTGAAATTAATCAAACTTTGCAAAATTACGCATGTTTTATGTATAACTATTTTAGCCTTTAGAGTCCCTACCTCGTGTGGATTTTATATAAATTAAATATATTTACCTTATATATATATATATATATATATATATATATTTATGTATTATTTATCAGATGTTGATATTCTATAAATTAATTTGATGTTACTTTAACTGTAAAGCATACAAATAAACAAAATATCCTCTACAATAATGACTTTTATGACTTGTAAAAGTATCTTTGTTTTAAAATAAACGAATATTGTTTTTGTATTAACAAAAATTACATTAGAAAATTGGTTTTCTATGACTAGTTTACAATCAACTAAACAAATAAATCTATTGTCTCAACGATAAATCTTTTTTTAAAAATCACTATATTAATTGTATCAATTAGAACACTTTATTCACAAGCAATGAAAACTAGTGTATTCTCCGCACCGTGTGTGCGATTGTGTGTTAATTTTATTTTTATAATAAATATTATAAAATGCTAATTGTAAGGCTTAAATTGAATCAATTAAATATATAACTATCTAACAGTATTCACGTATTCAATTCGGTTATCTGTTTATAAGTAATACATTTAGTTAATATATTATTATAATTTAAAATGTAAGAAAAACTAAGTTAAAACTAATTGATAATTAATTTTGGTCAAATTTTAACCTTTTTCTATTTCTACCATATTTAATTATCAATTTTTTTAATTATTAGTTTAAATTTTAATTGTTTTAACAACTTACTTACGTGAGTTTGACTTAATTTTTTTTGTTTTTAACAACATTGTTGTTCTTTTTACTTAATATAAATTTATTATTATTATAATGATTAAATTGTTTTATTTTTGCACTATAAAATCCATTAGTTTATTAAGTAGTTCGGAAACTTTTTTTAAAATCCAATTTACAAAGATTTGAATTACGTAATTAAAATTTTCGTTGGGCTCACATTAAATCTAGGAGCGACACATTATTCATTTAAATTTTTTCGTTATCTATAGACATCAATATTGTATATATTTAATATAAACAATGGTTTATATAAAAAAAAATCCTTAAAAGAAGTAATGTATGACCGTGTTAAGAAATGTTGGGTAAAAAATAAAGTGGATTTGTAAGTTATATGACAGGGTTGAAAAATATCGGGTAAAACATACCATGACACATTGTGTAATACCTTGTTTTGTTGTTTCGGTGTTTAGATTTTGGGTGGTCTCCATTTTATTGTACAAACTAGTTGATGTGTTTAGTGTGAGCTTTTTATTTCGTGTTTTGGTTTTGAATCATGCTTTATGAGCTTCTAGACGAAGATTTCCCAAAACTTTATTTTCCAAGATTTCAATAGAGTTGGAGATTAGAGTTGAAAATTATCCTCTATTTGTCCCTCTTCTTCTATACGTTTCTTTCATGTATCAGGTGAAGACCATCTCATCTTCTCCCTATGTTTCTCCAAACAGAATCTCCATCTTTTCCCCACTCTTTCTCTGTTAAAATCGATTACCAACAAAATTGAACACTAGATCTTCACCTAATCAAACACGATTTACGATTTGAAATGTACAACAACCCTAGATTTGCACAACTAGCAAATTACGTTTGCTCTAAAGATGTCAGGAGCCCATGGAGCCCAACCACCAAGGTCGAGGACGACGACCACCTACAAGTTGACGGAGAAGGGGGAGAATCAAACTTGGACCGACACTTTTTTGTCCACCGTTGACCAAGGAGGAATCCAAATCGACAAGATTCAGGACACAGTTGTCGATGGCTGCGGGAAAAAGCGACCTTGCTTTCGAATATGGAAGAAACCCTAAATCCGCCTTCTTCTTCCTTCTTAATTTTTCTCTAGTTCTCATTCCTCTTTCTTTTGTACAAGCAATATACATAAATTTCGACTCCATGCTTATCTTCTTCGAACATCCAACAAATCGATTTTGTTCCTAACAGATTCTATCGATTTTGTGAGATAAGGGGTATTTACGTCTTTTACCATTTTAATAGACTCGTAAAACTCTTTTTACTAAACAAGTATTATATATAGTGTTTTTTTTTTTCAAAAATCAAAATCTAAAAAAATTCCGCTAAAAACCACAATTACAAGAAATACAAATTGAAGAAGAATTTTGAAATTGGAGATGGTTCGAGGGTAAAATTGTGATTTGCGCACTAATTTTAGTCTCTTTTCCCTCCAAAAGTGTTGAGCTTTGCGGAACATGTGTTCAGTCATCTGATTCGTCTCCTTCAAATCCTCCTCTCTACTTCTCTCTCGAATATTAAACTTCGCCACGCAGAAAAGGTTATCAATGGCTGAATATGGCGTCAATCAGATTTCCCGTAATCGCATTTCTCTCTCACTTCATCTATATCTCTCAGTTATACTGTCTATCTGACATTGCTTCCGGCGTTTCATCTTCCGATTTCAAATAGTAAAGCTACTAGTAGTTATAATCTTGTAATCGCGGAGTGTTTAGTGTGGATTTTAGTCTTTTTGATGTCGTAGCCGCAAGTAGTTTCCAACCTACACTCGGTTATTGCGTTTACCCTAGTTCCATGATCGGTGCTTCTGGGTGACCTGATCGAGCGAATGTTCTTTTTGTATGCTTTCGATTCGTTCTGCATTTGCAAATCTGGCAGTGCTTGTAGGTGGAAGAACTTGATAGGATTAGGTTTCGTAGCTCCATTGTTGAAGCCGTATGATGAATTCGTATACCTGATGTTTTACGTCACGACCTCTAAGTTGTAGATTTACTCAGTAAACATTTGTGATTCTACTGCGATTAGGTCTACTATGTGTTATTGTCTTTCTGAGGTCTCAAATATGTGAAAACTGTAAGTGCCCATTTGCTCCTTGTAAGTTGGAACCATGCATTTTTACTCTTAATCTCTGCATTTTGTGAAAACTTGTACAAAACTGCTAATATAGTAATACATCATCTAGAATCCCTTTAACAGAAGCTCACACTAATGGGTTTTTACTGTGACTTATCTCTAAGTTATCCCCTAGTTTTTATATTTTACTTAAAATTGTCTCTTGACCCTTGTCTCACCAATGATCCTTGCACTTCAGAGGGACATGAAGAACGGGACAATGACAAACCTCTAGAGGACACTTTGGAACTTGAAAATATCCCTGAAGTTCAGTTGAACGAGGCTGTCATGAAAACTGTAGATAACTTTCATTTGTATGGTTCTCAGAACACAGCTGCTCAAGTGGGAAATGAATATGAAGGTGAAATTGTACCTGACAGTGATGATGATGATGAAGGAATACATAGAGATGAGGTGTTCGTTGATGATACTAGTCTGCCCTCTTCTTGTCAGATGGATGGACATGCTCTGGCAGAAACTATAGCAGTCGGCACCAAACGAAGGTTTATAAGTAATTTATGCCATCCAGAACTCAAATGTGCTGCAGAGAATGCCTTCTGCATTGAAGATAAAGGTGAAATCTTATTGACGATTGTTACCAATATTCCAACTATTTTTTTCCTATCTTATAAGAAAGTCTCTTTGATCTCAATAATGCGTAGGAATCCAGGTTCACATACACAATGTCACATGTATAAAACTTCCCATGATCGAGCTCTGAAGGTTGACATATAATCTCCTGCAGAAGGTCAATAATTTCCTGATTCATTCATGTTTAATGCAGGTCATGTTCTTGGAAATTTGGAGCTCATAGAGGATATTGAGAAAGAGGATAATAGCCGGGACTTTTTTTCTAGTAGGAAGATGACTTCTGATCATTATGCAAAGGTTGTGGAAATGCAAAAGGACTCCAAGGTTGATTCTGTTGATTTTTTGGATCAGTACCTGTCTGCTCACTTAGAGGATGTCGCTCCATGGGTTGCCTCTTCGACCGGAAAGAAGTCACACTCTTCTATATCAAATGCAAAAGGACTCCAAAGTTCAATTGCCAGATTGGCTAATTTAAAAAGCAAGGTGAAGGATAAAGGGGTCTTTAAATGGGTTGATGATAACAAAGACAAGAATAAGCATAACTATTTTTATGATAGCAACCACTTACTCCCAGGGTCCATCAGTGTAGAGGATATGAATTTGAGAAAACAAAGGATCTATCCAACGAATCATTGCTTGGATGTGAATGAGAAACTCAGGGATTTTAGCATTTCGAGTGGTAGAATGCATGTGTCTGGTGTGAGAAGAACTGCCAATGATGTTCTACGTGAACCTAAATTAGAATCTGGGAACGTGTCTTCTAAGGAGTTGGAAGCTAGTGTAGAAGATAAAGATGCAGACTTCTATGAAGTTGGGATAGGAACTCAAATAGCAGCTGAAGCTATGGAAGCCTTGTATTACACTGACCCACCCTGTGACACTCCTGCTGTCAGTGCTAACCAAGAAAGGTCAATTGTCTGCTCCAAAAAAATGAAGAGGAAAAGTTCTACCTCAGTTGAGGATTATGATAGTGGAGATGGTTTATGTCAAGAGCCAGCAAAGAAAGTAAGAACACACAATAAGCATAAGGCAAAGGGAAATTTGAAGGGAGGGGTTCAATCGAAGAGCAGGAGAAACATTAGAAAGGAAGAAATTTGTATGGAAAACTCGGGTAGGACTTCTGATGATAACTGTCAAAATGGGGAAATTAAAGTTGAGGATACATTGAATCTGCAAAGAAAAATCAGTTTGAAAGTCTCTTTTGAAGTTTCTGCTGATGGTAGGAATAGTAGCATCAGTCAAGGAGATGAGAAACAACAAGGGAAAGATGCTATATTGAATCTGCAAAACTTAATTGTGTTGGACTATCCTAGGGGTAAAAGAACTAGAAGGGTCAAAATGGGTTCATGTGCGAGAGGTAGTAGCTTCGTTTATCCAGTCAAGCTATTGAAGATGAAAAAACACAACATGGATGGAATCAGAACCCAAGGAAACTTAGAATGTAACTCAGATTCAGAGCCATTTCCTTTCAGGTGCCCTATCAAAAGGAAGAAAAGAACCTCAGTGTATAGGAGCAGATGCATATCTATTTCTCTGAAAAATGAGAATGACAGTGTCAAAGTGGGGACAAATGCTCAATTTAAATCCCCTTCATCTTTGTGCCTAGGAAAAGATGGTGTTTTGAGTGTTAAATCATATGATTCAGTAAGTGCAGCTTCTTACAAGTGTAGAATGAGCACTAATGAGCTACATCAATCAGATAACAAAAACAAGTCAGGTTCACTCCTTACTAGAGAACTAGTCTGCCTAGGATGTGTTGAATCAATGCCTAACTTAATTTCTAAAGACTTGCGAAGACGAAGAACTATGGCAAATATTCAGGTCTTGTTGAGCCAGAATTTGGAAGAAGATATAATGAAGCAGCAAAAGAAGGTAATATTCACTGTATAGTTTCTCTTGATCTTCTGTATTTATATGATTTTACTTGTGGTTGAGATTTCAGCCATTCTCAAGTGCAGTTTATGAGTGATTTTTTCTGCTCCTCAGATTTTGACATGGTTTGGGGTTCCCATGGCATCTTGCCCTTCAGATGCCACGCATTTTGTAGCAGATAAGTTTACACGAACAAGAAATATGCTTGAAGTCATTGCTCTTGGTAAACCAGTGGTGACACATTTATGGCTAGAAAGTTGCAAGGAAGCAGGCTTTTGTATTAATGAAAGGAAATATATTCTAAGAGATGTAAAGAAAGAACGAGAACTTGGATTCAGCTTACCTGATTCACTGATACAAGCCCAACGACAACCACTTTTAAGAGTGAGTACCTAAAGCCTTGGATCTTATCTTACTTGCCTCACCGAATTACACCCTCTTTATTACTGATGTTTTATATTTGCACAGGGTTATAAGGTTTATGTTACTCCGAACGTAAAGCCTGCACATGAGGTAATTAGCAGCTTGGTCAATACCCTTCAGGCTGAACAGGTAAATTTACAATTTTAAAGAATATGTTTTTCTTGATTTTGTCTGTTCATTCACTTTTGTATGGTTAAGCATTTGCTGTAAATTCAAAAATGACAGTTTCTCATTGCTGTTTGGTGGTAGAATGGGATTGAACTTTGTGACAAAACTAGTTCTAGGCTTGTAGTTTCTTTTGTTTCTTAAGATTTAAACATATTCCCTCAAATGATTTTTTTTTTTAATTAACAAAAAACTATGCCCTCAACTCTGAGTGATAAAAAAATGTCTTAGTGTCTAACTTCTGTTTGTCAGCTCAAGTCTTCAGTTCACTTCAAACCCCTAGTATCTTTTAAGACCTTGTAAAGTGTATGCTGGGATTAATATGATACATATCTCAGAGTTATAAAGCATATTCTCATTCCAATGTTTAGTACTGCTATTGTATTTTTGTGTTGTAATTCATCTATTTTAACTCAAAAGTCATACCACATGAACTTATTAAAAATTGCCTTCAGGTAGTAGAAGAAGCTGATGGAAAACTTATGGATGATTTGCTGATTCTTTCGTGTGAAGAAGATTATGCTGATTGTATCCCTTTTCTTGAGAAAGGTTCATTTAGTTTCTCTTTGCTGTTACTGATTTTTCTCACATGAAAATTTTCAGATTGAAAATTTGGCAAATTGAATTTCTCTGCAGGAGCAACAGCTTATACTTCAGAGCTTCTGTTGAATGGGGTCATTATCCAAAAATTAGAATTTCAAAGGTGAGAATAATCTTGACCAATTTCAAATGCATGGACTTAGGAGCACAGGTTATAATGTGTATGGAGCTTTTAATTTCCATTTTGAATCATGTTGAAAATTACCCAATTCTATTATCAATTGGTTTTAATATTAATTCACTCTTTTCAATTTTAATGCAGGTATAAACTCTCCTTTAAGTAAACTGATAGAGAAAGATAGCATTTGGCCTGGAATTCTAAAAATGAAGGTAATGATTTCTTGCTATTTATTGCGCTTCACTGCTAACAACAGAAGTAGATACATATAGAGTACATTTTGTTCAACCAAAGATACAAGAAAATGTTGAAATTTGGTACTTGGTAATAATTTTTGTCCGGCTAGGGATTTCGTTTGAATCATTGTGTTTATATGCACATATTGATCTATTTTAAAGAGAAAAAAAAATGTCACAAAATGGGAAAGCTAAAAGTGATATTTTCTTGTAAAGCTGTAAATTGACGTATATTGGGGTCCAAAATGACCCATTTTGTCTTCCCAATAAACTTGACTATGTCATGTTACCTTATTTTAGGTTGTGTGCCAAATAAAGTCTTATGTTCTCAATAGATGTCTTTAGCAATAACTTGAAAAGCATTCTAAAGTAGTTGAGACGCTGGTGACTGTAAAAACAAGAAATAGGTGCACATAACCTGACAGACTATCTCAATTGAAAATAATGTTGTTTTAGGAATTGAGCTTATTATTGACCAATTATCTGTAATCATGTGCCGTAAAGCAAGTGATGATTAGTCAGATTTCTAGAAAGTCAAAGTAGCTGTAACATCGGGTCTGTGTGGCAGGTTTTTAGATTATTTTGGATTCGAGGAAAAGATGAAATTTATTAGAAGTTGGCTGTGAGAGGAGTTGAAAATTTGATAGTTGATTTAAGAAGTTGACTATGGGTATGTTTGATAGGTTAATTATTGAAATATTGGAGGATTATTTGAGGGTGATTACGTACATTTGGGTGTTTTTTTTCCTATCCAAATAAATTTATAATATGTTTAGTGAAATTCTTTTATATTAGAACGGTGGTTCACAGTTGTTTTTCTTAAAAAAATTTTAGAGTTGTGGTTTGTAGTTGTTTCTTTTTTTCTAAGAGGAAAGAAAATAGGTGATGTCGCTTTTGAGAGGTGGTCCAATCTAAATCTTTAGTTTACAATATGCAATTATGCAATACGGTGAAAGAAGGTGATTAAGATGGACACGTTTGTCAACGATTCCATTGGTTTTTCTAAAGTTGTGCACGATACAAACCGATTTAAATTTGCTTAGTTTTAGGTCTGCGATGGACATTTCAATCCTAAGAGCAATTCCATAATCCTTTGATGACATTAAATGATATTTCTAAGGTGATTTGTGATGACAAAGCTAAATGATGTATTACCATAATCAAGCTTATAGCCTTCAAAGTTCAGCTTGACAAACAGGGCTTGTAGCTTTTCTCATTTAATATTCATTTTTTTTCAACGAATGTCTATATTTGGTTTTTTGTTTCTTTCCCCGATGTCAGACTCCAAAACACGAATAGTAATCCATTTTTTTAGTTGGAAACTTATAAAATCGGCAGTGCTTTGGTTATAATCCATATATTCATTTTTCAACGATAATTTTTTTCTCGAGTACCAAATACCCCATCAGATTGTTGCCACTTTTGAAAGATTTGAAAGACCAAGTTTTACTTTCAAATCCTACAAGAAAGTTTTGGTTTTATATTTTCATAGTTTTGTTTGCTGATGACGTTTAATATTTTTGGGCAATGCTGTTAAAAATGTGTTTTACAAAGGGGCATTTTAAGACAATGTGGTGAATGTCTTCTTTTTGATGATTAAAGAATTCATTGTGCATTATTACCGCAAGTCTTCTTCCATTCAATTTCTTTGTAGGGAGTCCATTCATTGCAATTCTCCAAAAGAAATTCTAAATGTTTGGTTGTGTATCCAAATTTCAAATCCACTCACAAGAAGAGCCGAGTGAGAGTGGTTTTTATTTTCTTCTATTAAGTTAACAACATATTTGGTGATAAATGGATCGGTAGATAAATAGATCAAGGTCGAACCCTATGAAATAACCTAGAGCACACTAGGGAAACAAAAACCCTAACACACAAACAATAATGATCGTAGAACCCTTCCGCTATAATCTTCCACAAAACTGAAAGCGATTGTCCCTAGAGCACAAGAAGGAGGCTTCTGAATGATTGAGAGCACCAACTTGGCGATTCAAGGTGACACAACACAAAACAATCAAAGCTATAAGGTTGAATGAGAATTCCACTTGCTCTCTTCCCCGGGAAGACACACGGACTCCGTGCAGAGAAATACTAGAAGTATTCGAAAATTGTATATTGAATTGGGTGTAAGTAATACGGGTATTCTTTGTCTTATATAGGCATTGGATCGGAAATTCCACTAGCTAGGATTGAGGTAAAATCTATCTTATGTAAGATAAGAGTAGATCTAGCAGATAAATAAGATACATCTCCTAAATGAGATAAAATCTAAATAATATATATCTTTAAGCCTCTTTATTAGAAGACTTAAGTTTCTATTTATTTAATAAGACACGGGCTAAAAAATATAATAAAAAGGCCCGAAAACATAAATCAAAACCTATTAATAATAATTGTCAATTATGGGCTGAAAATAAGATCAAACTTAGATAAAAATCAGCCACTAAATGAGTGTGCTTCCTCCTCATTCACACGTGTGAATGCTTGCTCCTCTGGATGGATATACATGACCATCCTCATGATTCCATCCAAAACTTCTATATATCTTGTTGTAACAATTCTCTATCCATGCATGTTCGAAAGGTGTCTCCAAAATCAGTATCGGTGTCATATAACTCTTTAATATACACAAAACCAAACATTCTAGAGGCCAAAGTGGTCAAGAGAATGTATCTATGGGAAAGGGTGTTAGCTACAACATTATCCTTGCCCTTTTTATACTTAATCACGTAGGGAAAGGTTTTTATAATTCCATCCACTTGCCGTGGCGTCGGTCCAATTTGTCTTGTCTATTAAAATGTTCCAAAGACTCATGATCAGTGTGCAAAATGAACTCATTAGGCCATCGTATATTCGTATAGTGTTGCAACGTTTTATGGACTCTAAATAACGCATATAGCTCCTCATTGTAGGTCGAATAATTCAGGCTAGTTCATTCCAAATTTTCAGAGAAAAAGGCAATGATTTACCTTCTTGCATGAGAACGCCTAAATTCCTATACCCGAGGCGTCACATTCGACTTTGAACGGCCTACTAAAATTGGGTAAGCTCAACAATGGCGCATGTGTGAGTCGAGCCTTTAGCTCTTCAAAGGTTGTTTGTTGTTCTTCTCTCCATATGAATTCGCTTTTCTTCTTGGTGATCTCATTTAGAGAGGTGACTATAATGCAAAATCCTTCACAAATCTACGGTAAAAGTTGGCTAGACCGTGAAGGCTTTGTATTTGAGTGGTAGATTTTGGTCCGGGCCATCTTGGATGACCTTGATCTTACTCTCATCTACTTGCAATCCTTGTGTACTTACTACAAAACCCAATAAAGTAACTTGATTAGTGCATAACTCGCAGTTCTTAAGAATTACATAATGAGTACTTCCTTAAGGTGTTAACAATGATGATGAAAAATCTGAAGGATGAGAATCGATCCAACAAACACTGCATTCATTGAGCGAACACGATTACTATGTCAATATATGCTAGGTCATGTCCAAATTCGGTTGAAGTCTCCTATTTATTTCTCGTGCATCTAGACTCTGGAAAATTGCTAAGCTTATTTCCCTATGTCATCATATGGATGCTGACATACAAAAACGAGAATGTTTTATGGTTTATTTATAGCACTATATGTGTACTCAACTACAACGGCAACTTGACTAAGCGTAGGTAACCGGTGGTGGTCAAACCACATGAAACTAGGTTATAAAGTAATCACCTTTGTGTACATATACCATAGGGTGCGAATCCCTAATCTTGGTCTTTGCGCCAACCTAGAAATTTGATAAAATTATAAAAAATCTTAAACTAATTGAAATCTTACCGGAAACAAATTATAAAATAATCTTACACATATCATAAACTAAGTAAAAACTAATTGGAACTAATTATACCTGATCGGAAACTAATCGATAACTAATTGGAAACTCTTTGAAAACTAATTGTAAACATAGCAATTAAGAAATAATCGTAAACAAATAAGAATGTGAGCACGCATACCCAATCAAACAACACATGATTGGCTTCGATGTTGTCTCCCAACGCCGAAGGTGAATGCATCTTCTAGAAAGAGAAGTGAAGCAACGTTCATGGGACCGATTTGTTTCTCCCAGTTTTTCATTCAAATCCTAAACCATTTCAAAAATCTCAATTCAATCTAACATAATCCGATCAATTAAAGGCAAAATCGAATAAAACGATAATAATTAACCAAAAATGAGAATAGCGAACCTCGAGTGCTGCTTGTTTTTTCTTTTGGAAGCAAAGTCCTCTTCCCCTTTCATCAGATGAACCTGCGTCGGAAGAATGATCTTAGTATGGAATTTTGATCGAAATTTGATTTTTGTAGGGTTTTGGATTTTCGCTTTCGATTCACTAGAGAGAGTAGTGAGCAACGGAGGTAATGAAAGATTTTGATTGCGTTCAAGCTTTGACGCTATTGTCATGCGTTAAAGATGATTTTATCCGGCACTGTCATTGTACGCCGATGTTGTTGGGTACAACTAAATTTGTTGTGCTATTTATTTATTAAATTATTGTCCGTATATCTGGTAATTCCGGATACTACTAAGATAGTCTTTGGTAAATTAGGAGCACGTGAATGACAAAAGCTAAAGGAAGTCCGGTTTCGATACTCGTTTAAGTCCCATGCGCAACTCTATCTTCTACCTCGCAATCACTCCCTCTCCAAAGCCGCTCAACAACTTGATGGGAACTCCTCCCCACTCCACCGTCTCTCACTTCTTCCGATTTTGCCGGATTTGTCGTAGCCTTCATAGTTTGAGTACTTTCAAAACAATCTACACAACTTTATTTCCTAGATATGTTAAAAGAAAACTAGAGAAACTCTCAATAACTTGATGGAAAAATCTCCCTTTTTCTATTAGAGAAAATCCCTCAACTCAATAATCAAAAAGTTTTCTCCGACAAGTTATCCTCTCTTTGTTTCTCCTTGCTCTTCAGAGTTTGCTTCTTGTTCTTTATCTTTTAGAAGCTTGAAAGTTCACCCGTGTTATTTTTCTCTAATACAAACAACTATGACTACTGATTACCGTCAAGATACAAACATTTTCAATGACAAAAACCCAAAATTTGAAAGGACAAAACCTCAAAATTATCAATTTTGTTGTACAACTCTATCATGGATGAAAGAAAACCATTTGCAAGTCAACATCCATATTATAATGGGCAAACATCTTTTTCAAATCTAACATTTTCCTAGTACAATCACCTTATCCAATAAAAATAATTTTTTTATTCATCGCTCTATAACACTCGATCTCTTTTAGATTATAATACAAAAAAATGCTTAAAAGCCTTCAGAACAAGATAATTAGCTTCCCCAATACATCAAATATTGCCACAAGGAGGCACAACAATGCATTGAAATTAGATCCAAGATGGAATGAGCGAAGCTCCGATACGTTGGTTGGCAACAAATTTTGTTTAAATTGTAATCATTCGGTCAAGTTCCAATACCCGTTGTAAGTAAAAGATACAAAAGAAATCAGTAGAACAATGTTTGCAACAAAACTGAGTATCCCCTCGAACCATTTGGATTTCTGTTTGAAGCTCGCAACCCAACACATTTTGATATCCCTTGTATTAGCAACATTATTTTTATATGAATCAACTACATATATTTTTTTTTATTAAAAAATGTCTTTCATTTAACAAAATGAGACGGTTGACAAGCATCAAAATTTATGAATTCTATTAAAAAATAAACAACAAAGTGTTCTATTAACAAAGTGGGTAGGTTGACAACTCCTGCATCTCCTAGGATTTTGTTTCACTTCCATTTTGTGGTTGGGTGGCGCCACATCTTGGTGATTGACTCTTCATCTTTGAAGAGGGGACTGACCCTGTTTCGTTTGAGTCGTGGATAGTTTATCGTAATCTGAAGGCTCAAGAGAGTTCAAACCTGAAGTTTCACTTGTAATCCATGTGATCTTTCTTGTGTACTTCTACAACTAACATGATCTTTCATCTTCTCTCTTCTTTGGTCATCCGGTGTTTCGTCATGCTTGGTGTTTTAAAATCTCGTCACTTTTTTTTCCTGCCTCTTGGTTTGTCAAAACATGACGGTTAGTCCGTTTGCTACTTTGTGTTCTCTCGTTTTTCTAAATTTTGGCTAGTGAATCGAACTTGTTGCTTTTTCAAAAAAATAAAATAATTTAGTTATCTAACAAGTATATTATAAAATAAAAATGTTAATCAACATGCAGAACAAGTGGCAAATGTAAATATAAATTACTTGAAATGCGAATAATTAATATATCAAAAATAAATATCTAATATAATAACTATTAGTACTTATATCACAATTTTTTTCCTCCACATCCTCATTTGAAACATAATATTATTAAATTGATACTTCATTCTATTGAAAATAAATATCGTTTATGTTTGAAAGCCATTTAAGTTATGAGATTGTTATTGAAATATATTTTTATGAACTATTTAGGCTATAATTTACACTTACCAACTCAATAGTTAAATATTTTAATAATTAATAAATAATACAAATGTTATAAGATTAAAGATATAAATTGTGTCAATGATTAAATTGTAACTTGTTTAATACACATAAGAACTGCTGAGGTAAGCGCTTATGTCATACATATCTTATTGAAACAAAGAGATCGAGATGCAATTAATAACTCCTGAATATGCAAGAAGCTGATATACAGATTGACCGAGAAGCTATATATATATATATGGACACGATATTTGAACGTAAACACCGAAGCAGCAGAAATCAAGAACACACATAAACATATCATATAGAAAAAGAGAGAAATGTCGGAGAAGAAGGTGAAGTTGTACGGAATGTGGGCAAGTCCTTTCAGCAATAGAGTCGAGATTGCCTTGAAACTCAAGGGCATTGACTACGAATACATTGAAGAGGACATTTACAACAAGAGCCCCGACCTACTCAAATACAACCCAGTTCATAAGAAAATCCCGGTTCTTGTCCATGGAGACAAGGCCATCGCGGAATCCCAAGTGATCATCGAGTACATCGACGAAACCTGGGATTCTGGTGTCCACATCTTGCCGAAAGACCCTTATCAAAGGACCCAAGCACGCTTTTGGGCTAGGTTTATTGATGATAAGGTATGTTTATTAACGGTAACTATTTAGAGGTCATGTTTAGTTGCTAACTCCAAAAATGTTGACTGATATAGTGAATTGCAGCTGATGCCGTCACTCTTTAAGACGATCTTTCAAGGAGACTCGAAGGTGATTGAAGAGGCGTTGGAGAATTTGAGAACACTCGATGTGGAACTGGAGGGGAAGAGGTTTTTCGGAGGAGAGAGTGTCGGTTTTGTGGATATTGTGGCAAACTTCATAGGCTTTTGGTTAGGTGTTGTGGAAGAAGAAGGAGGTGAAGTTTTTGTGACGAAGGAGGCTTTTCCATGGATATGCAAATGGCAGTACGAGTTTGTGAATAGCGACGAAGTTCAACCTATTTTGCCTCAAAGAGAAAAGCTCGCTATCGCTATCAAATCCCGAATCGAAGCTTTAAGGAGCCAAACTTCTCAGTGATTTCTCTTTGCATTAATACTATTTGAATAAATTGTGGCTTCTGCGGTAGCTATATTTAAAGGGTTCACACTATGTCAGTCTCCTCGACGCTCATTGCAAGTTATTCAGATTGTTCAACGATTGGTTCTATGATAACATACTAATTGTAGCGTGTAAAAGCGAGATAACGGATCTAAGAATAATCGATCTCATACTGAGTGAAAGTGTAAAACCAAAAGTATGAAAGCTAGAGGGTAAAAAGAAACATAAGAATTACAAGAATCAAACGAATCAAGGACTCCAAAGATTCTCTTCGTATCCACACAAAGGATGGTTCACGTACTTTCTTTCAGGCTATCGTCGTCAAAGACCAAACGACACTCAATCTCACTTTCTGCCTGGGAGTTCTCGAAGAAGAAGTAGTGTCTCTCGGGAGAACGCGCTCATAGCATAAAAGACGAGGGGAGATGTGTAAGGAGAAGTACATGTTAGGATTGAAGAGAAACCCCAATAAACTTATATATTCATCTCCTTCGTCAAAGCGACGTTGTATGTAGGGATGGTACTCTCATCCGCATCCGATGGATGTCCGAAAATCCGCCCCGAAAAAAGGGGTGAAAACCTATTAACATGCAGGTGAAACTTGGGTGACAAGTGTAACGTGATGGTCGGGTCGGATACGGGTGAGCATCTCAGGACCCATCACCCGACCCATCACCCGTACTCATCACCCGCACTCATCACCCGCACTCATAACCATTATATTATATATATATATATATATATAGTTAGGATCATGTAGGAACCTCTCTTAGAGTAGGGAATAGGGACTTATAATAGCCGTTGGATTAATACAGATGAACGTCCAAGATTTAACATTGTTTATGGTAATAATTAATGAGAATATTATATTGCCTCTAATAGAATTATGATAAAAATATTTTAATGACCAAATTTTCTCTATAAAATATAATAACGACCCAATATGAAAATAAATTATTTAGAATTGTTCGTTAAATTTGGTCGTTAAATTTGATAATATGGAAAAAATGCTGGTTAAATTTGGTCGTTAAATATTTTATAAGAAATTTGATCGTTAAATTATTTTCATATTGGGTCGTTATTATATTTTATAGAGAAAATTTGGTCGTTAAAATATTTTTTTATATAGATATTATAGTCATCGTTAAAATTTTTGGGTCTTAAATATTTGTGGGTCGTTAAAATTTTATGGAGAAAATTTGGTGGTTAAAATGTATTTTTTCATATTTTAACTACCAAAACAAATTTTAACCCTAACAAATTTAACGATCAAATTTCTTATAAAATTTATTAACGATCAAATTTCTCTATAAAATATATTAACGATCAAATTTCTTATAAAATATATTAACGATCAATTGCTTCAACGTTTATTTTTGGGATAGCCAAAAAATAAGAAATCTGTTTTCCTAATTTGTATCTTATTTAATGAATGAATAATGAAAAATGAACAATCATGTGATTCTCATCTTGGGAAGCTTATTATGCACCTTCCATCATGAACGTACAAATTTTAATCCAACGGATCTTAGGAGTTCCTATTCCCTACCCTAAGGACTGTTCCTACTAGATCCTGATCCTATATATATATAGTACAACCAATACTAGTTTTCAACCAATACTTTAAACAAAGTGAAATTGTGTGAACGCTGGTTAAATTTTAGATGACGGATCGGGTGAAAAAAGATATGGGTCGGGTGAGTATTTTAGATGACGGATCAGGTAACGGAAGTAATACATCCACTCATCACGCGACCCATTATTATCCCTAATCGTATGGTTTTATAAAGTGGCTGATTCAAAACTGTTCATTTTATCTCAAAGAATTATTTTTGTCCATAAATAAAAATTTTCCTTTTACATATATATATCCAAAAAATATAAATTATAAACAATATCGTGCTTGAATATACCCATTTTATAGTTGAAAAAAATCATTTGTGGTAATGATTCAAATATGTTATCATAAAATTTTATGGAAATACTAAGTGCAAGACGAGCCACCACGTTTTCGGAAACCGTAACCATGAAAAAATATCAACGGTCATGGTTTCCGGAACCGTGGTGGCTACGGTTCCCGAAACTATGACATATTTACTTTATAAATTTTACCAATATAGAGAAAAAAACAAAAAAAAAATTTTAAAAAAATTTCTCACGGTTAGGGATCCCGTGACCGTGGTAGTTTTTTTTTTCCTGCCACGATCACGGAATCCGTAATCGTCGGTCACGGATCCCGGATTAGTCTTACAATTGTGACTATCTCCGCCGTGCCTTTAAAATCGCCCAAATTTTATCAATAGTTTTAATATTGGAAAAATGATTTTCACTAATTTTCAACTTAATATACAAATTGATGGATGATAAAAATGTATAATGATATGCATATCTGTCCACCTAAATGGTTTCGGTTCGGTTTCAGTTCGGTTTCGATTTGGTTCGGTTTCGGTTTCGGTTTCAGTTTCAGTTTTTTAAAAATCCTACATATCAACCCATACAAAATTTATAATCCCATTTTTTTTATGGTATATAATTTTGTTCATTATTATGTTATAATTTTTAGATAGAAAAAAAGTTTAATACACAATATTTAATTTATAATCCCAATTTTTTTTATTATGTTATAATTTTGTTCATTATCATTTTCTGTCGCTTCATTAGCAAAATAATCTGGACATTTCACCGGAATCAGACTAGTGCTATAAAAACGCAACCACCCCTAAAGTTGGTGCTATATATTGCTATTTTGTCAAATAAATGTAGTATCTTATTTTTCCATGTCTTCATATGAAACATAATATTTAATTTGATACTTAAATCGATCTAAAATAAATGTTGTATATGTTTTTAAGTCAATTAAATTATGAGATTGTTCTTGAAATTAATTTATTAACTATTTGGTTCAAAATTTACAATTACTGATTCAATAGTTACATATTTAATAAGTCATAAAATTACACAAACTTTATAAAATTAAAGTTAAAAATTGGGTCAATGATTAAAACTGTAACTTACTTCATAGTTCAGACATAGAATAAAGTCAATAAACTAGTCCAATTGTACAGAGAACCGAACACACAAATTTTCAAAAAAATAAAAATAAAATAATAACACATGAGAGCTGCTGAGGTAAGCGCTTATATCATACATAGGTTATTGAAACAAAGAGAAATGCAACCCATGACTCATGAATATGCAAGAAGCTGATAAACAGATAGACCCAGCAGCTATATATATATACACAAGATCTGAACGTAAACTCCGAACCAGCAAAAATCAAGAAACACATAAAGATATCATATAGAAAAATAGAAATGGCGGAGAAGAAGGTGAAGTTGTACGGATGGTGGGCAAGTCCTTTCAGCAATAGAGTCGAGATTGCCTTGAAACTCAAGGGCGTTGCCTACGAATACATTGAAGAGGACATGTACAACAAGAGCCCCGACCTACTCAAATACAACCCGGTTCATAAGAAAATCCCGGTTCTCGTCCATGGAGACAAGGTCATCTTGGAATCCCAGGTGATCATTGAGTACATCGATGAAACCTGGGATTCCGGCGTTCACATCTTGCCGAAAGACCCTTATCAAAGGGCTCAAGCTTACTTTTGGGCTAGATTATTGATGATAAGGTATATTTCTTTTCGTTAACTATTTAGAGGCCTCGTTTAGTTGTAACTCCGAAAATGTTGATTGATCTATTGAATTGCAGCTAATGCCGTC